>CM070750.1:0-394594 GCA_036346245.1 Bonia amplexicaulis | reverse complement strand
CAGCAACAGCAGAAAGCCAGAGGAGCATGTGGTGACAACAAGACACCGCCATGGCCACAAGTGGTGAAGCTTCTTTCACTATAACCACTGTGCATGCATGCAGTATTCAGTATTCACACGCGGCTGCTGATGGGCTGAGAGCCGAACCGAAGACGGGGGGTGTGTGTGGGCCCGGAAGGGCAGCGGCTTTCACGGCCTGAAAGGGCCCCACACATGGCCTCGATTCCCGCCACGTGGCGAGACATGCGCCGTCCGCTCGTGCCTAGACGGCCAGGATGGTGGTCCCACGCTAGGCACCACCTCGGGGTAACTCGCCTAGCTAGCCTAGAGGCTCCCATGATCCCGCCCCGTTCCGTTCCTTTTCTTTTTCTTCTTTTTTTTTTCCTTTCCGCTGCTCGGCTAACTGCAGCAGCAATTCGTCTACTTTTCGTTTCTGTTCAGTTTTGGAAATGTTGACGTACCAAAACACTTTTGAACAGTTCTTTTTTCCGATCGTGAGTGCGTGCGACATTTCTTGTCTGCGATGCCGTAGCTTTATAGCTGTTCATTCCAAAAGAATTCTCTCTCTATATATGTATGTATGTATATATAAAGCCTATTATATATGTTATATGAAGTCTATTCTATATTCCTAGGAGTACGTACTCCCACTTTCAATATACCATTTAAACGAATATTTTATACATCTTTTATTACTTTCGGTATACTTAAATACTAATTCTAAGATACTCCAATGAGACTTGGTTGAAGAATTTTCATCGAAATCTTTTTTTTCTATATACCCTTTTCCATACATAAAAGGAATATATACGCAAATTATGCTATAAAAAGTGGATTTTTGAAATTTTTTATGGAACTCACTTTGTAGTATATTATAATCATTATTAGAGTATACTCAAATAGATAAAGAGATATAACAAAACCATTAAATCAATATATAAGAAATGGGAGTACGTGCTCTTAGGAGTATGGAACTACACACACAAACACACACATATATATGAAGTCCCTTTTCTACTTCCGGGTGTAATTACACCTTATGTCGTATCTCACAACATAGGAGGTATCTCGCGTAACTGAGGGTATGTACATGTAGTATACGAGTATTTCAGATCATCTAGGTGGCATGAACAATTTTTCAGAAGTGGTATGTATATTTTTTTCACATACTTCTTTTTATATGCGTATGTGAAGGTATTTACAAAATACGCTAAAAACTATGGACTCCTTTGCAATTTTTTCGTGTGGTTTACATGTGTATCTTATAATCAGTATACGAGTATACCTAAAGTGATAAATGAGTATTTCAAATTTATTTAGATGGTTTATTATAGGTGGGTGTAATTACACTCGGGAATAAAAGGTATTTTTGATATAGATGGTTTATTCAGCAATCCGATTTGATCTGAACCATTCGTCTGATTCGTCTCTCTCCTCCTCTTTCTCAGGATACAACCGTACCCCCTCCACTTTTCCTATCTCCTTGCGCATTCTGGCCACCCTTCTCTCTGTCGCTTGCTCTCCATGTTTGATGTGTGAAGTTGGCTAGACAGTAAGTTCCGTCTCATTATTTTTATGATTTCGTTGTAACGCACGAGTCTCTAACTGGTATATATATATATATTAGAGGAGTATTTCAAGTTTATTTAGGTGGTATATTAGAGGTGGGTGTAACTACACCCGGTGTAGAATGTATTTTCCTATATATATATATATATATATATATATATATATATATATATATATATATATATATATATATATATATATACACACACACATACATACATACATACATACTTTTTTCTACTTTTGGTGTAGTTACTCCTTATGTTGTAGCTCGCAAAGTAGAAAGTATCTCACGCAATGAAGGGTATATATGTGTAGTATATAAGTATATAAGATCATTTAGTGGTATGCTTACTTTTTTGAAGGTGGTATGTGCAGTTATTCCTACATACTTCTTTTTATGCGGACATATAAAGGTATTAGCCAATTATGCTAAAAACAATGTGTTTCCTTATAATTTTTTTCATGTAGTTCACATTAGAGTATCTTAGAGTTAGGAGATACATATGCTCAATATGATAAAGGTGTATGTTAAGTTCGTTTAAATGATATATCATGGGTAGAAGTTACTACATCCGAGAGTAGGAGGTATTTTTTCTATATATATAATTGGAATATTTAGCTAAGTAAAATAAAAATGGCATTGCTAGATTTGTTATAAAACATACTTTAATGATATCGTATATTTATAAGTATATATTACTAAAAATGATAGTCAAAGTTTGAACAGTGAAAATCCTAAAGTGCCGGTTATTTGGAAACGAGTGGAGTATTTTTTACTGAGAACTTAGAAAGCAATAAGTATATACATATTCTATATTCTACGTCACATTAATCACAATACATTACACACATGGATAAGGAGAAAACCAATTACTACAGACTATACTAGCCTCAGTGCATGGGACTCGATCGGCCGGGTAGACGACGACAACAGCAAAGGTGTATTCTCCTGTCAGTAAAAATTCCTCCATGTGCTTTTGTCGCCATGTAGTCATACTGTTTTTGACAAGGCAGGGTAGCTTTGGTAATAACGCAACAAGGCAAGGCACAAAATGCAAAAGCGAGCAAAAGCAAAGCAAAACAAAATCTCAGAAAGAAAAAAAAAACACGCACTCTCCTTTCTCTCTCCATTTTCTTCTCCTTTTTCCTCTCCTGCATCTTTCGTTCTTTCTTTGGTTGGGTAGACAGAGAAGGAAGCAAGGAGACAAAGAGAGATAAGGAAGAGAGAGAGAGCTGGGTTTCGTGAGAAATAAATAGAAATTAAGGATTGAGCCGCCTCCATGGCGGCGCTTGCAGGCGCTCTAGAATTCCTCCCCGGTACCCACTCCCACCCATCCCTCTCTTCTTCTTCCTCCTCTTTATATAGCCACACACTTCACCTTCCTCAACACCTCAAAAAGCAGCCTCAGTTCTACCCCTACCACCACTGCTAAGCTCCTCTTCCTACTAGGGAAACAAAGAAGGGAGCCTTAGACCCCAAGAGGCCAAGAGAAGAAAGAAATTTACCAGGAGGAGGAGGAGAATTAGAGGCAAGAGCTACCTGTATTCAGCAACAGGAAAGGTGAGTAGATGCAGTAGTAGTAGTAGCAAGGAACTGATATATGAGAAGCTGGTGGAGCAAGTTAGGCACAAGTTTCTCGCTAGTCACTACATGCCACTCATAAGCAAGCTATCCACTCCTATATATCTATGTGCATATAACTCCATATCTATGTGCATCTCACTGCGGATCTATCTATCTACTAGTGAGCTATATCAATCCATCTATGCTTATGAGCTTATTTATCTAGCCTACATATATGTCACACAATCCCATGCCTGCTGCCTTAATCTGTTGCTGCTGCTTGTGCTGCTTTTTTTTACACCCAAGATCTACTTTTTTTGTTGTTGTAGGAACTAAAAGGAAGGAGAAAGAAAGCCTTGTAGCAGCAGCTGGTCTTGCACTCGTGGCTTCTTGATGGGTGTTTGCTGCTGCGCATGGCCGGGTTCTCTCTGAGGGGAGGCGGAGGAGGAGGAGGAGGGGCGGGGAGGGGCGGTGATCACCCCGTCGGCGCCGACAGCCTGTTCCTGTACGCCCGCGGCGCGCCGCCGCGGCCGCCGACACGGCGGGCAGCGGCGGCGGGGAGGGGATAGGGTTCCAGCTATGGCACCCGCATCAGCAGGCGGCGGCCGCACCGCACACGTCGCAGTTCTTCTCCTCCGGAGTGGCCAGCGGCGTCGTGCTGGGCTTCTCGTCGCATGACGGCGGCGGCGGGATCGGTGGCGCTGGGGGAGGAGGCGGCGCCGGGGGAGGCAGGGCCGGGACGAGCTGTCAGGACTGCGGCAACAACGCCAAGAAGGACTGCGCCCACCTCCGGTGCCGCACCTGCTGCCGCAGCCGCGGGTTGAGCTGCCCCACCCACGTCAAGAGCACCTGGGTCCCCGCCGCCAAGCGCCGCGAACGCCAGCAGCATCTCGCCGCGCTCTTCCGCGGCGCCGCCGCCAACAACAGCGCCAGTGCAGCCGCCGCTGCAGCCAACAAGAGGCCGCGCGAGCTCGTCCGATCCCTTGGCCGCTTGCCTTCCGCCACCTCCGCCATGGTCGCCACCACCACCTCCTCAGGTACTAGCTAGCTAGTAGCGCTCCTAGTTATAGCAGCTACTCAATTACACCACCGTTACTGCACTGTTGCGCACGCACGCTCTCACATGACACGAATTGGCCGGAGCACGCACGCTGACGCCGAGGCTGTGTTTAATTGTAGGCGAGGGCGACGGGAGGTTTCCGCCGGAGCTGAGCGTGGAGGCGGTGTTCCGGTGCGTGCGGATTGGGCCGGTGGACGAGCCGGACGCGGAGTTCGCGTACCAGACGGCGGTGAGCATCGGGGGGCACACGTTCAAGGGGATCCTGCGGGACCACGGGCCGGCGGACGACGCGGCAGGGCAGCTGCCGCCGTCCTCGGCGGAGTACCTCCAGCTGGCGGGGCAGGGGAGGGAGGGGTCGTCGCCAGCGGGTAGCAGCGAGGCAGTGGGCGGCCACGGGACGGCGGTGGCCACGGGGGCGACGTCCGCGGCGGTGCTCATGGACCCCTACCCGACGCCGATCGGCGCCTTCGCCGCCGGCACCCAGTTCTTCCCTCATAACCCTAGAACCTAGCTATCTAGTTTCCATTGCTTCAATTCCTAGCAAGTTTCATTTACTCGATCTCAAAGATGATGAGTTCTAAGTCGTCGTTGTACGTGAGCAAACAAAAGGAAGACAAGAAGAAGAAGAAGAAGAACAAGAAGAAGAAGAAGAGATTTGTTATTCGAGTCGTCGTCGATGAACACTAATGCGCGCGCTCGCATGCATCTTGTTAGCTAGAGCTAGTACTTAATTAATGACCTTAATGCAGTGCAAAGAGAAAAAATTAAGTGCAGCTCCCTCCAATGATTAGAGTTTAATTTTCCTTAATTGTTTACTCCATTTGGCATGCAGCAGCTTGCATGTGATTAGTTAGCTTGAGTAAGCACGTATACATGGGGGTTTGCTTGCATTAAGCTGGGATTTGCTTTTCTTTTTTTTTTTATGTGTGTGCATGCATGGGGGAAGAAGCTTCTCTCTGGCTTTGGCATGGGTAAAACTGGGCGTTTCTTGATGCTTTTTATATGATTTGTTGCATGTTTTGTTCTTCTACTCCTCCTTAGCTAGTTTGATTCTTTTTAAGCAGTCAGCCGTTGTCTTCTGCCTTGGGATGGATGAGCAATCAGCGCTCGTGCCTGCTCCAGAACAAGGAAAGTACAGCAATTCTATGCATTTTGCAGAGATTGATGTGGCTTTTGGATTAATTTCTTTGGCTAATCTCGACAATGCTTGCTAGCTAGCTTGTGCCATCTTGGACTACTCTCTCTCTCTCTCTCTCTCTCTCTCGCGGTCTCTCTCTCTCTCTAGAGTACATAGTGACCTTGTCACACCACTGCTCTTTCTTTTCCTAGGGTACTGTTTTTTAATATTCTTTGTTGAAGTGACGTAGATCAATGTTGCAATTCTTTAAAAAAGGAAATGCATATACCAACCAATACAAGTCACATGGAATGATGGAATGTCGACAATGTGTATGATTTTTTTTAAAAAAAATTGTAAATATTGATCTAAGCCTAGGCATTAGCATCCGTGTTACATGGTCTGAAGCTAGCATTTGCTGGTTAATGCTATATAGGATTACTATATAGGATTAACTCTGCATTGTGCATATATGCAAGAGTATAGTTTTTTAAAAAAATGAAAAAGAACAGTAGGTGTGATATCTTTTCCTTCAGTACTCTGCAATTTTGCGTAGCTAGCTCCCGGCCTACACGTACGTAGTGGTACAGTGAGTACTGTCCGTATGCTATATCCAGCCGTAGCCTCATATACTTGGTTTCCTTCTCCCCTTCTGTACACTTGTTTTCTTCTATTTTCAAGGAGACCATTGAACTTCAATTATACTAGACCATTTAACGCGTGTGGCGCGCCCTATCATACAATGGAAATAATATCTAAGGAAAAAACGGGAAGAACTGGTAAATGTCGGGACAATGCAAACCAGTACATCGTCTATGCTGAAGACAAATTGATAATATCCACGTGAGGAAGAGTCACGTAGACATGTATAATGCTTTTTTACATTATACAAATCAGACACAGACTTTCGGAGTCAAATGAATTTTCAAACATGAGCATTCAACATCAATCTGATCAAACACGCAATTCACACGGACATGTACGATGCTATTTACATTAGGAAAATTTACACCCAAAATTTCAGTGTTAACTGAATTTTGAAACATGACTATTCGACGTCAACATGAATCCAGACGCAAATGAAAGAGAGGAGACGGTATCGTCACCGTTGGGTAGCGGAACCGAGAGGTCGGGACGTTTCAGTTTGAAAGTTTGAATAGAGGGGGTGGCAAAATATCACAAACCGTCTGTGATGAAGTAATATCACATACGATTTTTGTTAATTACCGTCTGTGATACTTCATAGACGGTTTTCACTATGAACCGTCTGTGATATTTCCTCTTCAAAGACAGTTCGTATTAAAACCATCTGTGATTGTACTTAATACTAATGATTTTGGTTAATCGTCTGTGATGAGGTGTCTAGTATAACTTGTTTTGTAGTAGTGATGGCCACTACATATGGAAGAGACAAATGCATTAGTGTGAGTACAAATGAACTTTGTATATAAAAATTAATGGATAACACACAAGCAATAGAGTAAGACTTTCACATTGCTACAGGAACTTGAGAGGATATAACTTAAATCTTCCTATCAAGCAGTAGTAAGCTAACCTCTAACAAATGTGAGGTATTTTTTAATTGGAAAACCAAATAGAACACTACCAATGACTAATTCTTTGCTATGCACCAATGACTAATTTTTTGCTATGCATATACCAAATCAAAATGGGATAGGAAAGCAATCC
Source organism: Bonia amplexicaulis (assembly GCA_036346245.1). Taxonomy (NCBI): domain Eukaryota; kingdom Viridiplantae; phylum Streptophyta; class Magnoliopsida; order Poales; family Poaceae; genus Bonia; species Bonia amplexicaulis. The sequence goes on along the minus strand of CM070750.1, from coordinate 387,592 downwards.
TCTTTTTATCTTTTTGTTTCGTCTGATCCGACATTTAGCTTTTACATATGGTATGGGAATTTCCCTTTTGGTGAGGTTGAACTAACAATTGACTCAGAAATGGGGAAATGCGTAGGGGAAATTCACCCCACAAGTCAGGACCAGCAGTTACATTGCCCAGGGATTTAATTACCTTGCATCACATAAGTATCAATCTGAGTTGTTTGTGAATAATGGTAAAACCACCAACTAAATTTACCTTTGGTTAGCGCAAAACTGGTTTGCCATGAATTCTTGCACATGCAATTCAATATAAATAAATCAAGAACATGTGAAAGTGGAATCGCATAGATATTCATTTGAACTAACACAAAGTGGAGAGATCATGAGGGCACCTACAAACATACAACATACAAATATATAGGCATTGCCAAAAGAAAGAGCGCATGAGATAAACCTACCGAGATTTCATTCCTCCAGGTAAGTTCAAAGGGCTGTAGCAAGGCAACCAAAATCTGAAAAATCTACACATCAAATGCCATCACTACTACAAAAACGGTCATCCTAGATGCCTCATCACAGACAGTTCAACACAAACCGTCAGTGATAAAGCTATCACAGACAATTTTACAAGATGGACCATCTAAGTTCACCGTGATGGAAAGAACTATCTGTGATGACCTACTTATCACAAACGATTTTGATTCCGAACCGTCTGTGATACATCACAGATGGTTCAGAACAAAAACCGTTTGTGATGTTTGTACTTATCACAGATGGTTTTTGTTCTGAACCATTTATGATGTACCGTTTATGATGACCTACTGATCACAGACGATTCTTTACCTAGAACCATTTGTGATAATATTTCAACTTCCTCGCTCTCATCGAATTTAAATTTCCCGCTCATCTCGCTGGATTTACTCTTTAAAAATAGAAGGTTCGGTTGTTCTTCTCCTCATATCCTCTTCTCACTTCTCCTCCACTCCTCTCCTCATCTCCTCTTCTCTATTCTCACTTCTTCTCGTCCACTTCTCTTCGCCAAATTTTCCTTAAAAATAGAAGGCTCAATCGGTTCTTCTTCTCCTCATCACTCTTCTCACTTCTCCTCCTCTCCTTCCGCACCTCTTCTTCAATTCCATCTATCCAATTTTGCTATAACTTGGATGCCCAAAATTTTGGCTAAGTCTGTATTTGAGCATCCAAGCCATGGTAAAATTACCCACTTTTTTAGCTCTGGTACTGCTATCACATACAATTTTTACCAAGAATTGTCTGTGATAACGGATAATCACAGACGGTTCTAGTTCCGAACCGTCTGTGATACGGTTTTCACAGACAGTTCAAAAACAGTCTGTGAATAACCCTTATTATCACTGACCCATGAAGTTAGACGGTTCAAGAAACCATCTGTTATGACGGTCCTGAACTGTCTGTGGTGAACTTTTATGTGGTAGTGCATTTAAATGTGGCATTGATCACAATGCCTTGCAGGCTACAGAGACCTCTGCTTTCGGTTGTGGCAAAGTTGTTGAGGGCTTCTCCTCCTATAAGCAATCTGTCCAATGCTAATTATAAAATCGAAACCCTGAAGAAATCTACACGTCAATTGTCGAGATCTATCCAATTATAAAATCGAAACCCTGAAGAAATCTACACGTCAAATGTCGAGATCTATCTCTGACTGCATTAATGGAAAAAAGAAAGATCATGTTCTTTAGATAAAGCCACCGAAGAAGAAAAAATAATGAACCATAGCCATCGTTTTGGTATAGCAGATGGCAACAATGCTTGCGACGGCGTGCCGACCGTAGCACCATGCGACACATGGCAGAGATGGGGAAGGGGAGAGAACGCCATTGCCAAAGAGGTGTCGTTGATCTGTCACCATCACTATCGTGGCGACAGTGCACGGAGAAGAAGGATAATGGGCTAGGCAACGCGAAGCGTAGGAGGCGGCGGGCACCGTCGGGCAAGAGGAAGATGCGAGACAAAGACATGAGAAAATAAATCTATAAATTTCCAGTAGAGAATATGTCCACCCATGTTGAGGCTAAGCACATAGCCAAGCACTCCGCGAGAGCAAGATTGCTGGGGCCAGCCTCCCACCGGAGAACTTCCTCCTAGTCGCCTCGTCTACCTCCTACTGACGGCCGCGGCACCATCCTCAATGAGATGGAGCTCGATCTCACCCAATTCACCGCACCAGAGGAAGGCAGCAACCTTGGTCCCAAGCGATGCGAAGGGGATGAGGGGCGAGGAAGCGGCAAGCGGACTACGGTGGCTTAATGTTGGATGGGAGAAGTTGACATGAAGCCCACAACATCTCTACCACATCCACTTTGCTTTGCTTTGACGCCTCCACCGTCGGCCTATCCACAAGCCATTTCAGTTCCCCAACATCGATAACCACCTCGACGTGCTTCCCGGCGTGACCGTCGACCACCACCCCTACTACCTATTCATCATTGCCTTGCCGAAGTCTATATTGGTGATTAGGACCGTAGACAGAGCAGCGGTAGGGAGGGTAAGTGCAGAGAGAAGGTGTGCAAGCGAGAGCACGACGACCAGGTCCACCTCAATCCCGCCAGATCTAGTGCCCTCGATGGAAGGAGGGAATGACATCGGCGATGAGCGAATGGCGGTGCCTGGTAGGGGTGGATAGCAGGAGGAGAGTGAGTCGCACAAGGGAGGAGGTGGCACACACGAGAGGGAGTTGGCCTGGAGCTATAATAACTTCAAATTGAGAAATAATATGTTTTTATGATGTGTATTTTGGAACAGAAGTACAAATAATATTAGTTTTTGACAACCTTATCTATTTATTAAAATTAAACCCAATGGGTTCTTGCTCAGTTTATAACTAATTAATAAGCATATATAGTTGGACCTGATCGCGGTTCTTGGTGGGCATTATAGAGCTTGTAATAAGTTAGAAGTGTCCCAGTATCAGTGTATATATAGATTATAGAACCGGAAGTACGGATGCATGTTACATGTTGATACTGAACTACCGAAGCACATATAGAACCTTCTCACTACAAATTAAACAGTTCCCACGCATGTTCTAGATCTTTCTAGATCAATCTTATGGTTCTAACTGACAGCTCAATAACGGTACAAACAAACACTACTACAAAAAGCCTAATACTAGACGCCAAATCACAGACGGTTTGACAAAACCGTCTGTGACCAACACTAACACAGACGGTTTTAATTTGGACACCGTCTGTGTTGATGGCGTCGGAGAAAACGAGTATCACAGACGGTTCTTATCGATGAACCGTCGTGATATTCGATATCACGAGCGATTTTAATTAAAAACCGTCTGTGATAATCCGGAATATCACGACGGTTTTTATGAAAACCGTCGTGATAGGTCGATATCACAAACGGTTTTAATTAAAACCGTCGTGATATCCGAATTATCACAGACGGTTTTTATGAAATACCGTCTGTGATATGTTTCCCGCCTTGCAATTCTCTAAAATTTCATAATTTCCCGCCTGAGTCCGAGTAGGATTCAGTTTTGATAATCTGACCGCTGGGCCCGTCGATCCTCCTTAACCCAATTCTAGCCAATAGAAATCCAGCAATCCTCACCCCACGGATCGTAGCTCCGCCTCTTCGTCCCCTATAAATAATTCCAGATTGACCCCACTGTTCTCCTCCATACTGTGTTCTCCTCCTCTGTGATACTCTCTTCCTCTTTGTTGTTCTCCTCCTCTTTGCTTTCTCCTCCTCTGTGATATTCTCTTCCTCTTTGTTGTTCTCCTCCTCCTCCTTGACTCATACCATAATAGCCCCACGAAACAGATGATGCACAAGGCAGTGCTCAATCAACACCGACGATGGTGGGCATCAAAGACATCCAGCTCGTGCGCTGCATCAGGGGCGAGAAGGCCTAGGCATAGAGGATCTTTGCTTTTCTCTGTTCTTGTTGTGTTAGCTAGATGGGTAACCTATTTGTTGTTTTGGGATATTGTAATAGTAGGTTCTAATCTTAATAAAAATAAAATATGTACTGTGTTTCATACTATATTTGCTTGTTTTCATTTCAATTAATTGATTTGCGAAATGGATGTTTTATGTTTGTGAAATGAATTGAGATGTGAATTGGATGTATACATGTGCATGTTGATCTTCTTATTTCAGAGAGCATGGCTAGCATTTTCTAAGGCTAGCCAATAAACAAAAATAGATTTAGGGGTAGAAAAGAATAGCACAGACGGTTTTTAACTAAAAACCGTCTGTGATATATCAATATCACAGACGGTTTTTCACTAAAAACCGTCTGTGATAGCTGATAATCACAGATGGTTTTTAGTTAAAAATCGTCTGTGATTATCACCTATCACAGATGATTTTTACTTATAAACCGTCTGTGATTATCAGCTATCACAAACGGTTTTTAGTGAAAAATCGTCTGTGATATTTACACCACAGACGGTTCGAAAACCGTCTGTGATAACCTTCGATTATCACTGACCCATAAATTCAGACGGTTCAGAAAACCGTCTGTGATGATGTTTTTGAACCGTCTGTAACAGGGTTTTCTGTAGTAGTGAAATCCATGGGAAGATTAATATTTAGAATCGAGATCAGCTCCTAGCTAGACTGATATTTTGTGGGATTTAATTGCGTTGTAACAAAATTATAAAAAAATTTCGGGAATGTTGTTCTAGCTCGTGAGTATATGTGGCTAGCTTATAGCATATAGATCTCCAGCTGAACAAATGACGACAAAGAAATAACTAGTTAGGTAATAGATATGTGTACATATTATATATGTACGTACATAGGTTGGGTCGTCAGGCTTTGTACACATACTTATATACAGAACAACCATGCATGCATTCATTTATATATGAATGGGTGATTACTGGGTTGACAAAGAACTAGTAAAAAATACCGCTTTTTTTAGAGTGAAGTCTAAGTCCATGAATCTTCAATACATTTCCAATAATATTGGGAAAGGACACCATATATGCACGCAGTAGTTTGTCAGTAATTAAATCTGCATCTATATCCGAAAACAAGAAAGAAAAGTTAAAATACTCTCTCCCCCTCGCACTGTGTGTGTGCAAATTGTACGTCGTCATGCAACTATTTTAATTTTGGCCTAATAGTGGATAATTATTAGTGCAATATTTGCCAGATGTCCTAGAAAAGTGCATTGTTTGTACTTCACCAGGAAGACTATTGACGATAACTGCATTGTTGTTTGCTGCTCCTCTTTGGCTTTATATGGGTGGGTTTTTTTTATGGTTTATAGCTTAAATTTTTGAATTCTGGCTATTCGTGAGAGATAGTACATAAATAAAAATAGTCGTATATGATTTTTGTCGGTAAGCTGAATTCGGTAAACTTTTTACTACAATCTTCCTGTTGACCCGCCTTAAAAAACGCACCGTTTAAAAGCTAGTTACTATAACATAAGCTATAAAATACAAGCCATAAATGGAAAAGAACCAAGCCATGATCTTTGGTCACCTTTGTGGAAGGACGTATACTACACTTTTTGTGCAATTGTGTAGGATCGGTGTGGCAACAGAGGAGAGGGTGAATGTTGCTTTTAAATTTTTTCTCAAGTATTCTCTTAATCTTCACTTCAATAGCTATGAGACGCTATGAAGATAAAGAAGCCAAAAATCCAAAAATTCTCAGTGCTACAGTGATTTCAGCTCATGAATAGTGAACAACACTATTTCAAATCCGAAAAACCATGAGACTTTTGATCCGTCGATCCAAAATACTTGAAACTTGAACCAGGACTAGTTCATGATCTTACTAACCTATCCCGACCAAAAAACATGGAAGAACTTGAGACAATTCGGATCTTTTTCTTTGTAAAGCTCTGCTACACGAAAACCAAGCCAAAACCTAAAATTGAGCTAACTCTCAAATCAAAACTCTAAATCAGTTGAAATTTATGATGCACCTTCTTTAGGATGTCAAAAACCTATTTCAATCAGCGATCAACAAAATCATTAGCAAAGTTCTGACCTTTTTTCATTTGAAAGTAGATTGCACCAAAAACAAGTCAAAAACCACTAACGGTGAATATGACTTGCTCGTGGGTGAATGATGCTAAGATGAGTTTAGATGTGTTCCCACATATACCAGCAAGTAAGAACACCAAATAAATCAAGGTAGAAACAGGTAGATCAAGAAATCACTCAGAGATGCCAAAAAAAAAGCAAAAATCAAGTTTCTTCATGAATTCGCCAACCAAGTGTCTAGATAGATGAAGATTGATTTCTAGATATTATCTCTATCTCTTGCACGTCCTTAGAAAAGCAAGATCAAGAAGGAGAGAGAAGAGGAAAAATAATACAAATCAATCAACACAAAAGAGATTCATGAAGATAAATGAAGATTGATGTATTGCTACTTGAGGATGAAGATTTTACAGACACTCCACTTGGAGGACAAGAAAGCACACCACGACACTCAACTTCTCTCAAACTCTAACCCTATAACTCATGAACACTTGGTCTCAAGAGAGGATTGTTCGATGGGCCATAGATCTCTATCCCAACCTCTTAAATAGATAGGCTAGCCAGCCAGATCTAACATTTAGTGGATAATATCTACTTAGCATAATGAGTGAAACCTGATAACCCTCACATACGGGTTTTAACTCACACACTACACTTATACACGTTTTTCAGAGCGTATAAGCTTGAATCTGTTAAATTCTTAGCCTTGATCGAACTTAATCTTCTCAGTTTCTCCTTGACCTAAATTGCTCTCCCAAGCACCGTGGCTTTGCTTTAAGGTAGTTTCCGATAGTTTGGTTAAACTACTAAAATACCCTTTCTTGACCGGTCATCTCCTTCCATTGCAAGCAATCTTTATGCTTGCCATGTGTAGGTGCACTAATGGCTTGCCATACGTCGGCAAGTCTCTCATGTTCCAGTTCCACTGGACTACGCCTCACTTAGACCATCCAAGCCACATGGTGCAACCCGTCGCTCAAACTTTCCTTCAATATTTTCCGTCTTCCTTGTGCCATGCTTGAGCTTATTCATCTCATTCGGTATTCTTGATTGTTTTGGGCGTCGGCTCCTCCACGAGTGTAGTCCCGATCATCACCATTAATCATGGTTGACTCCAAGTGACTTTGCACATTTAAAGACAAAGAAATAGTTTTCGGACACAAGTTCTTCACATCTTGACCCATATTAGCAATAATATGTCTTATACAACCTATAACTACTGAACTAGGTCACGAAATTATGCTATGACTCAAACTTTGCAAAATCATCTATTTCTGCAACCTGTTCAGAAAAATCTATACATTTACAAATTTTAAATTTTCACTCCCCTAAAATTACAATAGTTTATCACAACAAAACCATAAAACTTCTCACATGGTCCTTCAAATTGTATCTTACAGTATGACAGATGTGTGTATATATTCTGTTTATTATTTGTAGCTCGGTAAATACGCGGGGTTTAATTCTAAAGAAAAAAGCAACCTAGATATGAATGCATGCATGACTTGTACACGTGCATTTAAAAAAAATCTTATTGTTGTGTACGGTTTTATTTGTATCCTCCATTAGTTCAAAGTATGATTAACCAGCATGCATGCATACATACATACATACATACATACATACATATATACATACATACGTACGTATGCAATAATTCAAATTTATCAATTTATGTTCGTTTCCGGCGATATTTCGCATTATACATATGGAGGATATTTTTTAAAACGTATATGTACGATCTTGATTGATACCTCTCTGTACTTCCTTTTTCCTTTGGAAGTGGACTAAATAGAGTAGCTAGCACTGACTTGTATTGAGATAATTGTAGCTTTCATGTTTCTTCCTAAGGTCGTTTTCCTTGTGAATCATTTGCTTGAGCCATCGAGCATGATGCACTATATATATATATACATCCTTTCGTGTCCGAAGTTCCTAACTGTTCTATCTGTCTCATCCCGTGGAAAACATGAATCTTCTGTTGTTTCATTGTTTAGGTAAAAAAATCGTAAATTTGCATGCCTCATCAGCTCATAATTAATTGCTTTCACTTATATGTAGATGAGTAGAAGAAGCGATCACCACCTAGCTTTAATTTACTTCTTAAACGCATGACTAATTAGTGATATTTTGAGTTGCAAATGTAATGCCTTATTGGACGAGGTGGACTACTAGTGAACATTACCAAAAGCACTTGATGTGTATTGGATATATACACATTGGGTCTTACGTCAAACAAATTAAACGGCTATGAATCGGATTACATAAGCCTATATAATTACAGTTCACTCTCCATCACTTGCATAGGAGGAAAGGGACGTGAGTTAGGTCTTGTTAGATTTTGTGGACCATTTTCCCTCCATGCATGACCTCTTAACAACAAAATTTGACCTTGCTGCAAGAAAGAGAGAGCTAGTAGCTCCCTTTGCCATCACCAGAATCCTACTACTGCGACAAGGGAGGAATCTGACCTAACAGAAAGAAAAAAAAATTTGTTGGGCCAAGCTATCCGCACCTAACACCCTCTATCTACCTATATGTACAACTACAGCCTCTATCCACCTCTAGGGTCCTAATTGTAAAGATCCATTTATTCTCAGTGCCTTGTATACTGAGCTTGTGGGCCTGGCTGGCGCTGGGGCCCTCCTTGTCAGTTGTCTCTGCTTGCGAGCATTACATACATGCAAGAATTTCCCAGCATAAAAGATCGAAGAGCTAGATCAGCTATAAGCTTAGCTCAAGACCGGCCTCTTAGCCAGGGATGGCTGCACTAGTGTGGGGTAAGAGTCTTGAGACTTAGTGAGAGAGAGAGGAGGATGAGAGGGCAAAAACGAATGGTCCCAAAGAGAGTTTTTGTGAAGGTTGTTCGCTCACATGCCTGTCACGAATTTAAACAAGCACAAAGTTTAATTGGTCACAAATAATGGCGTGTACTGGCTTATTCAGTAGCTAGCACTAGCGATCTCTAGCTGAGGACACGTATAGTCGCTGGTAGATACACTTTTCTTTTGGGGACTTTTGATTTATTAAATATCGGTTTTGCTATTGCACAGTTGACTGAATTTTTTTTATCTATCAGTCATCTAGAGTTGTACTCTCAGTTATCTAAAGTTACAGTGTACTAATCCACCCCTCCTCAAGTTGCACTCTCAGTCGTCTAAAATTGCAGTATAAAAAAGTGAATGAAGATGAAAGAAAAAAATAGTCGCTTGTGCAATAGTCACTCCCATTAAATATTTCTTATTGAAAACTGGTAACTAATTAAGTCCGAGGAATATTTTCAGTTGGGAGAAATAACGAAGATACTATTTACTAGTGCATTTTTTTAGATCCGATATGTCATACATTCATGATCGGTCATTCTAGGTAGAGAATCACACACATGCCTGAACAGTTTGATAGTACTAAAAATCACAATAATATACACACTACCATATAATGTTGGTTGACCTTTAACTGCATGCCACTCAAAACAAAAACACTTCAATTTCCTCTCGAAACAACTCTTGCACTCTTGTCTTGCATGCATAATTAACATCGTTTTTGTACTGATTAATCAATTCTATGTACCAGTAAGTAAGTAGGAGTGCTAAGAATCGCATGGATGGATGCATGCACGATCTGTTATCTGAGTCATGAATTCACCTGCACTGCATGCGGATCAAGTCTGAACCTTTTTTTTTTCTTGCATGCTGCCAACCTTTCGCGCTAGCTAGCTAGGATTAGTTAGGAAAAGAAAAAGACGTGTACCTGGCTACCCAGCTAGGAGTAGGCTATACGCCTTCTTTAATCGAACGCGCTGCATCGGTATCTTTGCAAAGAAAAAACCGCGTACACCTGCACATGTCGCACGCATGATACTAACATGCGCCACGCATACAATAATTACGCGAAGCCAGACGCGTCGGAGCTCACCACCGATGCGCGCGGCGTGCGCGACGCTGCACTCACTTAGCATGTGCGCGCGCCGCGCGCATGAATATTATACTACTGGACCACCGGTACGTACTACTGCGCTAGCTAGCTAGGAACCAATGCGAGAGCTTGCTTACTGCTGGCTTAGCTAGCACGCGGTGACGGGGTGACGGTGGTAACCTTAATCGATTAGGCTAAACGACCTGTACGTTCAGGCATGTACTGATGGCCATTTGTAAATTGAAAGTGGAGGACGCAAAGGGCCGGCCTTGGGCAGTGTGAGGGACGCGCCCGGCCGCTAACGCTTTCAGCGCTCGGCTCGTCAGGATCGAGACGAGAGGAGCTAGTGGTACTTGGTGTTTTCCGGTGCTTGCTGACGGGAGGCAGCACCGTGACCTGGCATCTCACATCAAAGGTTTTTTTTCTTTCCCCCTTCTTATTTCTTTTCTGATCAGACCCAGCGTGCATACATCGGCAAGGGTATGTTTGGAAATCTAGATACTACTACATTACTCCTATCTAGCTAGCTAGGAGCTTCCAGTGTTCCAACCTGCATATGCAGCGAGTCTGCTTCCGTTTTCTTGCTGCTGCTGGTGTGCCCCCAATATAGACAGTATAACCGGTCAATATGGGCTACTTTATGGATATGTGCATAATGGATATACGCAAGCATACGATCTCGATCGTCAATCTAAAATCCACGAACGAGATTTTAGCGGACGCTCTCCCTTTTCCACTTACGCATACTTACATTTTGGCTCTCTCCATCCCGAAATCCTCCCATCCGGTTTCTTCCCCTCGACGCCTCCCCTCCTCTCTGGCGTCTCCCTCCCCATCCGGTTTCTTCCCCTCCGACGCCTCCCCACCCTTGGTGACCCCTCCTCCTCTAGCGTCTCCCTCCCTCCCATTCGGCGGCTCCCCCCCTCTCTCTCGACGGCTCGCCTCCTCTATCCGCACCTTCCTCCCCTCCTTGACCACGACGGCCGATCATGGCTTTGACCACGGCGCTTGGTCGAAGCCGCCGTGGTTGAAGCCTCGGCGGTCGAGCGAGGCGTGGTCGGGAGGGAATGGGAGGCCGCCAGCCGGAGGGGAGAGGGAGGTGCGAGATGAAGGAGGGGAGGCGGAGGGGTGACGCCGATGGAAGCCGAGGAGGGATCTAGAGGGGAGGCCGGGTGGGGCGTCGAGAGAGACCGGAGGGGTAGCATAGGGGAGGCGGAGGAGGCGGCACCGATGATGGAGCCGAGGGGGAGGCTGGGAAGGAGGCATCGCAAGGCTGGTGGAGGAGGAGGTGAGCCGCTGGAGGGGAGGGGGAGGCGCTAGATGGGTACATATAAGTGCTTGTTCATCAGATATGTCCATATATGCACAAATAAGTGCTTGTTCATCAGATATGTTCTTATATAGACACACACATATACATATATACATATATACATATATACACGCATACAAATACATACATATATACACATATATATGCATATGTATATATATACATCTATAATTCTGTGTGTGTGTGTATAGACACACACCTAACTCTCTCGAGCTCGACGATCAATCCTGCATTCCTACATGCACCTACGTGCATGCATGGTCCTCCATCTGAGAGTGCACCCAAAAGCAACGCCAGTTCCAATTCAGGGTCAGGATTCGAGACACCACAATCGTCCCATGCATCTTCTTATGCACGATTCATTTGATCAATTGGAGATTAATTAAGCAAATTATAGCAGACGAATTCAGCTTAATTAGGAGCGCAAGTATTATACATTTGACTAATTTCACTGGTAAGGCACGGCGCGCATCCGGTTGCTAATTAGCTGAAGGCTTTCGTATACTAATTAATTAGTAAGCTCTAACCATCGTCGTCTCTCTAGTTAAGAGTACTGCAGGTGCCGAAAGAAAAATGATTTAATGGCTGACCTAATTATGGCATTGTATCGTCTGTGTGATGATGACATCAGTGCGATTAATTATTTTATTAGCGTGTTGTGATGCTTCTTTCGTTTTTGTCGGCTTGTCCCTTTATCTTTTTAGCGCAAATTACGCGGCTGGTGCCTTTGATGTTTTGGATTACTTACATATATTCTGGATTCTTCTGTGAATGCCAATGTTCATATATACAGAGCGCTAACTTCGAGAGGAAAAACCAAGGAGGAAGTCTCTTCAAGACTCAAGATCAGTTCTATTACGTGCATGGCCTATAATGAGAATAAATTACTGTCTCAAATGAATGAACTCTATGCATCTCTTCGTTGAGCATTGAACCTACACAAGTGCAAGAGGTATCGATCGATCGGTAGCTAGCTAGACTGAGAGAGAACCATCAACAGATTGTGCATCACCGAGACACTAAACCTTCCTAATCGAACCATCTACGTCCTAACCTAGTAGCTAGACACTAATTACTATTGTAAAATCCGGATATTTTTTCCTAATAATCATCCAAATTTCGGACCGTTAGATTAGAGATCCAACGACCTATTTTTTTGGAGGAGAGAGATTATTTTTTTGAAGGGGTGAAGAGAATTTGTGGCCGTTGGATCTCTAATACAACGGTTACAAATCTAAATAATAGTTAGAAAAAAAATATCCAAATAATATTTGTCAATACCCTTACAATAGCGATAACTTATCCTTAATTCGATAGAGATCCGAGGTACACGCATCAAACTAAAATTTGGTTGATGTTTTGTCCAATCGCATTCATCTGGACCGTCCAATTTCCGACTGGACAATTTAGATGACGTGGAAAGCAAATCATCACACCCTCGGAATTGACGGCAGATGGTCTATATTATGGTTGCTTCCGATCATCATATGTTGACTAACTGTGACCAATAAAGATGGAGACATAGATCTAGTTTTTTAGCTTGTAGTTTATGGTTTATTTGTCTTGAACAAATAAATGAGACGATTTCTCTATCGTTATTTTGAAACGGTTTATCAGGACAGCTTTTCTAAATTACTTATCGATTATTGGTATTCGATTTATTAATATAAACACTTGTATTAAAATAAAAATTATCCGTTACAACTATAAATTATTAGTTATGACTGAAACCAACGATCTATAGTCCTCGCAGGAAAAGAAGAAGAAGATGGACATGGAGATGGAGATATAATGGCAATGGCGATGCATCCGACGGGCTTCGAAGGATGCCAATGCGTAACGGACAAAGTTAGATCCATAGGTAGGCTTCAGGTCACTGTAGGAAAGACGAGCAAACTTGGAGGAAAGCCACTTTTCCCCATATCGCCTTGACTATGGCTGAAAAAAAAAAAAAGAGAAATGTTCGCAATCTCAGAAGGAAGAAAAAGAGGAGTGAAAGTGGGATCACCGTTGGAAACTAGTGCGAATATGTCCAAACGGCTTGATCTCTTTGTTCTTGTTACGTGCTCGGTTGGGCTGTGACTTATAGCTTATTTTACTGTAGCTGATTGAAATTACATTGTAACTGAAGATGGCTTATTTGGCATAATTAAATTAAAATAGAAAAACGGGTTAGCCCATTACGTGTAATGTAAACGAATACGGAAAAAAGAACCGATAAAAAAGCTCAAAAATCTAAAAAAAATAGAAAAAGACGAAATTTAGAAACAGTAAAAAACAAATCGAAAGTCAGAAGTCGAAACCGAAACGAGCGGGGACTAGACTACATGGTATACATGGTGAACCCTCGCTAATATCGATATTCAGCTCTATATATATCTCAGGTTACACACAACCATCAGTACCTCGCATATCCGTATCGCAACACAATACAACGGTGCCTGGAAAACATACCAAGACGAACAAAAAAGCAACGGCTGGAAACGAGACAAGAGAAGGATTGCGAGGTGCAGCTCTGTCCGTCGATACTTTCTGCTAGGCTGGTGATGGGATCACGTGACGTCTCCTCCGTTTTTATTGTCCCGCCCACGCACCTTTGCGCGAGGCCCTTTCTTTTTTTCCTGCAGAAAATCCGCGGCGTCGTGCCCGTTTGAGCCCAGAGCCCAATCTCGGCCTCGGTTTGTGCTGGCTTTCTTTATGAAATCATGACGACGACGATGATGATTCCGCGATTCGACCCCATGATTAGCCGCGCCATTTGCTTAGCACATGACCTTGAAGTGGACAGCGGAAAACCACACTGGCAATTTGGTATCTTTTTTTTTAAAAAAAAGAAAAAAACTTTGCGTTCCCATCTTTCTGATGTTTTGAAAAAAATTGGTAAGGATATAATGCACAGTAGCTAGGTCGAGGACAACAACATAGATCGATAGCACTGTTCTCCGAGGCTGTGGAGAAGTAGCTCGTTAAATTAACTGTAATGTCATAGGGTCTAAATTGGCTTAGGCCTAATCTTATTCTAGATAGACCACGTACACATAGCAACCCGCTTGCACTTTCATCCTCGCTTTGCGCAAAACGGTTAACTGGGGTTGCTACCATTGAAACTCTTAGACTTATATGTAAGTGCTTCTTAAGGTAAGCGAGTAAGATGGAACTAACCTAAAAATTCATGTGCACACACACATGAACCAATATGGGTTAGGGTGTCACATTAACCCAAACCCACAGTCAATGTAAGGCCTATAAGTTTGTAAACTGTTGTACCAGTTAGCTTACACGTAGTGGCGGATCCAGGTTCAAGGTTCTCAAGACTTCAGCCTTGAATCTAAGATCCAAATTCCATCGTAAAATTCAGAAAAATACTATATGTATAGTGAGCACCACTCATAACGCTCTAGCCCAGCCACGCACACGCGGCGGTAGCAGCAGCAGAAGAAGAAAAGACGATGCATCCCAAGAGGCCAGGATAGTGTAAAATGGAATATCGATGTTGCTGCAGATTACAAGCATGGGATCCCCTTGGAATTAGGCCCTGTAGTGTAGGGGACGCCTGCAGCCTGTTTAGGGAAGTGGGCCTCAGCCTGAGCCCACACCTTCCTCCCGAACTCCAAACTCCATGAGGGCCTGCCAGCTTTAGCCAAGCTGGGCCGTCCCAAATCGGTCGACGACGCGTGGTGCTTTGCTTGCCCCCCCGCGGGCGCCTCGCCGGCCGCATGCCCGTGATGGTGCCGGCCGGGCCACACGACGCCGGTCGACCGAGTATTCGAGTCAGCAGCAAGATCATGGCGTTTGTCGCGCGGCTGCCTGCCCGTGCGCGCGCGCGCGCGTGTTGCCAATGCGGCGCGACCCGACGGCCACCTCCCCTTCTTTTCGCTTTCCAAAAATTATTTTTCTATAATAAATTTTTTCCTTATAATAACTAATTTTTAAATAAAACATTTTAAAGATAGAATTTATAAATTAATTATAATATATACTACAATTATATCGGTCAAAATTGTATACGGTCTCTATCTCTTCGTATTAGCTCTCGTGAGCAGTCAAAAATTATAAATCGTAGCTTAGAAGAATATAATCTATATTTACACGGTGGCATTGCGTGACACTCGGCAAACATAGGTCCCGTTTAAAACAGGCAATTTATCAGTTAAAAGCGCAAAAAAAAAAGCAAAATCCAATAGGAAGAGAAACAAAAAAGCATAGGCTGGTCCGAGGTTACGGCGGGTAGCGTGAGATACTGATCATCGATGCTCAGTTCAATAGTGCGTGAGCTCGATTGACGTACGTATGAAATGATCATCACAAGTAAATAAATGTATAGTATCTCGCAATCACTGATTCACTGTCAAGTATTTTAACACAAGTCCACACGACTACGGGCCTGTTCGGCACTCCACAAGCCGAACGGCTTTTGACTTTTGCTACAGTGCCTAACTTTCAAACGGAGTATTTTTCAAGACAGGGTCTACAAGTTAAACGCAGTACATGTTAAAAGTCTAACATCTGTACCAGCCAAAATCGTAAGTGAGTATCGGTCTCTCTGTGAATTCTATGCTTGTCGCCATATGCAAGAAATCATGGATGGTAGGCCCAAAGATCTAGAAGTTTGTCAAGCTCACAATAATTATTTCCTACTTATCAACACACACACACACATATATAATCCCTTTATGACTTTACTCCTCCTAACGACAGGGCATCAACATCCCTTTAAGTATAATCCAAATGAATGACCTCTCCGAAATTAGAGGACGGCTAACATATCCTGAGGCTAACCGAAAAACAGAAAAATTTATAATAGAGAGCGAACTATCGCATACGATTTTATGGTATAAACCGTCTGTGAACGCATCATAGATGGTTCTATACACCAACCATATATAATATATAGCATATGACAGACGGTTGGTAAATACAAACATCTGTGATAACCGACTTATCACAGACTGTTTTGTAGTTGTAGCCATATGTGAAGTTAGTCTTCATAGACGGTTTTTTCAGATGATTCACAAATTATCTATGATAATCATTTATTATCACAAACATAATAAATCAGATGGTTTAGAGATCATCTGCGGTGAGGATTTAGAATCATCTTTAATAACCTTCTTCTGTGGGGTAGTGTCTCTTGTCGCACACATGAGACAAGCACATAATGCAGTACAGCATGACAGCATGTCATAAAACAACACACATAGTAATCGCCGAAATGTATAAATCGAGACACACAATCAGTTCCATGCATATATAGCATGGTCATTTTATTGCTCAGTACGTACGTTACTCGATTACGTGACGATACATGGAGGAGCGAGCTGAGGCCACACCTGCAGGCATATGCATATATGCATGGAAGCAGCTGGTCGCGGCTTAACCGAGGCGCAGGTCGTGGGAGCCGCCGTAAGCCATGCCGTGCAGGTTGGGCTGGCTCGGCACCACGCGGAAGGCGTAAATGTCCGCCGCCGCCGCCGCGCCGCCGCCCAGCGCCACCGCCGCGCCGTCCCATCCGGCCCCCGCCGCGTTGTCCACGAACCCGAACGCGGGGTCCTCGCGCATGCCCTGCATGCGCATCATCCAATGCAAATATATCACAAACTAATCAAGACCGACAGGCCGGCAGCAGCAGTCTGTGTGATCATCGATCATATTCAGAGAGTTTGCTAGCTAGCTCACCAGCTCCTGCTGCATGTTCTTGTATGCCTCGAACGAGTGCTTCACCTGCATATATACATACGTTCGTTGAAGCAACACGTATTACACGACTACTGCAAGTTATTGGGTTATGCATGATAGACCAGAA
Source organism: Bonia amplexicaulis (assembly GCA_036346245.1). Taxonomy (NCBI): domain Eukaryota; kingdom Viridiplantae; phylum Streptophyta; class Magnoliopsida; order Poales; family Poaceae; genus Bonia; species Bonia amplexicaulis. Next base: position 370,560 of record CM070750.1, on the reverse strand, counting down.
GCTCAGGTACATGAATGAATCGCACAGCAGCATCCGGCTACAAAAGCCGGAATACAATAGACAGGTTACGTTATAGATGGCACTAGATAACGTCACGTGTTTGCCCCTTGTCTGGATGCATTCAGAATGCATGAGCTAGTGGGATCCCAGCCCAGCTCATAAGGATGAGAACTAATATACGCTCAAGGATTTTCTTTAATTTACGCTCTTAATTTGATCCTCTACTTCCTCCATATATATATATGCATGTACGTGGTTCTACTATATATGTATGGTGCATTGGTGCTACATCGATATCCTTTCCCTGATGACAAGTCTCACTAGGATAGAAAAACAGGGAAAAGCAATATCATCGATCGATCGATCCACGCATTGTCTACTCAAGAACACCGTTAGCTAGCATATGCATACATGAACTTCTACAAGCATGAGAAAATAAATATTGGCATATGTGCACCGAGGGGTAACAAATAATGCAATCCTACAAAATTACCCTGAGCGATCGACCAAGCACATAAAATTAAAAGGCATTTTACTCTCAAGTCACAGCAAGAATAGATTTATTTACTAACGCATGCTCCATCAAAAGGCTTGTATGTCTAGCTTGTTTGTTTAACTATAAATTAGTGCCAACTCAAAAACAAAACTATTAATTAGTTCCCTGTTGGAAATTGTAGTGAAGAAACTCTTAAGAAGATCAATCATGTTCAATTTAATTTAACTTATAAAAGTTTAAGTTACATTTATAAAGAGAAGGGACGAGAATGATACGTAACTCTTGGCCGGCTTAAAGAAAAGAGATGAGCAACCATCTCTCTGATACATAATAACACATTCGTGGAGCATGATACTTGGGTGATTTTGTTATGCCGATATACGTGAACATGAACTGGATTTAAACCAATTTAACGTCATAGTTATGATTCTCAAAAAGAATTACTCACACGAGTAGACAGTGCTGAAAACTGGATCAGTGAAAATGAAAGGCAAAAGTTTTCAATTTTCCTCGGTCCTAATTTCACCATTCAGTAAATCCAACGGCTGTTATGGTTTCATTTCCAAACTTCGGCAAATCATAAAGTATATATCAATGTTGGACCTCATCTACCGAAGGTATCATGCTATATATGATTCAATCTCATAAAAATCCGTGTTTGACATGCTACTCCCAAATAGCCGGGGGACCAAATATAAGCATGCTCTCTAGGCAGCTAGCTACTGATCGAGGCTTAACAAGATCAGATGTAAAGATGCATGAACACTCCGATCGATATTATTGCCCTTTAATTTGCTCTTTCTCAAATATATATCTAGCTTCTAAAAGAGATGGAGCACTGCATCTATTAATCGCATCGTGTACGTCTGTGTGTGCATGTAAGCACATGACATGCATGCTACTCCAAGATGTACTGTAACGCTGATCTATATGTGTAGAGTCTGAAATAAGTTTTTGAGTACGGAAATGCCGAGACAGGCATGCTAATGCACACTGTACATTAGCATGCCTGTTTCAATTGAGGCGTACGTCGTGGTGTCTGTCGGATCTTTGCTTTGATATATCACTTGAAGGTTCAACCAATAAAGTACAAAGATTGGGAGATGGATATATGGCTAAGCTAGCTAGGTAGCTAGGTACGCAAGACAAATTATAAGTTACGGAGTTTTAATTCACTAATGCCAATGATATAATTAACTCACGGAGTTCAATGATTATATGTCGACGAAATATCAAAGAAAAATGCGACCAATTGATATGATAGCACAATAAATCTGGACGACACAAGGTTCTTGAACACTGATATGGAGAATTAGCCAAATTAAGAAACTCTAAGAGAACTGGCCACAAAAGAAGGCAAATGATTTGGGGGAAGATCTAGGTTTGTGCAGATATATATGCACCAGCTGAACAGTCATACCAAATTGAGGCTGCTCATAAAATTGGCGAACTACGAAAATACTAGTTATATACCCGTGCGTTGCAACAGAACTCATTGAATATATAGAGAATCATACTATAAAAGAGAGTTGATCTAATCGGTTGGAAAGTTAAGAATGGTGAGAAGTTAAGAGAATAGAGCGGTTAAAGGAGAATGGACGTACAACCACCAACTCATTCTTTTATAATAGTAATGATGTATAAAAATGAGACTTGGTTTTCTCACCTTCTTCTTGTAGGTTTCAGTCCGTGTGGTGATCACATGATACTGCAAAATCAAATAAAAAAGAATGAAGAAAGAGGAGAGATCTTAAAGCATGAGAAGAAATTATACAAAAAAAAACTCCAACCAATTCTTTAATTTAAAACTGAAAGGATGAATCGCAAATTTTAATTTGCTCCGAGAGATTTAGAACATAGATATCTTTATACTAGTAAACAACAGTATGTTGTTCAAGTGTGAGCAAATTGAGGTGATAAATAAATCCTCTCTTTCCACACAAAAAAAGTTGAAGAAACGCATATATAGATCTTACCAAGGAACATGCATGAAATATACACGGATCTGAAGGGGAGATCAGAGGTACAGACTACAGAACACATAGATCTAGGTAGGAATTGAACGGCAGATTTAGGGTTTGTACGTGCATGCCTTCCTTTGGCGAACCTCCTTCAAAGCGGCGTCGACATTTTGCTCAAGACCGCGCAGCTCGTCGAACTCCAGCCCGTCCAGATCTTCGCCCATCCTTTGCCTGCATACACGAACAATTCCAGTCGATCTCGAAAAAGTTGTTAATAAATCTCTATATCTTGTTCAAAAATCCCCGTGAAAGAAAGGAAAAGAGTAAAGTAATCGATCCCCATATGTATACCTGATCTCGGTGCGCAGGTTGCGATTGATGTCCTTGAGATGGCTCAGAGTGCGCTGCATATTCTGCCATCAAACCAAACCAAATTAACCAAAACAAACAAAGAGAGAGAGAGAGAGAGAGAGAGAGAGAGAGAGAGAGAGAGAGAGAGAGAGAGAGCTCAGAGTTCATCAGATCTCATGCCGTGGGCACATGAAAACTAAAGGAAAACAGCAATTAATTAGAAGGTAAAAGAAAAGGGGAAAGTGTTTTGCAGCTAAAGACAGAAGCAAAGATCGATGGAGAGGATTCATCAAACACCTCGTACTGCTCGATCCACAGGCTGGTCCCGGTGGCCTGCTGGTAGCGGTCAAAGATCCCCTGGATGCTACAAGAGCACCAGCCGCAGATGGAGTGTTACATACACAGTTAGAGAGGATTGCGCGGTCAAATTAAAGTTAAGCAACCGATGAACAATACAATCAAGCCGGCCGCTAGCTAGGTTGGTGACTGACTCTGTGGCTGGGCTGCAGAACTCGTGGTACTTGCCGGTGGAGGAGAACATGATGATGGCGACCTGGGCGTCGCAGAGCACGGTGAGCTCCCGCGCCTTCTTCATGATCCCCGTGCGGCGCTTGGAGTAGGTCACCTGCCTGTTGGTCGCGTTCTCGATCCGCTTTATCTCGATCTTGCCGCGCCCCATCGATCGGTCGCCCTCCGCCTCCTCCAGTTTCTTCAGGTCGAATGGCTAGCGAGGTAGCTGCAGATGGATGAAGGGGAAGAGACGGGGAAGGAGAAGGAAGGCGCGGGGCGGGTGTAATAAGGGGGTGGTAGTAGAGTGCGGTGGTGTGTGCGTTTTGGGGTGGTGAGGACCAGGGGTGGGGGGATGCCATAGACGGAAGCAGTTGCCGAATTCGTGAAAGTGTACGTGCGTGGGGCGCCGTGCCCGTCCCATTCCACTGCGCGCCGTCGCCTACGCGCAGCCTCGTGGTGCCGTGCCGCGCCGTGCCGCGGTCGGTGACGGAGGCTTTCCATCGGCACAACGGTTAGCACGGTTTCGGCTTCCGTTCCGGGTCATGCTTCTCTTCTCTTCTCTTCTTTTCTTTGATTTGATGCCTGCGCCCTCCTATGCTGTCTCTCTGCTCAAGGCATGCGCAGAAAGAGAGCGGTTGGCTACTCTTTTCCTGGCTAGCGCTCTCTCGTCTTTGCTATACATTCGTACTAATATTGAGACTGAACAGCTTGTGATGCAACAGTATACTGTCTCAACCCCAGAGTAATTCGGCTCGACGTATATGGTGATGACAGCAGGTATCCAGTGACCGTGATATGCTGCCTGCTTCAGGATTCTGTGTGTATAGACATCAAAATTCTACGGTATATGGTGATGACAGCAAGTATCCAGTGACCGTGATATGCTGACCGAGTATGACGTCTACATTACTCCTCCAAGTATGTTGTCTATAGTACTTCTCCGAGTACGTTGTCTACAGTACTCCTCCAAGTATGATGTCTACAGTACTCACGACTACGATCGCTGCGACTACTGCGGCCACGACTGGCACTTCGACCATGGCCATAACTGCTTTTTTTACCACGCCTTCGATTACAGTTTCGATCATGCCGCCACAACTTCTACACATACTCGTATACACAAGTACTCGATATATACTCCTACAATACACACATGCAATAAGATGCTCATGACAAGTCATGTCCATCCAATTGCTTTAGGCAATATCACCGTCCATGTATGGTCTTTTGACAAGTACGTACTACCGGACATCTGTGATAACCATGGGTGGAAAGTTGCAAGAAGTTGAGAAATGGGTGCGTTCCTTTTACTCGAGCTATACTAGCTGTAACTCGATCTGACAGGACAGGACGTGATGGGCGTTTGTGATGCTGTGGATTCAATTCTACAGATGCAGTTCGGTCAATCATGCGGTTGCGAATACAAGTGGAAACCCTTCGTGCAACTTTCTAGTCCAGGCATGAGTTAATGAGCTCATGGTGTCATTTCTGGCACTTGTATGTGACATGTCATTGCACAAACTACAGTTGGAGAGAGGAATAAAGTTGCTTTTATTAATGTCTTTTGGTTTGCCTCAATGGACAATATTGTGCTGCTGGCTGACTTTGAGTCACCCGGCATGAATTATTGGAAATTTGGAGCTGTATATTTTGGTCAACGGTACTTCAATGTTTGGAATAGGTGATAGCGAATTGCTTCATGCCAATGGGTGTAACTTGCAACAAGTTTTGGTATCTTTGTGACATGTTTCCTATCTTTGTGACATGTTTCCTACAGTTCTACATCTATTACTAATATGTAGAGTATTTACGTAATGTTGTTTGGATGGATGCCGCCATCAGCTAGCATATTCGTTTGCGTTGTCCGTGATGAGCTAGCATATTTTTTCTATTTTTTAATTTTTTTAAATTTAATTACGCTAAATAAGCCATCTTCAGCTACAATAAAATTTCAGCCGCTACAGTGCAATTTTAGCCATAAACCACCGCTTTTCAGCCCAACCGAGCAAGGCTGTATAACATATTCGTTTAGATGATATATCAGAAGTGAGAGTATGTACTCCTGAGAGTACAAAAAATACTTTCTTTTTGAGTGACAAATCTTGCCGGAACATGGCAAATATCGACTAAATTCTGAAACCCTAACCAACACAAGTTTATGTTATAAAATACAGTGTTGCAAATGGGTACACAGAAAGGGTGCTTCCCAACTATTAGAAAAACATACAGTAGATAGTATAACGTAAAAAAAAAAAAGTGGAACGCTTCTATTGATTGGAGTAACAGATAAAGAAAAGGCATGGAGTGGCTAGAGAGAGGATCAGAGGAAGGTCAAGAGCGAGAGAAGAGGTAGGGAGGGAGACGGTGCCCCGGTTCTCCTGCTCCCATGCAATGGAGTACCACTCGCCGCTTAACAAGCAAGCGTCCCCGAGACCACCACCGCTAGTGGCCCCCACATGTCGTCCCCACGGCCGGCGACCCCGACGCGTGGGGATCACCCCACGTTCCCAGACTTATGTGCATGGCATGGCATGACACGCCGCATCGATCGATCCCACGTCCAAACCTAAACTTTGCTTCGAGATAAACGCGTCAAGTTTCCACTCCCATCTGCATGTGAGATCGATCAATGGCGGGGGCGGGCCGGAGTTCGCGCGGCGCTGGGAAGCGCGGAGCCGCGTCGTCGTCGGCGTCGGCGTCGGTGTGCGTCTACTACGCCACGACGGGGTTGCTCGTCGCGCTCTGCGTCGCGGGGGCGTACTTCCTCACGTCGACCTCCTCAGCGTCCCTCGAGGGGTCGGACGGGGACAAGGGCACCGTCACGGCGTACCGACACACCACGCGGTCGTCGTTCGCGTACGAGGTGAACAGGGAGAAGGCCGTGCCGTCGCGGCCGCGCGAGGTCGAGGTCGATGACGCGGCGCGGGGCAAGGCTGCTGGGAAGAGTGCCTCCGACGAGGAGGAGCACAACAGCTCCGCCGCGGCTGCACTGGACGACCCGCATGCAAAGCCTGATCTGGATGAGCAAGTCCCTGACGACGAGCCTAAGAGCGCTGCGGCGGCCATGGACGACCAGCGGAGCGACGAGGGTGACCACGTGGCTACCGGCGAGGCCAGTACCCAGGAGGAGGAGGCGAAGGACGAGGCGGTGGCTGGCGCAGACAAGGAGCAAGAAGCACTGGAGAACGAGAGGGAGCAGGAAGCCTTGCAAGAAGAGAGCCATGTGCCGCACGAACAGGAGGAGCAGCCGCATCTGCAGATGCCGCAAGAAGAGACTCAGGGTGGCGGCATCGTGGAGGAGAAGAGCTTGGACGGCGGCATCGAGGAGGAGAGCAACGAGCGGCAGCGGCAGCATGAGGAGGAGCAGATGAGCGCGCGAGACGAGCAGGCCATAGGCGTAAGCCTGCGACGGGAGGCGCAGGAAGAAACTCGCGGCGCCGAAGGAGACGAGAGAACGGAGCAGAAGCCGGAGGAGGAGCTCCACAGCGAAGGCGACGAGAGACCCGAGCAGCATCAAACAGAGGAGAAGCATAGCAACGACCAGTCGCAGAGCCAGAGCGAACAGGAGGCCCACACGTGGGTGTCCGACGCCGGCGGCGAGGCCTTCCATAAACAAGAAGAAGGCAGCGGCGGAGACGACAAGCCAGCCGTGTCAGAGCACAAGAATGGCATGGACGTTAATGCCAACCTGGACGACCGCAACGTCGTGGACTCGCTTCCCGGCGAAGAAGACCGCGCGGAAGTGTCTGCCACCGGCACCGGAGACCGGAACGCGTGGGAGACACAGTCCGACCAGTCCCACCGGGAGAAAGACCGGCGCGAGGAGGAGGCGGGCACCCGCGACAACGACGGCGCCGGCGAGGAGCGCGAGTGGCGGCTGTGCAACGTCAAGGCGGCCGCGGACTACATCCCGTGCCTGGACAACGAGAAGGCCATTAAGAAGCTGCGGCCCGAGAATTACCGGCGGTACGAGCACCGGGAGCGGCACTGCCCCGACGAGGGCCCGACGTGCCTCGTCGCGCTCCCGAGCGGCTACCGCCGGCCTGTCGAGTGGCCAAAGAGCCGAGACAGGGTGCATAACTTGTCGCTTAAAAGCGTGTTTTTGGCATGCATTTGCGTGGATTGCTTACTGACTTGCTCTGTTCGTGTTGTTGACGACGACGACTTGCACAGATTTGGTACAGCAATGTGCCGCACACGAAGCTCGTTGAGGTGAAGGGTCACCAGAACTGGGTGAAGGTGAGCGGGCAGTACCTGACCTTCCCCGGCGGCGGCACGCAGTTCATCCATGGCGCCTTGCACTACATCGATTTCCTTCAGCAGGTAACATTAGCATCAAATGATCGGTCTCTTGCAGACTGGTGATGGTTGTTGCAAATAATGCACAGAAAAATAGAGATAAGAGATACGAATTTTCACGTAAAAATTTCTTAGGGAAAAAACCATGAATGCTCAAAGACAAATCATTATAACGAGAAGAGATTACAATGGAGCGCTTGCTCTTCCTATGAGCTACTGAGATACATATATAGTGTGAGGAAAATTAGACACACGGAGAGGAAACTAAGTTAAAGTTGGTTGCTACAGATTAATATCACGTCTGATACAACATGTGCATGCAACTGCCATGCCACATCTAGCATAAGGCGATAAAGTGTCCTACACAGACACGGTACAAATTTGAATCAACTTTAACGATCTCCACCTTGAGCCGAATTCCCTCCAGTAGTCGAAGAATGTGATAGACTTATCCAATAAAATTATCATATATACCTTGAGCGCCGAAAATCCAAAGGACTAGTGAGTAATCCAACTAAGTCTGAGCTATGCTCAGACTAGCATAGGTCAGACTTAGATGTAGGAACTGGCTTTATCAATATATCAGCTGGATTATCATGAGTACTTATTTTACAGACTTTAATATCACCTTGAGTAATTACACCTCGAATATAGTGATACATGATATAAACGTACCTTGTTCTCTCTTAGAACATTTGATCTTTTGTAAAGCAAAGACTCTAACTATCATAAACTATTGTAGTGCAAGATGTACTTCCACAAAGCTCAGTAAATAAATCTCTTAACCAAATGGCTTCTTTACAAGCTTCAGAAATAATCATTTACTCAGCTTCTGTAGTAGACAAGGCAACGGTAACTTGCAAACTTGCTTTTAGCTAATGGCACACCCTCCAATAGTGAACATATAACTAGTGAGAGATCTTCTTTTATCCAAATCTCTAACAAAATCAGAATCTACATAACCAACGAGTCCATCTCTAGTCTTTCTAAACTGTAAACAAACATTAGATATGCCCCGCAAATACATGAAAATCCATTGAACTACTTTTCAATGTTTTTTTCCTAGGATTAGCCATGTATCTACTAACCACACTTAATGATTGAGATAAATCGGGGCGAGAACATACCATGGCATACATAAGCGAATCAATTGCATTCGCATATGGAACTCTAGACATGTACTCAATTTTATAATTTGATTGTAGACATGACGCTGAAGAAAGTCTGAAATATGCAGCCAAGAAAGTATTCACAGATTTGGCCTTATGCATGTTGAAACGACGAAGAACTTTATCAATATACCCATTTTGAGTTAGACATAATTTGCCAAATTATGTGTCTTTAATGATTTCCATACCAAGAATCTTCTTTGCTGCAATGAGATCTTTCATCTTAAATTCACTATTTAATTGTGCCTTCAACTTTGAAATTCCAGCCTTGTCTTTTGCAGTAATCAACATGTCCTCAACATATAGGAGCAAATAAATAACTGAACCATTAACAATTTTCAAGTAAACACAGCTATCGAAATTAGATCTTTTAAAATCCTGAGATATCATAAATGAGTCAAATCTCTTGTACCATTGTACCTATGTGATTGCTTCAAACCATAAAGACATTCCTTCAATTTGCAAACAAAATTCTCCTTTCCCGGAATGATAAAACCTTTCGGTTGCTCCATATAAATATCTTCTTCTAATTCCTCGTGTAAGAATGCGGTTTTCACATCCAATTGTTCAAACTCATAATCATGCATAGCCATAATGCTGAGTAAAGTGCGAATAGAACTATGCTTCACAACAGGGGAAAAGACATCTGTAAAATCAATACCTGGAATTTGGTTGTATCTTTTTGCAACTAGCCTTGCTTTGTATCTAACCTCTTTGGTTGGTGAAACTCCTTCTTTCTTCATGAAGATCCATTTACAGCGAATAGCCTTCTTCTCAATTGGCAACTTGACCAGCTCCCAAGTGCCATTCTTGTCAAGAGATTTCATCTCATCATACATGGCAGTTATCCATCTTTCTGAATCACTAGAAGAGATAGCCTCTGAATAAGATGAAGATTCTGCAGTACCTTCAATTCTTTCTGCCATATTTAAACAATAAGCCACAACATTGGCTTCTTCAATCAATCTCTTAGGAGGCTGAATGTTCATCCTCTCTCTACCAGCTGCAATGGAACGATGTGTTGGCAGCTCAACAATAGGGGCTTCTAAAATATTTTCTTTGTCGGCTTCTGGTGTAGATCTTGAATCAATAACACGCTCTACTTGCATGCTTGATTGCTTCCAACTGGAATATCAATAGATGGCTCATGTGGAAAGTAAATGCTGAATCAAGAATCTATTCATCACTGGTTTTGGAATCACCGGCAAAGGCAACGAGAACATCTCTACCAGAACCTTCTTTGGTGACAACGGTAGCTCTAGACTCATCATCTTGTTGATTCTTCTTGAAATTATTATTCCTCTAATCCTTGTTCTGCAACTTCCAGCACTCGGATATATCATGACCATCCTTCTTGCAATAACTGAATGACTTCCTGTTTCTGGATTTAGATCTGTCTCTATATCTGCTTTTGCTTCTGCTTTTTGAATTGATGTTGAACTCTTCTCGTATTGCCTACCGCGGACAAACAAAATTTTCTGCATGCGTACTTGAACTTTCACCCGAAACCATAAGTTTCATCTTTTCTTTAGCATATAGAGCTTCACAAACCTCACTTAGAGTAAGAGTATCTCGGCTATATAGAATAGTATCTCTAAAATAGAGTACGAACTAGGCAGAGAGCATAGCAAAATAAGACATAAATCTTCATCATCACACTTTACCTGCATAACTTCGAGGTCTGCAACAGCTTCCTTAAAAACTGTCATGTGATTCAACAATGAGGCACCCTCCGTCATCTTGTGGGAATAAAGCTTCTACTTCAGATGCATCTTGCTGGTCAGATCCTTAGTCATGCAAATCTGCTCCAGCTTCGGCCATAATGTGGCGACGGATGTCTCCTTCATAACCTCCTGTAAAATATTATTTGATAGATGAAGTTGAATTTGAGATAAGACCTTATGATCTTTACGTTTCTTCTCATCAGCGGACAATGTGGCTGGCATCTTGTTGATCCCCAAAAGTGCATTATCCAAATCAAGCTATAATAAAACAGTTCGCATCTTGACTTGCCATAGAGAAAATCTCGTGTCGCGATCCAATAGCAGAAAATCGTACTTCAAAGTCGCCATGCGGATGAAAACCAAATTTTGCTAAAAATCACTTCAAAATCTGCAAGCCGGTAGTTCCTTTTGTTGTCGCACGGACGAAGACGCGAAAGCCTCGGGACGCGCTGTACACGGACGCGATCTGTTGCTGTCGCATGCGAACAAGACGAAGTCTCTTGAGTACGACTCGGAGATGGAGACGATTGCTTCGCTTCGGCTTTTTGGCTGCGTGTGGACCGAGGACGAGGACTCTGCTCTGTTGCGCTTCGCAACTTTTCTTCTGTCGCCCACGGATGAAGAAACCGGTAGGCCCGCTCGGCTTTATTATGCAGCTTAATTCTGGCTGAGAATTGAATTCGATGCCGATTCGGAGATACGAAGTGCTCGGAGACGAAATCGAACGTGCCTCGGATTCGATGAACAGCGACGACGTCGGACCAGCATAATTTTTTTCTCTCAAATTTCTTAGACTCTAAATCCCTATGCTTTGATACCACTTGTTGCAAATAACGCACAGAAAAATAGATACAAGAGATACGAATTTTTACGTAAAAAACCTTTGCGGGAAAAAAAAACCACAAATGCTCAAAGACAAATCACTATAATGAGGAGAGATTACAATGGAACGCTTGCTCTTCCTATGGGCTATTGGGGTGCATATATAGTGTAAGGGAAAATAGTTTCACACGGAGAAAAAACCAAGTCAGAGTTGGTTGTTACAGATTAACACCACGTCTGATAAAATCTGTGCATGCACCTACCATGTCACATCTGTCATAAGACGATAATGTGTTCTATACAGATATAATATGAATTTAGATCAACTTTAACAATGGTAAAATTCAGTGCTTTGATGTTTGCATGCGTGCAGTCTGTCCGTGGCATCGCGTGGGGGAAGCACACGAGGGTGGTGCTTGACGTAGGGTGCGGCGTGGCCAGCTTCGGCGGCTACCTGTTCGAGCGCGACGTGGTGGCCATGTCGTTCGCGCCCAAGGACGAGCACGAGGCGCAGGTGCAGATGGCGCTCGAGCGGGGCATCCCGGCCATCTCCGCCGTCATGGGCTCCAAGCGCCTCCCCTTCCCCAGCAAGGCGTTCGACCTCGTCCACTGCGCGCGCTGCCGCGTCCCATGGCATGCGGATGGTTAGTACACACGCTGCTTGATCATTAGCTGTGCCCGTGAGTCAGTATTGATGGCTCCAATGGTCTCTGTCTGCATGTATGCAGGCGGTGCTCTCCTCCTGGAGCTGAACCGCGTCCTCCGGCCCGGCGGCTTCTTCGTCTGGTCGGCGACGCCGGTGTACCAGAAGCTCACGGAAGACGTCGAGATCTGGAAAGGTACATAAACATAGGCATCAATTTCACTTCTGAATTTTACGCCGGTGTACCATGAATCGGTTTCTTTTCTGTTGTGTCTTACTCTCGTTGTCTTACACGGACAGCGATGTCAGCTCTGACCAAATCCATGTGCTGGGAGCTGGTCACCATCAAGAAAGACCGGTTCAACGGCGTTGGCGCCGCCTTCTACCGCAAGCCGACGTCCAATGAGTGCTACGAGACCAGGCGGCGGCAGCAACCTCCCATGTGCAGCGAGGACGACGACGCCAACGCCGCATGGTACTCGCTGAGCTTCTTTGCACCGGCAGTAACATCGTCGCATTGCATTTTCTCTTCTCGTCTTCCGAATTGAAGGAGCAAATTAACGAGTGTGCATCATCTGCAACGTGACAGGTACATCCGTCTCAACTCGTGCATGCACCGTGTGCCGACCGGCCCGTCGGAGCGCGGCACGAGGTGGCCGACGGAGTGGCCAAGGCGGGTGCGCACGGCGCCGTACTGGCTCAACGCCTCGCAGACCGGGGTGTACGGGAAGCCGGCGCCGGAGGACTTCGCGGTGGACTACAAGCACTGGAGGCGCGTCATCGACAAGTCGTACCTCAACGGCCTGGGCATCGACTGGTCCATGGTGAGGAACGTCATGGACATGAGAGCCGCCTATGGAGGGTAATAAGAATCTCTCACCGTTGCAACATCGCCACTATACCGAGAATCCTGCAGGACGAACACAAATTCTGATCGATCGTACTGACGAAAATTTCCTCTCTCAGGTTTGCCGCTGCGCTTCAAGACCAGAAGATCTGGGTCATGAACGTCGTCAACGTCGACGCGCCGGACACGCTGCCGATCATCTTCGAGCGGGGGCTGCTCGGCGTCTACCATGACTGGTGCGAGTCCTTGAGCACCTACCCGAGGACCTACGACCTCCTGCACGCCGATCACCTCTTCTCAAAGATAAAGGAGAGGTCAGTCGATCGTCACTGCTCAGTAATTCAGTATGCTACCTGTTCCAGCCACGACCGGTTCAGCGTCGTATAGATCCCGTTTTAACATGACAAAGTTGTGTTCTTCAGATGCGCGGTTTTGCCCGTCGTCGTCGAGGTCGACAGGATCGTGAGGCCGGGAGGCAGCATCATCGTGCGCGACGAGTCCGGCGCCGTCGGCGAGGTGGAGAAGCTCCTGAGATCGCTTCACTGGGACGTGCGGCTGACCTTCTCCAAGAACAATGAAGGAGTACTGTACGCAGAGAAATCGGATTGGCGGCCGGAGCAGCTCGCCGAGCCATCTTAAATCGTCTCCTGTCTGACCAGCTAAGGCTCACAAGCAATTTTCTCCAAACACAAGATAGATAGGGCTTTTTTTGTCGTTCTTTCTTTGGTTAGTACTTGATATAGTTTTCTGCAGTAGTTACACTAAATAATGACCCATCAGCGATGGTAGTTGTATATGTAACCAAGACTGATACAGAGAATTGAGACGATTGCAGCAGCCGAGGTGCTGCTGATAGTTTGCCAGTTCACATATTCCTGCTTCTTTGTGTACCTTTAGACACTGGAGTGGATAGCAGCCTATATTTTGTGGTGGCAGCCCGTGAAAAAGTGGTGTTTTAAGTATAAATGCTGGGCGTACAAGAATAGCCGAGACAGCAGTACAGGTAGTAAGCAAAGCAACTTTAAGTCCAAAGATACTTCAATAGCAAATCCTGCGTACCTGAAACCGTATAATAATGTTTGCAAATATACATCAATCGTTACAACAATGAGGTGATCCACTGCAGATGCTCAAAACAAATTAATTGAGCAACCACTGAAATAGCTTCACGCAAAATCAAAATTTTGCTCTAGTCGTGCCGTCTCTTTTTCTTTAGAACCACTAGTCATGGTGCTGGTACTTGCCACAAACGGAGTGTTCCACTACAACCATGCTGCTCCAATTTATACTAATGTAAGTTAAAACCTGATGCTTTGTGGTTCATCTTTTGCTTTACTCCATAAACTGGTAAGCTGTAGATTGCAAAATTGATGGGTATCATCAGGCATTGCTTGCAGCTGGCCCATTCGCTGCGTTCTGCGAAAAACTGTTGTTTCTGTAAAGTGGTATTCCTCCACCAAGTTCCTTCAGCCTCTTTACCATATCATGCAACCACTCGAAAGTGAGCTTGGACCGCGCATTGAGTTCTTCCCTCACTTGTGGATGCACCCTAAACCAGTCCCCAAGCATCTTGTGGACATGAGATCGAACCATTCTCCATGGCACAGGGTATTGCTCACATAGTTTCAAATACTCCATGACTAGATCAGCCTGGTCTAAGCCACTATCCCCATCTTCGTCACCCTCTTCCTTCCACTCCTTTGTGCGGAAACCAGCAAACAATGCTGGATTTTCTAGAAGAGTTTCTGCTGAAAGCATACCATCAGCACCAGTATGTTCCAGGCAGTTCTTCACATCCTCCATATGGCGAATGTTTCCATTTGCAAGTACAGGTATTCTTAGAGCATCTTTGACAGCTTTGATGGCATCCCAGTCAGCTCGAAATTTCTTTCCATCCTTTTCATCTCTTGTTCGGCCATGCACAGCTACAAGAGAAGCACCAGCTTCTTCAAGCATCTTTGCATAGGCTAGCGTGTCCTCCAGTCGTGGGAATATGCGGATCTTACATGAGACAGGAACATGAAGGTTTGCTGATAGATTCTGCACAAGGGATTTTACGAGGGGAAGGTTGTCCATGAGAAACGCCCCATAGTTCCCTCGTCGAGCAATGCGCTGTGGGCACCTGCAAGGTTTTCAGAGAGGCAATATTGCCATTTAGAAGAGTATGCAGTTTGAACCATATTTTTCAAGTAATGCTCATATATGTGGGGAATGCACATTTTTAATTTAATATGAAAAAATGATGAAGATAAAAATTTGCAGAAATGATAGCATCCCGGAAAGATTTGCAAAATGTTGAGTAACAGTACCCTAAGGAAATATCAGACATGTGCAGTTAGGAGCTTAGAAACCTGCCACTGAACTTTGAAACACAACAGCTTAGGAAGTCTGAACTTTGTCATTGCATGGTGTAGTGCTAAAATTAGGCTTGAGGCATTAGTCACAGGGCTAATTCATCACCATTGTCCAGAAGCAGATTTCTTTTGGTAGAGTATTTTTTTTGTTTACGTAACTAAAAAACTTGAGCCATTACAAAAGCACCGTAAATTACAGTAAGACACTAGATAAATGAGTAAAGACAAAGATGAATTTCAGTATAACAGCACAAGGAATTGCACATTACCCAAAATTTATATCAACATAGTCGCAATACGGTTCCACCATCTTTGCAGCTTGTAACAAAATGTCAGGATCATTTGCACAAAACTGAACAAAAAGCGGACGGTCCTCCTGTATAAACATAGTCAATGTCACATTCTGTGCAAGGCAAATTTTTATTGCATTTCATACCCAAGCCTAAAAGAGATTAGTAGATTATAAAAATTAACAGTGCAATACAACTAAGTATGAAAAACAACTGTCTAACCATTGTCTAGCCCTATGACAAAGTAATTTCCGGAATCTTCTGGATAATTACGGCAATTCTCCACTTTTATGTCCACAAAGATGGCCACCATTATAAAAAAAAAGTACTGCTCCGAAATCCACCAATCCAAAACCACCCAACATCCATATGTATTCTACATCAAAGCTATTATTCGACAAAAGTTCATTTGTCATGAACTGGATGCTCCCAACTTTACTTAAATACCATTCCAAGAGTCAAGAACTACCAAAACTATCTGCACAACAGAATTATTCTAATCGGGCATCCTAAGTTGAATCGTAGTGAGGTGACGAATTGGATGCTCCTAAGCGCTAGTGATTACCTTGCAGGTGGTGAACTCCAAGGACCTGTACTTCTCGTTCTCAGAGAAGATGCGGGAGTGGAGCATGGGCGTGTATGCCGCGTCGGCGCCGTAGCGGCGGCACAGCATGCGAAAGGGCAGCTCCGAGTTGTCCACCATCGGAGCCACCATCAGCCTCGGGGACCCCAGCCGCCTCCAGTGCGCCCACGCGCGCGCCACCCTCTCCTCCCCGGACACCGGCGGTGCCGGGAGGTGCGAGGGTGGCGCGATCTCCTCGGCGGCCCCGGACGCGTCGGCGCTAGAGCAGAGGTCCTCATCCGGGTCGGAGGGGGTGATCAGGTGGGCGGCGGCGGCGACCGGAGACATGGTGAGGCTAGGGTTTATGGCGCGGAAGAGTAGGCGCGGGTCCGGGAGGGTGGGCATGCGGTTCGGAGCTTTGTTTCTGGGCTCCGGTCCGGAAGGTAGGGGGGCTACCTATCAGTGGGAGGAAATTGCTCTGGGCTCTTCCAGCCCAGTTAGAGATCGTTTTGGGCCACGAATTCACCCATCAGGCCCACACTGAGACTGCCTTATCAACCTTCGTGAATCTTAGGTCGTGGCTCTGTTTGGAAAGTAGACATTTCATAGCAACCTGGTAGAAATTTTACATCAAATGGTGCAATCCTGGTAGGATTTTCAAATCGGCTCTTAGTCTATCTTACCATGCAGGGTTGTTTGTTGGAGTGGTTTTTACGCAAAGGATGGACACATATGTACCATACTCTAGAACAGATCCTAACTAAACTATCGGTTTGGAAATGCTATATATACCAACTAATTTGTGCTAAACTGTATCTAAAAGGTGATCTGGAGTTCAACTAAAGTTCAACATTTCAGTGGGCTGTGCTTGTCATCATCAGTGTTCACAACTGAATTGTAGTTAGAGGCAATATGATGTGAGAGTTTTCTAGTGACTTTTTTGGTGGATGAGCAAGTTCATGGCTGTGGAACTCTACTCTCTTTATAAAAAGACGAAGTGTTCTTTTCAGATGGGACAACAAATGGATTATTTTTTTTTATCTCAAGATAGGTTTAAAAAGTACAACAATATGCAATGGGTAGACCATATTCTGGTTAACATATTAGATGGCACGGTTAATATGATTATTTTACTCTAATATTAATAGTAGGACGCCCTACCAATTGAGCTGCGTTAGATAGAGAGCCATGATCATATCTGTCTACCAAATTGGCATGTCACTCTTGTCGGCTCCACATGCATAGAGCAGCACATGAAAATTCATATCATAAATTTTCTTTTCTCCCTAAACAGTTTTGGGTATTGATAAACAGCATCCAGATATTTTCTTCCTAGCTATCATCCAGATTTATGACCATTAGATTAGAGATCTAACGGTCATGAATTCTCCCTCCACCCCCTCCTCCAAAAAATAAAAAAGTGGTCGTTGAATCTCTAATCCAAGGTCTCAAATCTAGATGATTTTTATGAAGAAAATATCTGCAACGTCACTTTCTCTCTGAACGAACTGAAATGATGCATGCATGATCCATCACAATTTCGAGTAGAATAAGTATATGAGTTGTACATCCAAGTTGTCACCTTGATCTGGGTTTATGGAATCTAGTTAGAACAATTGACAACTACTCGTACAATTATTTCCCACTAATGGTGGGTTTCGCGTCGCATAAATAATGGTGGAGCGGAATCAGAAGCATTTCCCACTAGCAGCATAAATCAGATCACTCAATGATTTTTTTTAAACCTACTTTACCATTGGGAATAATTCTTAAAGCCAACTTGGTGATCAGTATATTTTTGTTCTGTTTGGAACCACCTTACTGAGGATATTCCAGAAGGTGATAAATGCACTAGATGATAGTTAGAAGGAAATATTCGAATGATGTTTATCAACATCCTGCCATGGTATGCTTAGAAACAGCCGCACTTCTTTTCCATTGCGGGAGTATATAGGGCATGTTCTTTTCGGCTACGGTTTATGGCTTTTAGCTGAAATTTTTAAATTTTGGTTGTTTACGGTACAGATTACGGAGAGATAGATACTCACTTGCGATTTTGACAGATATAGATGTTGGACTTTTAACGTGTAGATCGTTTAACCTGTAGATCCCGTCTTGAGAAAATACTCCATTTAAAAGTTAGTTATTATAGCAAAAAACCAAAAATCATTAGCTTCGAAAGAAAAAAAAACACGCCCTATCGTGAGACAAAATTGAAGAGCCTTGTATCTAGGAAAGAGAAGCCTAGCTTGCAACAATGGAATTCTTCGTTGTCGATGCATCAGCATTCAGCAAGCAGCTGCGTAGATATCCTCGAAGCAAAAGTGTCAAGTGTGTACGTTTGAGCTAGGAAGAACCTCTGAACCTAGGTAGCTAGTAGGAAAGCAGGAATCGAAGGAAGGATCCATCCCTACCTACCTACCTCGAAACCACGCGCGGTGACACTGACGCGCCACACTGATCTTTCTCGCGCGCGGCGGTGTGGCCTGGAACGCGTCGGAGATCACCTCACGCTTTGGGAGCTACGTGATGGAATGGAAGGGATCACGTCGAGTGACCCATATATGTGCTCATCAGCGTATAGATACCATGGTGGCCATCAAATATCTTCTTTTGAATCTTTATATGAGCACTTGTTATTTTTACTATATATATATATATATATATATATATATATATATATATATATATATATATATATATATATATATATATATATATATATATATATATATATATATATCCGTGTTGACAAGCTTTTCAGTGATAACATGCTAAAATCGGCTAGGATCATCATATCGCCCCTAACGGTCCAGATTCTTGAGGGTGGGATGCCCCAACTCACTTATGCAATTTTGCCAAAACCCCCCTACCGGTTTCCCCTTTTTTTCCTTCCCACGTCGTTTCTCCTTCGAGTCGTCGTTTCACCTCCCTGCGATCATCCGGTGCCGTCGTCCTGCGACGTCTCCTCGCGCGCGCGCCGTCGCCCGCGACTTCTCCTCGTGTGTGGGCCGTCGCCCGCGACGTATGCACGCGCCCGGCCTCGCCGGCGCGTGCAAGGTCTAGACCCCGCTTGTCAGTGAGTGCTCGACGTGCCGTTCTTCTCCCCGCGATCAAAATCAAGGTTTAGGCTTCTCTACTTCATGGAAGGCATCTGCATGGCATTGTTAATTTCTTTAGACATGTTAAGACTTAAGAATACGACATTGTTTATTGGGCCAATGTAAGCATGGATACGAGCAATCGGGTGAAACCAACTCTACTGGAAATTGGTGGTTCTGTTATTTCCTACATTATGTAAAGCAACATTTTTCTTGCAGGAGGCATGGAATATATGGTCGATGAGAGCGATGTAGGAGGCATGGAATCTGTGACCGATGAGACCGTGGCATTGGGATTACCAAGAGAAGAAAATCTTGATACATGATTCGCTCGTGCTTTGCAATTCGATCGTAATACGTGTGTTTATTTTTATGCTTTCAAGGCAATCAGCTATCACAAATCATTTAAATTAATAAAAAATCAAAACATATCGGCCCAAAAAACACTACAACTTTTTATTAGTCATTACTATTTATTAATCGTATCTCAAAGCCATCCGTAAAAGACAAAAAGAAATAGAATCCTCTATCATGGCCCATAAAATAATCTCGCCAACTTACTTATCGTCCACTTCCTCCCTCCCATGTCCTCTCTCTTTCTATTTCTCTCTCTGCCTTTGACTTAACTGGTCGCGCCCCTCTCCTCTCCAGGGAAGCCGCGCAAGGCCGATCGCCATGCGGGCGCAGTGCGACGTCTGTGGCCAGGAACCGGCCGCCGTGCTCTGCTGCGCCGACGTGGCCGCACTCTGCACTGCCTGCGACCGCCGCGTCCACGGCGCCAACAGGCTTGCCGGCAAGCACCGCCGCCTCCCCCTCCTCCACCCTTCCTCGCCCACCAACGACAGCGACACCGCCGCGCTGCCGCTCTGCGACGTCTGCAAGGTGCGTGCCCTGTCTGCCCGATACCGAACTCAGCTGAGCTGCTGCTGGTAAGCTGATTGCTCATGTTGTTGTTGGATTGCAGGAGCGGAGGGGGCTCGTGTTCTGCGTCGAGGACCGGGCCATCCTGTGCGCCGACTGCGACGAGCCCATCCACAGCGCCAACGAGCTCACCGCCAAGCACAGCCGCTTCCTCCTCGTCGGGGCCAAGCTCTCCACCGCGCTTGTCGACCAGGCGATCCCCTCTCCGGAATGGAGCTCCGACGAGCCGGACGACGTCGCAGCCTGTGCCCCCGAGGACTCCTCCCGGGACGCCAGCCACGGGGGAGGAGGAGGAGGCGGCAGCAGCATCTCGGACTACCTCACCAACATCTGCCCCGGCTGGCGCGTCGAAGACCTCCTCCTCGACGACGACGCCTTCGCCGCAGTAAGTTTCTAGCTACCTCTTTCCCGTGTTCACTCCACAGCTTCATCGATCATAGGAGTGAACACTAAAAGGTTGGCGCTTCTTGGAAGCAGGAGGGGCGCGACGAGCAGGTGCCGTTCCTGGACGCGGACCTGTTCGACGTGGTCGCCGGGCGGCCGGAGAAGCTCGGCGCGTGGGCGCCGCACGTTCGGAAGACGCCGGCGACGGCGTGGGGCCTCGAGGGGGTGCCGGCCGCCGTGGAGGCCCCAGCGAAGGTGAAGGCAAAGCAGGGGCACGTGCGGGAGAGGTACTGGGGCGACAGCGACAGCGACGCGTTCGCCGTGCCGGAGGTCTCTCGTCGTTCTGGTGCTTCTGAGCTGCGGCGTAGCAATCCGGCCGGCGAGCTAGCTCGATCGATCGCTTCTGTAATCTTTACTTGTTGTAGCTTGGTGTCACTGTATTACTACTGTTACTAGCTTTTTTTGCGACGAAATACTAGTAGCTATTAGTAGTTCTAAATTAAACTACTTGTTAATTTTGGTCCAACTATGATACGCTGTTATGTATGAGATTGGGATGTTGTTATCGTCTGGTAAACATGTAATGTGTCCATACAATAATCACCGCTGTACAAATTGTCTACGAAATAATCACCAGTTTTTTTTCTTTCAATTGTTGGATTTTGGACCATTGGATCTTAGTTAGTTTGGATCAGAACTCTATCTACCTGTACTGTGTCTATACAATAATCACCGCTGTACAAATTGTCTATGAAATAATCCCCACGTCTCCTTGAACCGAGGGCCTCGGTGCCATAACCATAGGTGACAGAGCCAGAGGGGGCTGTCTTCGGTGCACGAATCTTGAAGCACACTCTTTGACTAGAAAATCGATAGATAAATAAATAAATAAGAACTAGTTATATGTTGTATAGCAATTATGTTAATAAAAACATAACTTAAACATCTTTATGCAAACATGCCTATCAAGTAGGATAATTAAAAAACCAGAAACAAGAACCGGACTAGATTTTTGCCATTGAAGAAAAAGAAGAGAGAACCGGACTGATATCCGGCCTCCTTCCGATATTGATCTATTCTAAGCACATTTGAGAACTAAATTGCACGAACCCTAAAGCATTACTGATTTTAGAGGCAAATGAATTACATTGTTCTATCTCTGTTCTGATCGAATGGTTTAGATCATAATTTCGCATTATCCTATTTTGAGAGCAATATATTGCCACCTGATAATTGGCAATTGCTGCTTGTGGCAATTGCTTGTTGGAACAAAAACTCGAATTAATATCTCCAGTGCTTCTAAAGTACGGCTGATATATTCATCTACCCGAGTAAGTGCTTCTAAACCCTTAGACCAGTGTTATAATAGCTTATGCTATAACACATCTCGAGTACCCCTGGTCGGAGAATCAATGTTCATCTACCCGATCAGCTACTACTTGAAAACTCTATAACCTGACATGTGGGCCTTCCCTGTGCCGATGCCTTGTGCGGTTAAGAAGCAGAACATATGCGCTCCCATTCTCTCGACTGTTGTATGTTCAGTCCTATGTCAATGACAACAACCGCCCTGCGGTTGTTTCCTAAGACTCTCCTTCACTGACAATAACCAATTGAGCAACTACTTACACGTGCAAACGGAAAGAATCAACAAGATGCAACAAAATGTATGTTCGTGCAAACAACTGATGTCTCTTCGACACTATTTAAGCCTTTCCCAGGAGAGAGAGAGAATGACAGCAAAATCATTCTGTATTAGGGCAAGTAGCATTTCTCCCTATAATCGCTCGTTTAGAGCAAATTGTTATTGCAATATAGCAATAAAGATCAATTATCCATGTTCATCCTTCTATGAGGCTTGGATTTCTCTACTATTCGTAATATCAATGATTCAATCGTCGACACTTTATTCTCCTAGCCCTTCTATGAAAAGACTTAATGCTACCATACAGTTGGTCAGTTTTTGGACATCTTTCCTTGTGGTCGGAAGGCGCATTCGTTCGATGGTCGCTATCTTCTTTGGATTAGCCTCAATTCCTCTAGCCAAGACTAAGAAGCCAAGAATATTTTCATATGAAGCCCCAAACACATATTTATCTGTATTTAACTTGAAGTTATGTCTTCTTAAGTTATTGAAGGTTTCCTGTAGGTTAAAGACATGGTCTCTAGCATTGACACTTTTCACTACTAAGTTGTCAACATAGGCCTCTAGATTTCGGTCAATTTGTGGACTAAAGGTTTTTTGCATTAGCCTTTGAAAAGTAGTACCAGTGTTTTTTTGAGTCCGAATGGCATTATCACATAACAGAAAGTTCCAAACAGTGTGATCTTCATCTTCTTTACTCATGTTGATCTGGTATACCCAGAATACACATCCAAAAAGCTTAATAACTCACTACCAGAAGTAGAATAAATAAGCTAATCGATGCGAGGAAGGGAAAAGCCATCCTTCGAATAAGCTTTATTTATATATGTAAAGACTACACACATTAGCCACTTCCTCTTACTTTTTCTAACCATTACAGGATTGACGAGCCGCTTGGGGTGTCGACTTCATGAATAAATCTAGCCTTAAGAGGCTCGGCATTTCTTCCCTACGGACGACGCCAGCTGTCGACGATCGAATCGTCAGTCTTACTAATAGTAGGGAATTCGAGCCTCACAGAAGGATGAACAGGGAAAATTGGTCTTTATTGCTATACTGAGAATACAACTTGCTCTAAACGAGCGATTACAAAGGAAAATACTACTTGCCATAATGCGAAATGATCTTGCTGTTGTTCTTTCTCTCTCCTAGGTAAGGCTTAAATAACATCGAAAAGACGTTATTGTTTGTACGAATAAACACTTTGTCGATTCCTTACGTCCGCACGTGTAAGCAATTGCTGGAGGTGAGAGTGGCCTGGAAATAACCGTTGATCAGTTATTGTCAGTGAGGGAGAGCCCTGCGGTTATTGTTAAGTAGAGTTGTCGAGAGAATGGGAGCGCACATGTTTTGCTCCTTAACCACACAAGGCATCGTCACAAAAAGGCCTACATGTTGGGTTATAGAGCTTCCGAGTAGTAGCTAATCGGGTAGATAAATAATAACTCTCCAACCAAAGGATACTTAAAACAATTATCGCATAAACTATTACAAAACTGATCTGAAAGTTTTGATTATATATATTAAAATGGTTCTTCGATCGATTATTTAATCCTCGTCAGTTTTCTTCTTAAAAAATCTAGACGAGGTTTCGAACGCTATAATACATATTATTACTACTACTATTACGTGCAACTATGCTCAACTGCGGGCACGAGTGATGTCAAAAAAAAATCTTATAATCTTGTGCAAACTACCTGCCGACCGCTGCCTGGTTTACGCGAAGTACATAGCCTTAATTAACAGAGCACGCTGCCTAATTTTGCCGCGTAACTCAAAAGTCTCGCAACAATTGGTCAGTGCACGAGACTCAAAACACCCAATATAGGATCTGTTTGGCACGGCTACGGTCTATAGATTTTGGTTTAAAATTTTAAATTTTAATTATTTGTGATATAGATTATAGAGAGAGATACTCGTTTACGATTTTGGTTGATACAGATATTGAGCTTTTAACATATACTGTAATTAACTTATAGATCTCATTTTGATAAAATATCTCATTTAAAAGTTAAATACTATAGCAAAAATCGAAAACCGCTAGTTTTGATCAAAAGAACATACCAGTATGGCGTGAGAGATCATGGACTTCGCTACCTAATGAATTCGTAAGAAAATTAAAGCAAATAATTAAAAAATGGGAGCTACGTGGTGGTGGTTAGAGCAGGCGGATCCCAAGTGAAGTACCATTTCATAAATGTCGATCTTGGAAACGGGTTTACTTGTTTGTTGTGCAAGTTTCTGCTTGGTGTTAATTAGGCCGAAAAGGTCAATACACGATGCAGGACTCGAGCTACAAGTAGTATGATTCATGTGAGAGAAATAGGGCATGCGTTTGCATCCTTCATGTACTTTGCCAATCAATCTCAACAGTGTGTGGTCTCTTTCGGCAAACCCTTCCTTATGGTGTTTCGTCTTTATGCATGCCTTTTCCTCATTTGATTAAGATGTTGTTCGGTTGAACTAAAAAAATGGTTTATGGTTAAAATTTTATTATAGCTGACTAAAATTACACTATAACTGATGATTGTTTTATTTGGTCTAACTAAAATTTAAAAAAAAATTAAAATAGAAAAAATATATTAACCCATCACGAACAATACAAATGAATACGGAAAAAACCGATAAAAAACTAAAAATTAAATAAAGACAAAATTTATAAATAGTAAAAAATAAGTCAGAAATTCAAGCTGAAATAAGTAGAACCTAGCTGCCGCAGCCTCAAATCCCATATTAGTCCGCATTATTCACGTTAGATCCAGAGCAAAGTCCGACGCGAACCCATCATCTCAACACGAAACGCTGGTACAATAATCACACCGTACGAAGCGGGCGACTTCACGACTGCCGTTGGGCCGCAGCTGGGCTCCCGATGACGACGGACCACGCATCGCCGGTGGCGGGGACCAGCCGCGGTATGGGGCGGGGAAGGTTGGCATCGGATTATTTATGGCGTCGCGCCTGCGCCCGTCCGTGTCACGCACGTTCCGATCCGATCCGTCCAACCATCGTATGGATCGGTGAGTGAGTTCTGAGTGCTGGTCCTCGCGTCGCTTTCAGCCTAACACACGCATCTGAATCTAGTGTATGCACATGGCATTGGATTGGAATTTGCTATATATATATATATATATATATATATATATATATATATATATATATATATATATATATATATATATATATATATATATAGCATCTTTGAAATCATATTTATATATATTTGTAGAAGTTGTTACATATAGCAAACGAATTGTCACTTTGTCCGTATCTTCCCCCCTCACGCGCTCCCTCGTCCGTACTGATGTCGTTCTGTTTGTGCCGTCCACCCTCGCCCGCTCCTTCGTATCCACATTTGTCAATGTTACCATGTCGTGCCCCCTCGCTCGAAGTGCTGTGCATCGACAAGGAGTCCTTAATTTGCGGGGTGAGCGTACCAAATTCCTTTTTCTCTCAGCCATAAATACGAATCTCTCGCAGTTAGTCATCGGTCATCTCAATCGCTCATCGCGGAAGCTTATTCTCGCGGTCGTCGCTCAAAATTAAGAATGCATAGCTAATTATTTTAAGAAGTCAGTGTATAACTCATTAAGAATACGACAATACTGATTGCTTCTCCCAAAAGACAGGTAGTTTTTTATTGAATGCTTTTGACGTTATTCTCGTAGTCCTAATTAATTAGTGTTATTTAGTTAGTCGTAATTAATATAGTTTGTATTATGAAGTAAGTAGGTCGTAGTAATTTAGACATAGTTTTTAGTATTTTTGAGTACGTGCAGTACCTGTGATTTGTTATTGCATGGTAGTGTGTAATTAAGCAGTCCTAATTAATGTAGTGGCAATTAGTTAGGATTAAATAATGAGTTAGTACTAAGTAATTAAGTGATAAGTCCTTCCTCCTTTGCAGGGGAAGGTTTTCCTTTGGCGACCCCGCTCTGACTGGCCCTTCGATATCTGCCATGCTATATTACTGTATGATGGAGAATGTTCTTCTCCCTACAAAAACCGAAATGCAGTTTAAATGAGCGATGGGCGATTACGAGAGCTCTGTATTTGAAGCCGAGCGAAAAGAGAACCCAGTGCGTTGCCATCGAAAATTATGGACGGATGACAGGGAACAACATGGTAAGAATGATATATACGCACGAGTGAGCGGGCGAGGCAGGACGACATGGACAAATTAGCATTTGTGCGGACGAAGGAGTGGGCGATGGGTGCCGGTATGGTCAAGCCAACACATGTTCGAAGGAGGGAGCGAGCAAGTGGGGACAGTATGGACAGACTAATATTTTTGCAGGCAGGAGGGCAACACCAAGGGGAAAATCCCTCCTCGCATATCGCTAATTATGATTAAATTATCATGAATTAACATGGAAAATTTGGAGTGCATAAAATTCTAAAAAATTACACAATTAGGTAGACTGTGTTGGGAGAATTTACATAAAATTTTGTAATTTTTGGGGCTCGTTTGCTATATGTAACAACTCCTACAAATATCGAAACCGTACAAATTTTTTAGCAACATTCAGAGTGGATAAAATTGTTATAAAATTACACAACGAAGTATGTTGTATTGAAAGGCTGTGCATTAACTTTTGTAATTTTTTGAGATTATTTGCTATATTTAAAAATTTAAACAAATATAACATAAAATTACGAATTTAGACAGGTAATTAAACCGACTTAATCACCTGCCGTTTTGTGAGTGGACGGTAGGTGGCCTGCCGTCTGGTGGCCGGGCGGCAGGCCACTTGCCGTCCGGTGGCCAGGTGGCAGGCGCCTGCTGCCCAACGGCCGGACGACAGGCGTCACGTGTCACCTCCGGAGCGCTGTTGCCCGGTGATCGGACGATAAAATCGCTACTTTTGTCAATACCACTTTGTATATGGCTATGTTTTGTAAATATAAATTAAAAATACGCTATATATAACAAAAATTCGATTTGGAGGCCATGCCAGTGTACATGTCCATGTTATAGCATGGGCTTTTTGGCCATGGACCAACGATATTTATGCAAGTCTAGGCACCCATACCATGTTTGTGTTCTAGACTAGTTGATATGTCTTTAGAATGCAGATCCCAAACAATACGACTTTATGTAAGATCTGGATAAGCTTTTGATTGGAGGGTGCACATCAATAGCCATTGGAGAAAATGAGATAGCAATGGCCTACCTCGCCTGCTTTATACCTTTCCTACTAGTAGATGCAACGGAATTCGGAGAAGTAATCCGCAAGAACCATGGAGATGCAACGGAATTTGGCACGGCCAAAAAATTCTTGAATGTTGTATTTACCAAACCAAGTAGATAGGTAAGGAAATGTCAGCTTCAGGTGGCTTTCAACCACAACAAACTGTTCCAATGGCCTTTCAAGCCCAGCAGGCAGGCTCGTCTCAGCTGCGATGCTTCTGTGAAGTGACGGATCTAGAATTTTATCACATCTCCAACTATGAAGAGTTAAAGATAACTATTATCTAAACTAAAAAAAATATGCTCTAAGTGTATCTAGATTTTGAAAATTCTATGCCCGAACTAAAATCTAGGTTGCCATAGGATCAAGGTTCCAAATTCCGCTACCGGGGTAAATCCCGCTAGGGGCGGTACCGGTTACCGGCCGTTAACCAAAAAACATGCCGGTAACCGAAAAAAACCGATCAAATTTTACACGTCAAATTTTGAATTTGAAATCGGTAACCAGAAAAATCGGCCGATAATTGCCCAAAAAACCGGAGAAAACCGCTAAAACCCGGGTTTTCAAATTTGAAATTGAAAATTTCTAACATATTCATGGCAAAAAGTATGAAGTCAAGCACGGGAGATGTATGAATCTCCCTAATACATTCTATTAGTGTGAGAAACTAATTTTTATATTTAAAAATTTAAATTTAAATTAAATAAAAAATCGATAGCTTTTTTTCTCTTGATCGGCACCCCGTCGGCATTTGCAACCTTGCATAGGATCCACCCTTTTCCGCGTACCTTTAGGCAGCCACAGCTTGGGCCCACCCGCAATTGCAACTCTACGGACTCCGCTCTCGTCCACCGCCCCCCGGTGCGAGTGCTCTTTTTTCTTTTCAGGCGTATGGAGGACATGGTTCGAAGATTGTACTATGTTAGGCCATACGTATTGTGTTAGGCCATACATTAGCAGCACTAGCTCAGCTCCAAGGGTACATAATTTACTTGGGGTGGGGCCAGAGAGCATCATGAGCATGCAAACTAATTCTCGCAAACGTCAGAATATTTTGCAGTGTTTCAGCGTAACGTTTTCCCGTTCTGAAAAAGGAGGAAAGATGTTAGCTCCAGAAACAACGTGCTTCTGAAACCAAACAATAATCTTTTTGAGCTGGAACATTTAGATAACAAACGGCACAAGTACAGATAATCATGTCTCCTGCTAATGAAATAACTATAGAATAATTTAGATAACTATAGAATAATTTAGATAACAAACGGCACATTTAGATAACGATTTGGAATATTATTCTGTTAATGAAATAACTATAGAATATATGCCATCAAGCAAAGCAATAATTAGGGGGAAAGCTTCTAACCAGCTTTAACTTTTAACCAACCTTTTTAGCAGCTTTGCAACCTGCGGCTCCCGATGCCGCCGGCGCATCCAACTCAATAGCTGCTTCATGATGCATGGTGAAGCCAAAATGCTTCTACCGACGTGTCATGCACCTAACAACACTAACAGCAGGAACAGCTGCAGAAACACAGCCAAAATAATGACCAGAATATGGAGGGAATCATCAGTATTCCTTCCCTCGTTGGTAGGATTAGATGTCCATAGACCATAGCGTGTTGATGCAACAGTGGCTTCCGCCTCCGCAGAGACAAAGGAAGCAAGTTAATCCACATTACGAAGAAGCTAAAGCACAGGTAAAGAATCATTTCGGCTGCATTCCTTCTGCGGGTCGATATATCTTACAAGTTCGAGGAACTTCTTCACACTCTTAACAGATGTTACAACATTCCCCTGACCAAGTTTTGCCCCTTCCAAAAAACTAGGAACAGAATCAGAGCCTATCCTCTTCTTGCGATCACCATGGATGAATGGGTAAGGAAAGAACGTATTCGTTTCACATCACAATGCGGAGGACGGCAAGTCCAACGGCTGATATCGAAACAATGGTACCTATGCAGTATTTGATGACATCATACTTTGCTGCCTCCAGCTGGGCTTTCAGTGAATGAATTTCCTGCAAATAGTAGCATAACAGGAAAATACAGTTAGCCTCTGACAAAGAGATAATGCAAAAAGCCCAAACATGCAGGCCTCTTTGCTCACCTTGTCAAGCTTTGTGGTGAGTTCTGTAGTTTCTTCGTTCTGCTTGGCGAGTTCATCACGTATGCGCCTGGAGTGATTGTGTTTTAATCAGATAAGATACATTGTGGCAGAAAAGTGACAGGAGAGATCGACCACTGGCATTATCATGGCAGTAAAGCCCAGTGTAACTCAGTAGAAGTTTCATTTTCGAAAGGTTTGAAAAGGGTAAGGACTATTAGTATGAACTATTTGGAAATAATCTATAAAAGTTAGTTTTTCCAATAACTCATCAATGCTTCACAAATCAATCACACGTGCCATTCATATCTTAATATACCACACATGCAAGGGGACCAAGGGTGGGCACAGAATTATCATGGTAGCAATATGAAGTAGATGGTCTGCCAATCCATGTCACAACATCAACAAGTACAGTAAGATGCGCAGGAGGTAATAATCCTGTGTGCTTTTGAGCACTACTTACATTCTTACTACTGGAGTACTTCATTTTCTTAAAGAAAATTATGGGCATCTCGATCAAAAAGTAAAAGGTGTAAGGTTAATCCAGCAAAATGCATTTGATCCTGGCAGAACTGCAGATTGGTCTGCAAAGCTTAAAGCCTTAAACATTGAACAATGTTTTGTTATGCACAGAAGTGAGCAATGATTGCCTCGAACAGACAAGCAGTTCAAATTAAAGGCCCATGAACAAGGACCATGAACAAGCAATCACCACACTTATCTTCAAAGTGAGAGAGTTAATCATTCTTCTTTTTTTTACAGAAGTCCAATAAGTATACTTTCTGAAGTTTCAATAGTCAGCACAGCTGCTAGCCCATTATCAGGAAAATAATCAATAGTGCAGACAGCATATATAAATAGAGACATGTGACCTTACCCCCTTTCAAGGTTTAGATCCAGCCGCTGCCCTGCAGTGACCTTGTCAATCTCATATCTGTTTCACGCAAAATGAAGCATTAGACCAAGCATGCTAGTTCACATCCCTAGTATAAAAAGCTCATAAACTTAATACTGACTTCAATTCACTCCTCATCTTATCAATATCTCCACGGAGTTTCTCAGTCTCCCGCTGTAACAAAGAGAAATGGTTTTCCTGCAGACAGAAAAGGTCCATTCAGGAGCTACTTTAAACAAACACCAGTTGTGACAGAAATGGGCACTTGTAAGCCGCACTACTAAACACATTTTATTCCAACACACCTCTCTTGAGACATAAGTACATGACAAAGGTTTCAAGAAAACAGAAGTTGCAAATAGCAACAAATATTCTGAATGAGTTATTTGTGGCACCTTGATGAATATGAACTCAGAGTACATGTGCATTTCTTATATTTGTTCATTTTGTCCAGTGTTGTTTGTAGCTCATTGTTCTTTATACCAAATCGTGAGTGCCCTGAGTTATACGAAAAGAAATACCTTGTGAAATATTGAAGTCTAGATGTATCGATGATGTGTCTCCATGAATAAATTCTCTAGAACAGTTTTGAGATTGCAAGAATTTGATTGCAACAACAGTGCTATAGATTAATCATTGCAGGCATGATTTATTAACTAAGTACGTAGTAGTTTGTAAGATCAATTTAATTAAACCCAAATGAAAATGTAACCAGATTTATTTATTTTCTACCTTGTGTTAGATTCAGTGGAGTTGTAATCGGAATAAATTTATCAGAATTGTATATGATGCATTGAAATTGTATACGGGTGGGGCCTTGTGAGATTTGAGTTTATGCCATAAGTCCTTTTAAGAACATATTTTTTCACGTGAGATTTTTTCCTTATCCAAATGCTTTTATAAGCAGCATTTAGCAATAAGGCTTGCTCATAAATTCACAATTTAGTGTGTTTCATGCATAAAATTACATGTGCATGAAAGTGCAAAAAATTAAAACAAACCCACTCATAATGTCCCTTATTTGGCATCAAACAAGTCATCATTTGATTCAAGGGTATTTCAGACATTTTTCAACTCAAATAGCCAGCCAACCTAATTAAAAGCCAAACTGCCAAACACCAATCTTCTCCAAATCAGCCACCCAGCCAAAAAGCAGCTTTTCATAAAGCTCAGCCAGAAGCTGCTTTTCAGAAAAGCTTTAGCCATGCCAAACAGGGCCTAAGCCTCATCAAAGCTACTCAATCCAGAGATGCAAAATTAACATAAATATGCATTGTCTCCCAATTCTAAGCAAAATCAAAACTTTCAAAGAAACACTGCTGGCGGAAAATACTGTACATTTTGAAAAATTAGTGTCAAAGATGCAGGTTACTAAACTCCAGCTAAAATAACAGCACCTTATATTGTGTTGACTGATTGTTTGGAGATTAGGTGGTACTTGAAGTCTTGAACACAGTGCTATTTGCAAGTCCCAATGAAATCTTTATTAGAAAACAATAGCATGGATAAGAACCAAACTGCCTCTTCTGGGTGACAACAATAAGTAAACAGTGTATGAGTATGGCATTATACAAAACTATGAAATGTTGGCACTAGTTACAGGCAGCATCTGCGAGACAAACAATGAACATACAATTTTTTAACAAACATTTGAAAATATGCAACAACAACAACAAAGCCTTTTGTCCCAAACAAGTTGAAGTAGGCTAGAAATGAAACCTCCTCAAGGTCAATCAATTTTGGGTTTCATTCCATAAAAAGGTGGCTTTTTTGTACGTTGGCTTGCCGAGACTAACACAACTCTTGTCCCTTTTTCCTGGCTTGGGACAGGCTATGTAAAACTAACATTTGCAAATATGAAAAGGTAAAAAATGGGATGCTATACTCAATAGTTAAAACTGACCACGGCTTGTTTCAAGTGGGCACACCCAAGCTGCATTAGTGCAGTGTTAATAATACTCCATTTACTTATCGTTTTGACATGCAGATTAGTTGGCCCCTACCAATCCTTTGCTGCTGAGAATGTCCAGATCGGACACTGCTAAAAAGCCTCAAAGAATTGCCAACCCCCATTGTGGGTTGCAAGCGAACATTTCAGATGGATGAAAGCAAATTCAAGAAAGGATGCAGTAATTGATGCAAAGGAAGTGATAAATCCAATACGCCTAAGACTAGGAGACTTGGTACCGTGAACATAGATGTTCCAAGCTAAGCACTAGAAAAACCCACCAATCTCACCTCAAAATACAAGGTCAAATGTTGAGAAAGTACATAATATAGCAGTCTCCATATGAAACCAATTCAAACAAAATTGTCAAGATATAAGAAAGGCATCCACAAAGGACAACAAACTAGCCAACATTGTTAGATTAGCGACTTCTATAGCAACAGGAACCCAACCATTGTCAATAGCAGTGACCTAAAGAGATTTCCAAGATAGACTCACCGCTATTAAAATCAAATAGCAAAGAATGGTTGGACAATAGTTATCCCAACCCCCCATCCCATTCCAACCCATACATTTCCACAAACCAAAAGAGCCATAACAGAAATGGGCAATAGCTTATGAGCTCAAATGGGGGATATCCCACCCTAGTACCTAAAATACCCAAATGGAGCAATGTAGAATAACCCAGAGAGAAAACAATGGTAAGTGCAACTTGTACAAGCAATTAGCTAGCTGATAAAGTTCAACAGAAATCCACCAACAGTTAATTCCCTAAGAACAATAGCTTCTATAAATGTCAGTGACCGTCCAATTCACATTGGCCTTATAATTTGATTTCAACAAACAATACCTGCGAGCTCCGCACTTGCGACTTGAACTTGGAGATATTGGACTCCTGCAGCATCTCACCCTGCACACGGCAAAGCAAAACCGCCAAATCAGCAATCAACCAAGCCGTCTCCGACCCCAATGAAACCCTGAGACAGAAGCCAGCACGCAATGGCGGGTGTTACCTTCTGCATCTCGGCCTTGGAGACGAACGACTCGGAGATGCTCTCGAGGCTGTCGTTGAGGACCTCCGTGATCGCGGAGGTGATCGCCTCCGCCTGCTTCGTCGGGACGCCCTGCGACTCCAGCTTCCGCACCTGCGATCACCAACGCGCACGCGTCTCAGCATTCCACATGCGCATTTAGTCAAACACCTGTCGGGCGCGAACTACCAGGCAGAGAACGTGCAGTAGTAGAGTACCAGGGCGAGGGTGTCGACGAGGAAGGCGCGGCGGCCGTTGGTCTTGACGAGCTGCGAGATGCTGCGTGCGGGGCCGGCCCACCGCGGCGGCCACTGGTGGTGGTGTTGCAGGAGCAGGCCGCGCCTGCACGCGGCGGCCGCGGCGGCCATCTCCTCCCCCCACACGGGGCGGCGGGCTGCTGCCTCGACCGGAGGCGACGGGGACGCGGGGGAGGAGGAAGGGGAGCGGGGCGAACCGGTGGAGGCGGTTGGGTCGGGTTATAAGCGGTTGGGTGGTGGTTGATTTGGGCGGTTCGGCTTCGTTTCAGGGCGTCGCGACGGTGGGATTGGAGGAGGCGGCGTTGGCGGTGGTGCTAAGCTAATTTGGGAAAGGAGAGGGAGACGCAGAAGAGGAGGAGGAGGCGGCGGCGGCGGCTAATCTGGGAAAGGTGGTGGTGCTAAGGCTTGGGGAGGAAGAAGAAGCAACGGCGAAAAGAGGGGGCAAAAGAAGACGAGTTTGGGACGAAAAGGAAAAAAAAATTGTGTTTTTGGACCGAAATTACTTTGTGTTGTTCTTTTGTCTTTCTGCCTCTCTTCTCTTTCTTCTCTTTTCTAAAAGGGAGATTAGAGCATTTGCCTCATACATAAACATGAAATTTGATGATTTGCCCCATTTATCTCATTGACATGTGGGCCTTGGACCCACATGTCATTGAGACATCATAGGGCAAATCATCAAATGCAATGAAATGTGTGGCAAAAGATCAATTACCTCTTTCTAAAATGGCCTTCGATTTTTTTCGGATGATAGATGGAGATCGGCAGTACTCGGCACAGATGAGGTGTACATTGTGTTTTCTTTTATTTTAGGTCAGAGAAGATAGTCTCTACTCTTTAAAAGTATAAGTTGGTAGTCGTAATTTCGTTCTCGCTTAATTCTTTGCATCCGTTTGTTCTTTCTCGACTCTTCCCAGCAGTCCGATCAAATATGCATGGCTCATCTTAATCTGTCGCTTTTCAAACCGCTCACCGCTATGCCCACTACTTTTCTCTGCTCTCTCCCCCAAAGTTTCCACGCCCGCACCACCATTGCGTTCCCCGCAATCGATCACGTCTTTCCTCATCTCCGTCTCCCTCTTCTCCTCCTCCTGGGCGTTGCTCCTTTCCTCCTGCCGCTCCCCTCCACGGCCTCCGCCGAGCCGCTCTTTGTCGAGAACAAGCTGCGCCAGCAACAGATGTTGCCCAACCCCGCCCCGCCCGTAGTGGGCTATGCCCAGGATCGCCTACCTCGTCTCCGGATCCGCCAGCGACAGCGCCACGATGTGCCGGACGCTCAGGGTGCTCTACCACCCGGCCAATCTATACGTGGTGCACCTCGACCTGGAGACGTCGGCTACCGAGGGCTTCGAGCTCGCCGCTGTTGTGCATGCCGACCCTATCTACTCACGGTTTCAGAATTTCAAGGTGCTCACCTACGCCAACCTGATCACCTACCAGGGCCCGACCAGGGTGGCCAACACACTGCACGCGGCAGCCATCCTGTTGCCCGAGGGCAACAAATGAGATTGGTTCATCAACCTCTCCGCCTTTGACTTCCCACTCATCACCCAAGACGGTAAAGCACAGAAGCGATCTGCTCCACCCCGATTCCGCTTTATGGATCATACATTCATCTTTGCTAGTCCCACAATTTGACAAGACACGGTTCTGTTGATTAGTAGAAGACATGTATACTAACAAATTCAATGATAGATATTTCAGAGAACTGATGTGCCAGCAAATCACAGGTGCGCACTAAAAAGCCAGGAGATAAGTCAACTCTTGAACGATGAACAACTGTTTCTGTTTCTTGCTTGGGCATGAGGAAAAAAAAGAATCCACAAACATGGCTTGGCTTTTGGAGAAAGAGAAGGGAAGCTGCCGCGGGAACCGCGCACGTGCCCGGTCGTCTCTCCAGCCTGGTCCGCGTTGCGTTGCGCAGGAAGAGGAGTACCCGACCAATCAGGCAGGCACGCACGGTTGGTGGAGCCGTGATTCGACGTCGATTCGCTCGGGTTCGCGCTGCCTGGCAGCCAGCCAGCCACGCGGTAAACGTTTCCAACGAGGCAAATAAAAAAAAAACGCGGCTTCACTTTCGTGCCGAGCCGACCCATCTCGCCGCATCGGAAGCAGCAGCACCAACGCAGCGGACGGCGCCTTCGATGGCGGGCTGCAGCGGCGCGGATGGGCGCCGCCGAGGCTAGCACAACAAGTCATCTACAAGAAACCGACCGATCGGCTCCTGAAATCTTAGCTGCCTCGACAATTCAACTCGATTTGTCCATTAATCTGGCTGGCGATCTCTACTTTACGGTGGGGTAGGGATAGCCTATCTTAGTATAAATTAAAAATTTTATCATGTAAACTAAAAAATCGTATAAGTAAGAGATCATATATCATTATTACTACACACATAGTGTAACGTAAGAAAAATTGAAGCAATCCGGTTCAGCATAACGCATGTCGATATAGTGAATGTGGTTGATCGTTCAACGCCCTTGAAAAGCAGTCTTCAGAAGCCGATCATCCTCTAACAATAGTCAATCTCCTCAAGCATCTACTAAAGTCTACACATCAAGTATAGAACGTCGTATACCGGTGTGCTAGCACCAGCGCGTACAATAAGGTCTTCGAAAGGAGACGATTAGGGTTTCAGTGAATGCTACAATGTTTCTTTATTTCCATAACCCTGCGCACCACTTTATATAGAGTATCCGATCAGATCTTTATCCAACACGAATAGAGATCACATCTCACTCGGA
Organism: Bonia amplexicaulis; assembly: GCA_036346245.1. Classification (NCBI taxonomy): domain Eukaryota; kingdom Viridiplantae; phylum Streptophyta; class Magnoliopsida; order Poales; family Poaceae; genus Bonia; species Bonia amplexicaulis. The sequence goes on along the minus strand of CM070750.1, from coordinate 334,311 downwards.
AAACCCCGATCATATCATTATGCAATATGAATAGAGAATATATCTCACTTGAAGTCTATCATCCATACTCTTACTATTTTAACCTATCCTTTTAACCTACTAAGGATGTGACTCTATGTATAGAACAAGGATTATAGACGCCTGACGGGCTCAACCCACTGTACATGCCCTAAAGAGATGAATCATAAACAAAACACGCCCATAACTTCGTCACATGGCACGAGTTAAACAGGCAGTGCAGCTGCTGTAATTTACATTTCCTTGTTCCAACAAATAAATATCATATGTACAGAATGTAGCATAGCAGAATACAGTTAGGTCCTGTACAATGAGTGGAATCTACAGTAATTACAAGCGGTGATGCTTATCCATACAGACTGCGTGGCAGCATTGCATGTCCAAAACCAAGCACTGTGGACAAGTTGCAAAGAATTAGCCTAAAAGTGACAACAATTTTGCTGCAAATGAAGCATGAGCGACTACATACCTTATTTCTGAACGTTTCATTGGTGAAGTGTAATGCTTACCAGCATTATCTAAATATTAATTCAGGTGCAACCAGGATTCGCATCACCATCAGCTGTTAGCACTGTCGACATGGGAACTTTGTCCAGTTTCAGTGTTGTTCCGTGTTCCCGGATGCCCAAACATTGCATAGGCATGCTTGACAGATTTCGCATACTATGAACAACAAGTACAAATACATACCTCATGATTGGAAGAGGGTAACAGTTGCAATATATCCATTTTTCATCACCTATTAATCAATGAAAACAGAAGAAACGCAGTGTCAAATCCAAGTTATGGTAATACAGTTTGTACAGGAAAAGAAACTAGACTTCAAATTTGGTTAATAAATAACTACCTCAAAAGCAATATTCTGATATCCATAGACAAAAGTTGATCCGAACGGATTATTCATGGAGCCTTGTGTCTGTATTGCTGCTCGACCACAATCACCAAGGATCTCCTAATACAGTACAACCAACACAGAGTCTGTTAACAAAGAAGCATGGAAATAAAAAAAATCAAATATATGACCATACAGTGTTGCCACTCAAAGCATTGTTACATTAACTAAGATAAAAAATCTAATGCAAACATTTTGAGCTGCCCTTGAATAAGTAAAAGCAGAGTTGACATTCCTAGCATGAAAGCATTAGCCATTATCTGATTATACTTTTACACTAACAGCCCAATTATGTCAAAGCAGTATCAGTAAATCATTTATTAGCATGCAAGTTGAACAAGTTTGCTATTCACCATTCACAAAGAACGAGATGTCTCATAAAATAATCATAGAAGTTAAGGAAACAAGTTACAAAAGAGGATGCACAAAAAGTTGTGAGTAAAGAAATGGTAACTCAAAGCAAAGTTGATCACTTTAGAACCACATGGCAAGCATCAAGGGCAATCTGAAGCAAAACAAGACACTGATGACTATTAATAGTATTGTGGCAGTGTAAAAGTCATGTTAAACACCATACCTTGACTTGTTCCCATTTTGTATGAGATGTTATGCAATTTTTGGAAATACTACCAGGCTGATGTGTCCCTTCAGCTGAAACAAAACAAATAGTTAACTGAATAGTTTTTTTTTAGATTGTTAATTGGATAGTATTGATTCCCTCACAACAAACTAATTATAAAGCAAATAGTTCAGACCTTCAGCATCGTAGATAACAAAGTTGCATTTCATATAGGAATTGAAATCCGAATGACCAGGGAAGTTTGTATGTAAAACAAACTTCTTTATCCTGTGTGTCTGCAAGGAAACAAAAAATCTAGAGGTCAACATGCTCTTTGAACCTCTCAGAAACAACAAAGTCCCCTAAAATAAGCTCTTTGAAGTGTGCAGGCACTCATAATATGAGAAAATACTCCATACCTGTCCATCAAATAGGATATCAATACCACGAGAGAAGTAGTTGTAGAAGTAATCCCCACAGAGAGTTGTCCGAGGGCGGGGATCTGATGCAGAGTGTATTACCATTTGATCAACCTGACAAGATGGGAGAGCACAATATGGTAAGCATTCCAGATGAGAATGAAGTATTGACTTCTGAGGAGCATGGTTTTCCTTTATATTGAACTTTGAAAAAATATACTGAGCATATAACACAGAAGTGTAGCATGGATCCAAATAATGCAGCTATAAACCAGCAAATGAAAGGTCAAACAGCCCTTCAGCCACTTTTATCTTTACACTGCTTAAGGCGCCAAATTTTTTTACTTAGAATTAAAATCCAAACCTCCCAAAAGAATCTGAAAGCGCCCAAAGATAACCTTGTCTGGCCATGACATTTGGCATGTTTCAGTGGAGCAGATTTTTGCACTGTTAGATCAAAATTTCACGTATTGTTTTCTCCTACCAATGCCATGTTACCACAGCACATAACAGCTATACAGTATGAAGCTCAGATGCCCTGAGATCTTTTGGCCCATATATTGAATTGCCTGTGTGCATAGGATCATGCATGGTATATTGCTCTTCTATAAAACAGAAACCAACTCAATTTAGCGCATGTAATTTGTGTCATAATTGACCAAATAGCAATAGAAAAATTAAGAGGTACATATGGAAAACCCTATTGCAGTGCTTCAGTAATCTAAATTAAAAACAGACCTGCTTCTGGTGGATACCACATGGACGGCCCAACTCAGTCCAGACGTCCTGCCAAAGAATACCAAATCAAGAGAGACATCAGAATCGCTGCCTCAAAGTACACTTCAGAAAAAAAAAAAGAGGAGATGGTGCAATGTTCTACCTGTGGTGATGCACCAAAAGGAATATGTTGCCCCCCTATTGTGAACCAAAGATCTTCACCAAGCTGAAAACAAGATAAAACTATATAAAAAAGTTTGCTTCAGTTATAAGAAAAACTGGATGGTCTGGATTACAGAGTTACAAAGCATAAAAATCTCTTCAGTTTCCACAAAGTTAGTAAGGCTGATAATATTATCAATAAAAATAGGCAATGTACCTTTGCATGCACTTCCTCCATATACAGGCTGCCCGTGGGTAACGTGCAGGAACAGCTGCTTTATCCATCAATGGCCCAACCCCAACCTTGCTATCCGTTGAGCTATCATATATAGAAACCCGGCAAGTAACAGGGGTTGTTCCATCTGAAATTCCAGGGGCAAATCTGCCACTGCCATAACAATTAGGGAGCTGAGGTGAGATGCTAAAAAAACATAGGTATGCAACACAGCAGAACACTCAGACTTGAATGCAACTATTTAGCAGCATACCTCCCCATTGGTGAAGAGATTTGTATACTGGCTGGGGATAGGGAATGCAAAGGATAACCCCTACAAAAGCTTGTAAGACAAACCCCCAACAGACCAAAAAAAAATACGAGACAAAATTGTGAAAGAACAAAAACAAAGCTAGAGCTATTTGTCATGACGTACTGGATAGAAGAGGGTATAAATGCCTCTCTCTTTGTCATATATACCAGGGAAAGTAGGTCCGAACAGTGCATAAACAGCCGCAAAAGTGGCTAATGTCGATGGACCGCTGAAAGAGGATAAGAGAGCAGAGAATGATCAGTAACACAGCACAGAACCTTGTGCTGAATGGTTAAGGCAAAAGGAGTGACCATGCGACATATCAGCTCTGCACTGCCCAAGAGTGCTTCAATACAGACTATGCAATGAAAAGTAATGCCTACAAGCTCCTCACCCAATTAAAGACGTTGCATATCGCAATTGCAGTCTCTTAACATCATAAATCTCTATGAGACGGAGCCTCTGCAAGAAAAAGAAATGGACTTTAGCATTTTCTGAAGGATGATGAATGAATAAGTTTCACCAACTTTAGCACATATAAAGCATGCATTTTTATATAATACAACACATATCTTGAAGTAATTTTTGTTGCAGAATTCAAAGTACAAAGACATTTCCCTATTTCAAGGATCTGCAATACACTTTCTAGTATTTACAGCACATAATCCACTCAAATTTGATTACATAAGCGGTTCAGTTCAGTATTCAATCTTTACAAACAAATACTGTATTCATGCATTCAGTACAAGCAAGTTCAATGATGCCTAAGATGCAACCAAAGTATCGAGGAAATCCAAGCATATGTTTGTACCAATACAAACGTACCTGCGACCAAGGATCGAAGCGCAGGTGAAACCCGTGGTCCGGGAAGCTTATGACAAAATCCAACTTTAGAGGCTCCTGAAGCCACAGAACCAACAGCAACAATCGGTTAAGCTTATTTTGGTGGCTCCGGTAGCACCAAACAAAGCCGCGCATCACAAACCTCATCGGAGTACTTCACGTGGACAACATCGTAGATGTTGGGCTGGTGCTCTATCAGAGCGAACGCATCGGAAATCGGCATCCCTGCACCAATCGCATGCTCTCACGTCAGAATTCACGCCCCAAAATTGAAACTTTGAGCTAGGCGGTTGCTTAAAAGACAAGTTTCTCCCCTCTCCCGTGGGAAGCAAGCGAGAGCAAGCAAGCAACCGACGACCTCCGATCCCAACCGGGGTGGAGTCGGGACGGTGGGTGCTTAGGGTTGGGGGGCTCACCGAGGGTGAAGGGGCCGACGCCGAGGCCGGGGCGTAGGTCGAGGGTGATGGTCCCCATGGCCCTGCCCTCGCAGCGCCGCCTCACCGGGACCGTCGCCGGCGACGGCGACCCGACCGCCGCTGCGCCGCCCCCCACCATCGCCGGGGATCTCTGCGCCTGCATCGCGGGGCCCACCTCCTCCTCTCGCCGACTGGTTTAGCCCCCTCGTGCTGGGCTCGATTCGATTCGCGTGGTCGCTTGCGTCCGACTCCCAACTCCTTCCTTCCTTCGTCCTCTCGCCGAGTAGTAGTTTGGTTTAACAAGAAACTGACGCGGGGGTTGGCTCCGGTTGACACGCGGGGCCCGGGTGTCGGTGAGGTTGGCCGCCGCGCTGTTGCGTCGCTTCGGAGCCTTGCCCTTGGAATCGAACCGGATCAAACAAATCGAAATCGTTGGTTTGCGATTGATTTTAGTTCCTGCTTAGTTCGATTCCGTTTTCATGTGTCGAAATTTGAATGGACCAAAAAAACCGAGTGCCAGTCGCATCTCACTGGCAGTAGAGCACCCAGCGAGAAATCCCAACGCCTCTGACCTATCTTTCCATCTCCGAAGGCCTAAGCCCAAATTACCAAATCATATATGAACTGTGATCTATCCAAGCCTCTGATGTGTTGAATCTAAAAAATTAACTGTGAATTTTATGTATTTATGTGCTACTAACATTGATATTACATCCATACACTATTAAATAAACAAAGTAGCGTAATATAATTAACAACCAAACCGATGCCATTTTTTTTAAAAAAATAATATCAGTAGATGCTAGAATGCATGCACAATGCTTTTCCAGAATCTCACCTGGAAATAATGAGTGTCCTATGCAAATAAATACTTTGGTGAAGAGATCTTAATACAAAGAAGTTACTCAAACAAGCATTGTAGTTTTCCATTAAAAGGGGGAAATGAAGTTTATGTTGGTTGGGGTGCACATTTTTTCCCCCGAACTTCTCTTAGTTTAGCAAGAAAAATTATAGAGTAAAACATTATATATTCTCTGCTAATGTTTCACCCTGAACCTTTTTCATTATAAGCAAACCAACTTTTGACAGCCACTGTGATAAAGATTGGTAAAACAAGCATGACAGCTAGGACTCTTTACATAGGGAACCAGGGGGGAAATCCACATTTTTTTAGGATGTGCTACAATGGCAATTAACCTTCCAAGATCCAAGCCAGTATAGTTGGAGAGATTCTGATAAATACTTTTTTATGGGAATTCTGAAAATTACTTAAAATGTATAAATAGATGTAAGCATTTCTGTCGCAGTATATTTTTCATATGGCCTTTTTTGTGGTTGCTATAACTTTTTACACACCAAATGTCATAGCAGTTTTGGGAAGGTACTTCAGATTATTTATAACTCAAAAAAATTATTAGTATGTCTTGGCCAGGTTTTAATTAATTACAAAAAATATTTTTTAATAGCTAGAAATTAAGAAAAACCTTTTTTTCATAAAAGCACAATTTTTGGAAATACATGGAAAAACATAAATGATACTTTTGAAATTAATTGATTAGCTTTTAGAAACTTTGGGACGCGAGGGGACACTTTCCTTGGTTCTCAACTCCAAGACACGCTGCTCTACCCCTAATCCCCTCCCTCTCTACGACGCGCCGATGCCCATGCTACCCTCGAAATCATAATGGTCAACACAGCCTTGCCGCTGATAGCCAGGCCGACCACCGCCTCTATATCCTCCTCCCCCACCGACCTCGTCCCCAATTCCCTCCCCCTCCGTTGACTGCCGCCCCAATCCCCTCCGCCTCCGCCAGCCGCTAAGGAGGCACCGATGACTACAGAGGAGGAGTGTCGGAGCACGCGATGGCCTTTTTTGTGGTTGCTATTACTTTTTACACACCAAATGTCATAGCAGTTTTGGGAAGGTACTTCAGATTATTTATAACTCAAAAAAATTATTAGTATGTCTTGGCCAGGTTTTAATTAATTACAAAAAATATTTTTTAATAGCTAGAAATTAAGAAAAACCTTTTTTTTCATAAAAGCACAATTTTTGGAAATACATGGAAAAACATAAATGATACTTTTGAAATTAATTGATTAGCTTTTAGAAACTTTGGGACGCGAGGGGACACTTTCCTTGGTTCTCAACTCCAAGACACGCTGCTCTACCCCTAATCCCCTTCCTCTCTACGACGCTACCGATGCCCATGCTACCCTCGAAATCATAATAGTCAACATGCCTTGTTGGCGATAGCCGTGCCGACCACCGCCTCTATATCCTCCTCCCCACCGACCTCGTCCCCAATTCCTCCCCTCCGTTGATTGCCGCCCCAATCCCTCCGCCTCCGCCAGCCGCTAAGGAGGCACCGATGACTACAGAGGAGGAGTGTGTGAGCACGCGATGGCCTTTTTGTGGTTGCTATTACTTTTACACACCAAATGTCATAGCGCTTTGGGAAGGTACTTGATTATTTATAACTCAAAAAATTATTAGTATGTCTTGGCGTGTTTTAATTAATTACAAAAAATATTTTTTAATAGCTAGAAATTAAGAAAAACTTTTTTTTCATAAAAGCACAATTTTTGGAAATACATGGAAAAACATAAATGATAATTTTGAAATTAATTGATTAGCTTTTAGAAACTTTGGGACGCGAGGGGACACTTTCCTTGGTTCTCAACTCCAAGACACGCTGCTCTACCCCTAATCCCCTCCCTCTCTACGACGCGTCGATGCCCATGCTACCCTCGAAATCATAATGGTCAACACAGCCTTGCCGCTGATAGCCAGGCCGACCACCGCCTCTATATCCTCCTCCCCCACCGACCTCGTCCCAATTCCCTCCCCTCCGTTGATCGCCGCCCCAATCCCTCCGCCCCGCCAGCCGCTAAGGAGGCACCGATGACTGCAGAGGAGGAGTGTCGGAGCACGCGATGGCCACGCCACCGAGGAGTCACTGGCTAACCGTGCCCACTTCAAGTCAAGTAGATGCTAGAACTTCTTGCTTGTTACTGCTGGTTATAATTCGGTGCACCGAATTACCCAAAAATCAAACCCGATTATTTGGTTAATTAGGTTTGGCTTGCAATTTTAGTTTCGTTATTTCGGTGGACACTTATTATAAAACAAAATATTTTTTATCAAATAAACCGAAGTGAGTAAGTGGAATTAGCCGAATGCCCACTCTTACCAGCAGGGTGTAGGTTTGGCCCTGCATGACATGTGACGGTCCTGGAGTGGGAGGCTGGTGTTCGCTGCGATCACCGAGTAGGTTGCTTCTGCATTTTGGTCCCGGGGTCAGCTCAAAGTTCAGGAGTCGATATGAACTCGATTTGGGTTAGAGAAATTCCTGTGTTCCAAATGGGACCTGAAGGTAGCTCAATTCACATCGTAACAAGCATTTGCACAATTTGCAAGAACTACTAGAAACAACATCCAGGGCTGATAAAGAAACCAGCAAAGTTCGAAGATACTACCAGCCAGACGAAAACATATCAATGCTCATGCGTTTCAACAATTTATGCTTAACTGCTTGACAAAGAAAGCATAGTGTAACTGTAGCGATGCACTAGCTGATGAGCACAGAAGAGTTCTTAAAATGAAACACACGGAAGGAGGCGAGTAATTTCATTCTTATTAATCATACAACTGCTCGATTGCATGTTATCATCTGGAAAAGGGGAAAGTAAGTTCTTTGCACTCTGGAGGTGCCAAGTTCTGCTCCCAAATGCAGCACTCTTGTTTATGAGTCTTCTTTGCCATAGTTGTTGATGATCTCAATCTGCAAGGGCCGTATTATCAATTTAAAATTAGTGCAACAATTTGATACACAAAATCCACAATTAAAGGGAAGACAATGTAAAAGCACTAAAACAGGAGCAAGTAACTTGAACAGAAAATGCAGCTAGTGGCAGTGGCAGGCTGGCAACTAGCCTAACCCTTACTCCTGCAATACACAGCAAACATCACAAATTTTGCCTCTTTGAGAGCAGCATGCCTGAGACTTTGCTATGTTGCTATGAAAAAAACTGCATATCTTCCTAGCATTTGCATGTCCAACATCAAAATTTGTCAGTTCTTCGGATGATTTCACAAAAAGAAGTATAAGAGTTGGTCTAAGCACTTCAGCTAATTAATTCATTGAGAAGAAATAAATCAAATATCTTCAACAAGGTTGCTAATCCATCCATTAATAAGCTTAAAGATCACATCTCTAATAGCACACAGGAAGATGTAGTACAAAGATATTGTACATTTAACAGACAGAAACACACTCCAAAGTAAACATTTTTATTCAAGTAGAACTAAAATCTGCATAGTGTAATTTGTTAAACATTTACAGTAGAAAACTCCAAGGACAACATTATGAAGTATAAACGGCAAGCATTGCAACAATTCCTACTAAGACAAGTCAAATACATTAGACAGAGCACAGGTCAAAGTCAGGTATGATATGTAAAATAGATTGAATATATGTTCTTACCCCTTCAGGGGGAGGAGGGTTCCTTGTGAATTTAGAGCCACCAGGAGCCCATGGAACTGCACACATTTGAACAAGCATACAAGATACATTGCTTCAGCATTTAGCATTGCATGAACAAAATTTCATTGCTCAAAAGAATCGCAGCTCCCAAAAACACAAATCACACTTGTTCAACCAGTATCATACGGTAAAGAGTGATCACAACAAAGGAAAGTAGAGCTATGATACACATGAGTAGTTCGTTGCAGGTTGTAGCATTGTATGATCTTTAGATATGATATAGTATTGACAATAAAGTTCAGAAAGTGTTATTGTTTCACTTTAATCAAATTGCTTCCTAAATAATTAAGTGAAAATGTCTACAACAAAATTTAGAAAATGTCATTTTGCATACCACGATGCATATTACATTGCTGAACCAGCCTTGTTTTTCAGTAATTCACTGGTGGTAAATAGAAGTTGACCTGGAACAGAATAAGATGGCCAGCTAACGCCAAGAAATGTAAGGTGATTTATGTACAAAGGTTGAATATTTCTGGTTTGAAGCATTAATGTTTACAAGTAAAGGTGAACACCGGAGTCACTGCGAAGATTATCTCATCAGCTGATCACAGTAGTTCGTTGTGACCAGCAACACAGCTCAGACAGAGAGAGGCACAAACAGATATGAACTGAATGATGATAGCATTGCAAATTGAAAGAATATGAAGTAAGCGAATCTGTAGAACACAGCAGAGCAAACTTCAGCTCAGCAACAGAGAGGCACAAACAGATATGAACTTGATAACCCATATTCTGTAGAACACAGCAGAGCAAACTTCAGCTCGCAACTTTTGTAACCCATATTCACCGGCATACCCACTAAGAGTTCTGAAGCTATCGACTAAACGGTCAGTTACTGGATGTTCAATTGCCTAACCAAACAGAAATGCTAGCATCCTAAATGATTTACTGCACAGCGCAATACTCGTCAACGAACACAGGCAGCATACCAGCATCAGCAGGAACAGAATGGCGCAAGCATTTCAAAGCTTACCAATGTAGGGATCGGGGTGCTGGAAATTCCTGTACTGGCTCTCCGCGTCATCGATAAGCCTATCGATGACGTCCAGGTCCTCCTGCACCACCCCACACACGAAATCCAGCATGAGAACAACACACAGAAATCATCATCAGATGCAACTCGTGATTTCACTCGTCACCACAACAAACGGAGTGAGAGAGAGAGAGAGAGAGATGCATCAGCGAAAGAAGGCGTTACCACATGTCTATTGGCCTCGAATCTGTCCCTGAGATCCGACGCCTGCACGGGAGAAGAACACGAGGTCAGATCCGCGAGGGAGGAGGAGATCGGGAGAGGGGGCATGGGGAGAGACGGGCGCTCACGTCCTGGTAGAAGAGGTGGCGGTGGACGGCCCAGTTGAGGGTGTCCTTGAGCGCGCGGCGGTAGAGCAGCCGCACCCGCTCCTTCTGCGCCGCCCGCCGCGCCAGATACCCCGCCGTCGTCGCCATCGACCTCGCCGCCGCAGCCGCTTCTTCTTCTCCTCCTCGAACCTTCTCTCTCTTCTCCGCTCGTTGAGTTGGTGGCTGACTAGACTGGCACGGCCTCCATGGGCTTGTTTGGCCCTGGCCCAATTAAAAGGGCCGAATTAGAGAGAAGATGTTAATTGGGCTTCATTTTAGTCGGAGAAAAGGACGATGAAACTCCGCTTTTAAAGACTGCTTTTTTAACAGGAAATGACTACCACTTAAGAGTTTTTAGGTGGATCCTTTTCAGTTGCGGCTTATGATTTATAATTATGGTTTATGATTTTTGACACTAACGTGAGTATTTGTGTGAACAAATTGAATATCGATAAGCCGATAAGCTACTTAGAAAAAGCTGTCTGAATAAGTCGCTTCGAAATAGCGACAGAGAAGCCACCATGTTTATTTATTTAAAAAACCATAAATTAAAAAGAACAGAATCATAATCACCGGACCAAAGAACAACTCCTAAGTGGTAGGTACGAAAACAACCAATAAACAGAAAAAGAGTTGTTCTTTTGCCTCACATATATTGGTCATAGAAACCTTACATGTATCTACCGTGTGTAGCTCATCTGTCGATCAGGTAAGGATTTTTTTTTTGTGTTTATATTTACCGTGTTATGTTTAAAGTGCTACACCATGCATTCCATAATGATATGATTGTCCTATTTTTCAAGTCCCTACACCTACACCATATATTTCATATACTGATTTAACAATCTTGTTATTCGTGCTTTCTTCGGAAGCTTCACCTGTCGGTTGTTCCAAGTATGATCGAAACCCTAGAAATGCTGCCCCATCTGAAGACTTGAAATTCGACTTGGCTAGGTAGGATGGGATTGCCGGTCTCCACAGGAGAGGTAGATTAGTCCTGTTTGATGAGATAAGCTTTTCCGATTAGTCAAACCCTAATTAACTAGAGCCTGGCTACAGCAACAACGACGTCAGGAGAGAGAGCGACATGAGGATGGAGTACTCCTCCCAAGTTAGCTAGCTGAAGCTGATTTGATCTGCCTCGATTTGGCTCCGCTCGGTTGGGCTAAAAAGCTATGGCTTATGGCTAAAATTATACTGTAGCGGTTGAAATTTTACTTTATCTGAAGGTGGCTTATTTGACGTAATTAAATTTAAAAAATGTAAAAATAGAAAAAATATGCTAGCTCATCACGGACAACGTGAACGAATACGGGAAAAAAAGAACCAGCAAAAAAGCTTAAAATAGCCAAAAATTCAGAAAAAAAATAAAATTTATGAATAGTGAAAATAAGCCAGAAACTGAAGCTGAAACGAGTGGATGCTAGTGCCGTAATATTTCGAGTTAATTAGTTGATCGATGAACCGAGAATTAGTTGTTTATTTCCAAATAAGTGACGTTTTGGACATGGACGTAATCTCTAAAACATAATTTTGACTACTGATTTTTATTGCACTAGTATGTATGTGTGCAGGGCTAAAAAAAGGAGAGAAATTTGGTCACCCAGTTTCCATATACTGATGTGAGTATTCATACATACGTATATTGTTGATCAAAGTTATACTAGTTTATGTCATCGGTACGGTCATAGCGGAGTTTGCCGTGTGTTGGACTGCCTGCACAGGCTACAAACGTTGATGAAATTGAAACTTCAAATTTCTCGACTTATAGTCAAATTGACATTGAGGACTTCTAGAAGATGCTTTAGAAAAAAGGAGTACTAAGTATCATGTAAAGTGGATATATAGCATTTCAAACTGAATCAAAAATGGTTTTCAAGTTTTACAAGACAATTTTCGAAGTAAGTGTATTCATTATGCAGAGCCGTCACCTTTCAGCTGTTCTTGTTCACCCTTTATTTCCTCCAATTAAAAAGTTGGGATATTCTCTCCCTCTTTTTTCATCTGTACGCACGGCTATACCAGAAGGTTGTTGGGAGTAGGTACTGAGACACGTACTTGGTAGTAGTATTTACTGAAAGAATACTACTCCCTTCGGTTTATAAAAACAAGTTATTTTAGAATGCATGCAGTTAAAATTTGAAAACTTTATCTATTAATATCTTTTAAATATTTAGATTATATACATGAAAAAATATATATGTAGATTCATTTCTAACAGTACTTTCATAATATTATAATTTTGTTATGTCTTATAAATATATTGTACTAGTGATTAATGGTTAAAGTTACATTTTTGACACCGTATCGATGTTCAGAATGATTTGTTTTTGTGTCTGCTACCGTTTCTAAATAAACTAGTACTCCTCTACGTACATAATTAAGGTAGTTTGCTCATCTACAATACTACTGCCAGAATAACGCATACGGGCACTAACAATGCAACTCATGACAGTAGCAGCCAGTACAGTACCCTATTTATTAGCTAGCACTGCCTCTTTCTTCTCTGATCTAGTATATTTATCGATGCAGAAGAAACCAACCATTTACTCTTGTTGCTAGTACTGCTGCTACTGTACATGAGAGCAAAGTCACTGTACACGTGTGAGCATCCAAGGGGTTTAGAGTAAGTGCCAAGCTTTGTCCGGGAGCCCAAGAACAGAAAGAAATCAAGCAGCAGCAGCAGGCCATTGTCCATTTGCATTTACTCTGTGCACGATAGGGAAGTAAGGTAGGCGCAGGAGATTTATTACCCCTTGCGTTCCGGCCCTAGCTTTCACTGACCTCACCTCACCTCTCCCTCTCTGCTCTGCTCTGCGAGTCTGAAGTCTGAATAAGCAAGAACACAGGCACCTTTTCTGAAGCCTGCCTCGCATGCAGGTGCAGGTTGGGTTTTGTTTAATGGCTTGGAACCTTCGTGTGTCAGTCAGGCTCTGCAACTGCCACTAATTAAGTGCTAACTACGAGTAGTAATAGTATTTTTCTGCATCCGATGGCGTATTATTACTATTATCATTACTATATCGTGATGTGGCACAGTGGTAGTAGTAGTGTTTGTCTATGCCGAGGAGGAGGACTGTACCTGCTTCCTCGTGCCTGCTTACCTGTGGTTTCTTGCTTTCTTTGCTCGAGTGAAGTGTCTGCTTGTGGTACGCCATTACCTGCCGGAGTTCGTGTCTACAATTGTACTCGCCTCCCAGTTCATCATCAGACTGGACTGGATTCAATCAAGAGTTCCAGCTAACGGTGTTGACTGCCGAATCTCGATTCCTTTTCTCATCAGTTCATCTGAAATCTTTCCAGATGTTTGCTGCATGCGTTTTCTCTGTCTTAGTTATTAATCGATCATGATCCTGTAGATTAGCTAGCAATCCCGGAATCATAATGGAGTTGTTGAGTTGTTAAAGAATGACGGCGCGGTGGTCACAGGTTCTCCTTTCGGCGAGTGAAGTGAGCAGGCGTTGATTAAGATACTCAGCCTGTTTTGCTGCATAAGAAAAGTCCAGTGTCGTGCTGTATCAGCAATTCAACTACTCACAAAAAAAAAAGCTTCCTTGTGGCTCATAATTCGTCAGAATTAGGACATGAAGCAACCTTTCAAACTATATACACATCATGTTTAAGTAACCCGGTTGATTGCTGATGGAACCTAACCATGCGTGTATCACGGATTTGGATCCTCTAACATTATGCGGCAATAAGTAATTGTACCGTGCAATTACCTCTCTCGATCGTCATCGAAGCAAAAAGTAACGCTCGACAAATTCGATTAATTAATTTGGAGTACATTACGGGCCTGTTCTTTTCGACTGCGACTTATGGCTTTTGGCTGAAATTTTTGAATTTTGGCTGTTTACAGTACAGATTACGGAGAGACAGATACTCACTTGCGATTTTGGCAGGTATATATGTTGGACTTTTAACGTATAGATCGTTTAACCTGTAGACCCTGTCTTGAGAAAATACTCCATTTAAAAGTCAGGTACTATAGCAAAAGTCAAAAGCCACCGGTTTCGAAGGAAAAGAACAGGCCCTACAAGTCACAAGTTTGATTCATAACGAGAAATGGGTCAATGAAATTCACGAAGTTTCGAAGATGGACAATTTTCGCAGTCTACCTAAAAATCGAAGACAAAGAAAATTAAATGCATAACGTACACGTACCTAAACACGGTTAGACAGCATGTATATGAATGCAAAGATCAAGTGATCAAATTGTATTCTACTCCCTCCGTCTAAGTCTGTAGAGCATATTTTTTAATAGTCTTGTCCATAAATATAAGACGTATTTTATATTCTAATACAAAATTAGTATGATGTTCTCTTCGTACCTCTAATAAATATACAGTTTTATTTACTATTCTCTACATGCATGCATTTAATATAGTGCTTAGAGATAATAATAATAAGGGTAATTTAGATATTTTTATTATCTCCTTGGTCTATATAACAAAAGAAAATACGTCTTATAAACTTGGTCGAAGAGAGTACTACTTAGAAGAGGGAGTGATGGTGGTGATTCATCTGTCATCCCACCATCACCCTCCTCTCATAGGCAACATGTGCAGACAGGAGGACCCAACTTATCTACCCAAGAAAAAATTGGTGCTGGCGTGTAGGGACTTGCCATAGCTCGCCGCCAGTCCTCTCCCCCACCAACGCCCAGCACCTCTTCTCTCCTCGTGTCCTTCCTCGCCCGCCCTCCTCTTCCACTCGCTCTGAAACAAATTTATAACTCCTATGTCTGAGTCCTTATCAAGTAGTGCATTTTCTCTGTCAAGTTGTTTTCCTTCGTGATTCTTTTTTGTAAAGTTCATCGTAGGATGATTCATTGCTCATGTACAATGATTGATGATTTATATTCTGTGGCTATCAAAAAATTTTCGATGACTAAGCTAATTCGTAGCACTGATATACTTCTTCATTTTTTTAATGCAGAACTTTCAAAGGTGCGAAATAGAAGAGGAGGGGAGATCATTGCAAACACCAAGCATAAGAGGTGAGCATATTGAAACATTTATTCATTTGAATGTTAATGATATAAATGAATGCTCCCAAACGCAAGGTTTTGGGCATTCTCAGACACGAGGTTCCAAGCGTTTTTGGGCACGAAGTCCCAAGTATGTGTGCTTTATGGTTTGCTTGATTTACAAATTGGTTAATCTACACGCTACCAGCAATCCAGTATTGACATCTTATGTGTATATTTGCAATTGATCAATTGTTACTGCCGTTTATCTATCAAACTATTATCGCCGATTAAGTATCTTTGGAACACATGAATTTTGCACGATTCAATTTGTCTGTACAAAAAATACAATGTTTTAAATCTTTTTATTTCTGTTTGAAATAATATGGTTTTATATATACAATGCAAATCTCATTGTATATATTGATAAAGAAATACGTGTACAAGATGTTGGTAACAATATATGCACATGCTCTTGACTAGTATCAGATTATACAAGAGAGGTGTTAATACCAAATACACGTACGAACATCATGTCAATTGCATCATGGATGACATTACATACAAAAATTATATTGTACCAGTGCTCAGGTGTCACCGTCAGTCATCAACGGATCCACACGTGTTAGCAAGTATGCATTGCCTGAAAGTATTAAGTATGCCTTAATAGACAATATTGTAAAGGCTTGGATCCGATCCGTTCATTGCAACTAATTATAAACAGTTTCTGGGTCAGGATGAATTCGTGGTATATATACGTGAAGTGGCTAAGGATATCTTCCAGAAAAGCTTCATGTATGTATTGGGAGGGAAAATTGTTGAAACAATGTTCAGAGAAAGAACAACAGGCCTCCTAGCAAGTAAATAAAAAGATCCCTATCAGCTTAATTAATGTTATGGATAACAGCCCTCCTTCAATTTCTTCCTCTTGATTGTGTTCTCATTTGGTAATGAAAGGAGCATCGCTGACACTACAATGGTATGGTAAGCTGTCTTTTGGAGGAGGATAGAAAAGCTATAGGGCCTGTTCTTTTTAGCTGCGGTGGGTGGCTTTTGGCTGCGGTTTGTGACTTTTGGGCTATTTGTACGAGAGATTATAGAGTAACAGAAATTCACGTGCGATTTTTGATGATATAAATGAAGTCAGTAAAGTATGTACTATAATTAACTAGTAGACCCTATCTTGAAAAAAATACTCTATTTAGAATCTAGTTACTGTAGAAAAGCCGAAAAGCAGCTTTTAGAAGCTGAAAAGAAGAGGGCCATATATATGTGCATGGCACTGTGGTGCAAAAATTGAGGAGAATATAGAAACTCTCCACAAATTTCAGATCAGCCTTTTGCCCATTATGTTTTATTATTTTCTTTCACTTCAATCATCTCTTGTAGTAGTGTGTGTGAGTATGGAATCATTTTCCCATCCCCCCTCTCTCTATATATAGTCTTTTCCGTACTCCCAAGAGTACATACTCCTACTTTCAATATACCGTTTAAACGAACATGGTATACCTTTTTATCACTTTCGGTATACTTAAATACTAATTATAAGATACTCCAATGCAACTTGGTTGAAGAATTTTTGTCGGAGTCCTTTATTTTTCATATATACCTTTTTCTATATATAAAAAAGTATATACATAAATCATGCTATAAAAAACAGACTCTGATGAATTTTTCATAAAACTC
Organism: Bonia amplexicaulis; assembly: GCA_036346245.1. Classification (NCBI taxonomy): domain Eukaryota; kingdom Viridiplantae; phylum Streptophyta; class Magnoliopsida; order Poales; family Poaceae; genus Bonia; species Bonia amplexicaulis. The sequence continues at coordinate 317,212 of CM070750.1, read as the reverse complement.
ATTTGAAGTATCTTATAGTCATTATTAGAATACAATCAAAATAATAAAGATGTACAAGAGAACGTACTCTTAGAAGTATGGAACCATTTATATGTATATACATATAGATACATATGAAAAATAATTTCTACTCCTAGGTGTAGTTACTTTCACTCATGATATACCACTTAAACGAGCTGAACATACTCCTAGGTGTATAAGGCCTTTTGAAGGGACCCATCACTCTTCCCTTTCAGAAATAGACAGCAAAGAGATAGAATCACTGGCTGCAACAGGTCAAGCTGCCGCTGAGACATTTTTTTCTCTGCAAGTTGCAACCTGTTCTTAGAAGCCTGGATCGCCTTGGCCACCTTTGTATCACTGTGAAAGCGACGGAGTCTGTCCAGCCATGGTTTTTTTTTCCAGCTCTCAGTTTCAAGCCATCGAATCTGACGTAAACCTCGCAACACATATGGCAGATTCATCTGCATCCACGCACGGCGAGCAGTTTGAGATGCTGAAAATAGGAGATCTGATAGCATCTGATGCCTTGCGGCGGTACTAGAACGGGCTTGTTCTTTATGGCTGCGGTTTATGGGTTTTGGTTGAATTTTTTGAATTTTGACTGTTCGTGGCAGAGATTACGGAAAAGAGATACTTGCTTGCGATTTTGGCTGGTACAGATATTAGACTTTAAATGTGTACTATAATTAACTTGTAGACTTCGTCTTAACAAAATATTTCGTTTAAAAGTTAAACCAAAAGCTGTTTTTAAAAGCCGCATCAAACATGCCATTTGCTTATCCATTGTCTCGTCTCGTCTTAGTCATTCTACAGATTAGTTTTTGCTTGTCTAATTAAAGTTATGCTTTGTCAAATTTGCTAGCAACGGTGTGCCTTTTTTTTTGTCTAAGCTAATCTTTAATTACGATATGGAAAATTTCACAAACATGTAAATTTATTTTTAAATTAGTAAAATTTCCTCTAACTTGGCGATTTGTTTGGCAATGCACATCGTGAGTATTTGGGAGGGCTTGAGCTCGAGTTTGTAGCCTCCTAAGGTAGTGTGCAGCTGGCTATGATTCTGGCCACCGCTCGAGCGTGATTTTTCTTACTAAGAAGATGTAGCCTCTCACAGTGATATGATATCAGCTGTCTATAAATCTTGTTACGTAGAATACAGATGATATGGAGAAGAAAGAGAGCATAGAGAATTAAAGCATCTCTTATACAGTAGTCTACTATAATACGATAAACAAGACATTTGTTACGAAGAAGCTGTCTATAGAGACATACAAAAATATAACATATTATATAAGTTGTTTTTAATACTGTATATAGATGATATGAAAAATATTATAGATAATAGTTGTCTATGCTATCGTATATGCCCTAATATGGTTCTTGAAAGAAGCTGTATCTTGGCTAGTCAGCGGCACATGACCATGTTCATACTTCATGCGCTGCATCATTTGCGCAGTTGAACTTTTCTTTTGGAAAATTAGTTTGTTCACATCAAAATTCAAGGCTTTCTTGCCTAAGCTGCCAGGCCTACTTTGTCAAGACTCAAGAGTAAATTAAAAAAAAAAGACAAATTGTTCAACCGATCTCGAAACGTCAACACGCTTGCATCGAAGGCACGTCACTCAGAAAGGTATGAACGACTCAGAAAGGAACGCACTCATGCGCTGTCAAATTCTAAGAACAATCTGCTCTCATCTTTGGAATATTGGCCATTTGTTGTCCCCTGTACGGCATTAATATCAAATTTAACCTTTAGATATCCGTAATTTTGTTTCTGGCCCCCTTTTGACTGCGAAACTCGTCGGAGCTGACACGTGTTAGTCGTGCGGCCGGGACGACTACATTGTTCATGGTAGTCGTACGGTCCCTGACCGCACGACTATTGTGCAGTTTTTTTAATTTTTTTGCATCGAAAAACAAAGAAAATGTAAAAAATAGAAATTTTTTTATTTTTTGTCAAGAAAAACAATTTTTTTTGGAGTCGTGCAAATAGTAAAGTGAGCGCGCGTGAAGAAAGAAGCAAAGAAAAAGCAGGCGGCGACGTTGATAGATAAAAGGTGTGCGGTCGGGGCATGCACAGTGCAGTCGCGCGGTCCCGACCGCACGACTCCAATTTTTTTGCTTTTCTTGACAAAAAATAAAAAACAATTTCTATAGTAGTCGTGTGGTCCTCGACCGCACGGCTACTGTTTTTCTATTTTTACATTTTCTTTGTTTTTCGATGCAAAAGATAAAAAAAACTGTATAGTAGTCGTGCGGACGGGGACCATACGACTACCAAGAACAGTGTAGTCGTGTGGTCTCTGACCATAAGACTAACATGTGTCGGCTCTGAGAAGTTCTACAGTTAAAAGAGGGCTAAACACGAAATTATGGTTGTCTAGGAGCCAAATTTAGTATTAACGTCGTACCAAGAGCTGCAAATGACCAAACTTCTCATCTTTGAATGTCAAGCTATAAAGAAGTGGTACTACTGAAAGCTCAAAGACTCGAAGGGGAATTTGAGAACAACAATCTAGCTAGCCATTTTTCAAAGATCAACAATATATCTAGCCATTCGGAAATGGATAAATAACCCAATTCAATGGTTATGATCGATTTTGATTGCGTAACTCAAATTTGCAGAGTAACACCATTTGCAATATATAAACAAACGACAATAAGATTTTCCTTAAAAAAAGCCGTCTCAAATATAACAACATACTAAGAAGTGAAAGAAAACTAAACATAGGGTCCGTATTATAGCCAAGTCGTGTATTTGATTTTGATATTTCGAGACATAATCTTTAAAAGGATAGAAATAGGCAATAAGTAGAGTGCGCAGCAACAACAAGATATACAATGTGCACGCATGGTATACTTGTGTTGAATAATCTACGCATCAAGAAAATATCAGGGAGAAAAGAAAACCATATTCCAAGGGAGAAACAAACAGCACGAAAGAATCACCTAAATCCATGAAAACAACAACAATTACAATCCATTTAAAAAGGCAGCTTACCAAAATCAACTACTCCTATCACTAAAAGGAGGCAGGTTTTTAGTGATACAATAAATAAAACGGGTACAAAGTGGGAGGAGGCAACGGCTCAACCGCCGTGTTTGTGGAGCGCCTCCCAAACCACGCCACACACGGCCACCGAACACCCGACCCCATCCCACCACGTCAACACCCGACCCCACCTGTCAGCCCCGCAGCCGTTACCACATCGTCCTCGCCTTGTTTTGCCCCTTCAGACCTTACCCTTCCCAGTTTCCACGCACGGCTGCCGTACGAGCCGCCCTTCTCAATGACACGTGGACCCGATCCCACGTGGGGACCACCGATCAGAAAGGGGTACACTAAAATGTTTTATTTTCCACCGGACGCAGGCAGGCAGGCAGAGGGGCGCGCGGTTTTTACGATCGGCCCCCTCGCGAGTCGGGGAATTCACAGTCGCCTCCCTGACCGCCGGCTGTAACGGAGGGGAGGAGAGAGAAATAATAATACTACTCGTAACGAACACAACAGCAGAACACCATCTCTCCCCTCCTCGCCTTCCCTTGTCGACGAGGCAACGGCTCGTCTCGCGCGCGTTCGCAGCTGCGCCTCCGGGCCCCAAACCCTAACCCTAATTCGGGCTCCGCCTCCGTCCGCGTAGGGCAGGCCGAGGCGGGGGGCCAGCCATGGGGCAGTGCTACTGCAGGGGCGCGTCATCGCGCGCCGCCGAGGACGACCTCGGGGTCGTGCCGGCGACGCACTCCCCACCACCGGCCAACGGCGTGCCGCAGACGCCGCCGCAGCCGCCAGCGCGGGCGGCCGCGGCGGGGACACCGAGGCGGCGCAAGTCCGGATCGACCACGCCGGCGCACCAGACGCCTGGGGTCGCGTGGCCGAGTCCGTACCCCGCCGGGGGAGCCAGCCCTCTGCCGGCGGGGGTGTCGCCGTCTCCGGCGAGGTCGACGCCCAGGAGGTTCTTCAAGCGGCCCTTCCCGCCGCCGTCGCCGGCCAAGCACATAAAGGCCACGCTTGCCAAGAGGCTGGGCGGGGGAAAGCCCAAGGAGGGCACGATACCGGAGGAGGGCGGGTGGGCGGCGGCGGAGGGGTTGGGGATGGGGCGGAGGCGGAGGTGGAGAGGCCATTGGACAAGACGTTTGGGTTCGCGAAAAACTTCGGGGCCAAGTACGAGCTCGGGAAGGAGGTGGGGAGGGGGCACTTCGGGCACACCTGCTCCGCCATTGTCAAGAAGGGCGAGTACAAGGGGCAAACCGTCGCCGTCAAGATCATCTCCAAAGCTAAGGTGAGGGCGCGGTGGTGATGGGGGTGGTACGCTGATTTCAAGCTCTAATTTCGGAAATTTTAAATTTTCAAATGTTAGTTGTTGCTGTCGCAGTAACCGCTTTGCATTCCGCGCCATTTCTGAGGTAGTAACGGAAACCTAGGGTAGTTTGATTATCCAAATGTTCGAGATTGAAGGATAGGACTACTATGGGGAATTTTTTTCTTTCAAATTTTAGGATTTTGCTCTTATATTTTTCACTGAGGATGTTGGCACAAAAGGGAAGATAGGAAATTTTGCAGGATTTGACGTGGTAGTTTTATGTTGGTGATGCTCTTGTGTAATTTCTAGAGTAAGATTATTTCATTTCTTTTAGATAGTAAGATTGAACCAGGGATGTTTAATATTTTACTGTTTGATTGTTAATTCTCACTAAAATTTCTACAGTGTTCTTATGTAGATAGTTTTAGATTGGGGAGGGAACAAATGGTTCAAGAATGGTTATTTTTAAGCGGCTCTACATGGTATGAATTAGGATTTTTGACGGTTCAAGGTGGTTTCAATTCTTGCTGAAAATTACCTGAGTCTTATTTGGTGTTTTAATGGGAATGCATGTAGCAGTAACTTTAGGATGTAGGCTAGTACAGTGGTCTAAATTCTTGGTGGCCTACCCAATCCTTGCTAATGATAAATGATATTCCAACCAATCAGCAGTACATGTCCTAACCTACCTTTTCATCTCTCCTTTTTTTTAGTTATTTAAGGCCTGTAGATTTTGAGGTGGATTATGTGACACCTTTTGGGGAAAGCTGACAAGATTATACTGGTCCCAGTAATCAATTATCTGAAGAATACATTAATACAAGAGCTTATATTTGCAGCCCTGTATGTAATATTGGCTTTGATCACCGCATAGGAAAGGGAGGTATCAGGTATCGCAATTTGCCAGTCACAATCAGTTGGATAGATGTGTATGGAAGAGGTTTGAAGTGAAGAAAGATCCAAGGAGGCTACAGAGCCTATAGTTGATTAGGAAGACACCGGAGGTGGCATTGCTTAATTGAGTGATACGACAAAGAATGATCTACATTGTCGTTTAGGTGGCATTAATTATCAGGGTCTACATAGAGCAGGCATTACATAATTTGAAGTTATTCATGATCTAAATCCTGGATCGGACTGATTGGCTAGAAAAATAGCAGATGGTTTACGTAGCTTCTTAGAATATCGGGGATGTGGATAGCTGAGCGTTTGGTGGTGTTTACTGGTTTGCTCGTGGAATCAGAATGTAATGGTCTGCTTTGGTGGGCCACTTTACTTTTAGTCTTTTATGTGACACATCCATATTTTGGAAAAAAAACTTCGTAATTTTAATACATTCTGGACGGTCGCTGTCTAAACACTTAAATGTGTCGGACAGTCTCACTGGCAGACCGTGTTATACTTTCCAATAGCTGGCATCTGGTTAATGACAGGCGATTGTTATACTAACATAAGAGGATTTGGTAGCAGGTCCAGAGGCACTAGTGGAAGCTCCTACAATTAATCCTGTCATTAATTTGGTATCCCACATGTAACAGAGGCACAGAGCTCTGACTTGCCCAAAACATCCTTCCTCCAGCTCCTGCTACTAATCATATTATTTTCCAATGAACATATTATTTGATTTATTCCCTCTTTTAAAATGAATCTCAATGAACTTTATTTTTGACAGTGCTCTAAAAAGGGTCTACTAGGCCGTATACTAGCCCGCATAATAGGATCAGGTGCCCCTACCTGTTACCACATAATGGCCGGTTAGGCCGAATAATCGGGCCAGTTAGGCCGTATAATCGCTATTAGGTGGGTGACTGAACGAATACCGCATACCGCTTTTTAGAACATTGATTTTTGATTTACTCCCTCTTGTTACGTTGCCTTTCCACAATGCCACCTGTAATCTAGTACAGTCACCAGCACTTCTGGAACATAACCCCATATATTATTACTAGTATAAGCCATTTACTCAACAGAAGAATTATTTTCTGGGACATGTTCCTCATTTGGATATGCTTTGCGATGCTCTTGTCTCTTTAAGATTTGGCCATGTAGATTCCTTAAATTTGCTTCTTTGCATGGGCGATATAAATAGCGCTACCTCTTTTAACTGAAACCTAATTTTCGGTAAGCTCTTTTAACAACTTGCTCTTGTGTTTCACAGATGACAACGGCCATATCCATTGAAGATGTTCGTAGAGAAGTTAAGATTTTGAAAGCTCTGTCTGGGCACAATAATCTTGTCAAATTCTATGATGCATGTGAGGATGCCCTCAATGTCTACATTGTCATGGAGTACGCTTTCATGACCTTTTATGTGTGATTTTAACCGCTTACAATTAAGCCTTCTCTAGAGATGACATTTGATTTCAATTTACTTCTGACATGGCTGGAAAACAGCTTCTCTATGAGTTATGCATTTACTTAATCACTGTTTGCTTACTTTTATCTATCTTTTAGTGTTTGTAGTATCTACTATTGCACATAACCGTTATCTATCACATCTTATGTAACATACACCAGCAGTATTTTTCTCATCTTGTGTCCCTTTGACAGGTTATGTGAGGGTGGAGAGTTGCTGGACAGAATATTAGCCAGGTACTTTCTACAATTTCTTCATGGGGCATTTGATCATTTGCCCCATAAGTTGACGTGCAATTGATGATTTGCCCTTTTTGTGTACCCACATGTAAGAGAGATATCATAGGGCAAATCATCAATTGCACTTAAGTTTGGGGCAAATGATCAATTATTTCTTTCTTCATCCATAGTAGCAAACTAGCAGTATCTCAGTTAATGCTTACCAAGGATGCAAACTTGAACCATTGAAGAGGTGGGAGATACACAGAAGAAGATGCTAAAGAAATTGTTGTACAGATTTTGAGCGTAGTGTCCTTCTGTCATCTTCAGGGAGTAGTGCATCGTGATTTGAAGCCAGAGGTATACTTTGAAGTCTTAAACTATTTTCTGTATAGTTTATATATGCATGCAATTGTATTGGTGTTCTGGGTTCCTTCTCCGCCATCTATATATGTATAGTTTATACTGTTCTTTCTTCTAAGTGACATCCATTGTATTGATAGCCTTCAAGTCTTGTAGAATAGTAGACTACCTTTTATGACACAGTTATATTCATATGGACAGAATTTCCTTTTCACAACAAGAGATGAAAGTGCTCCTATGAAGTTGATTGATTTTGGTCTCTCTGATTTCATTAGACCAGGTACGGTAGATTGATCTTCATCTTCATACGTACTAACATGCGATACAAGCTTACTAATTATTTATTGATCTGTTTTTCTGTTGTCTAAGGGATCATCAGTGTGGTCAAGCATTCAATCTCATTTTTAAAAAATTATTTACATTTCCTGTTCATTGGATGTCTCCCTTTCCTGCTTGTTGCTAAAAGAAAGTGCACAGGATGTAACTAACCAAAGAGACATTGGATGCAGTTTGTTGTGCTACGCTGGCCATTTTCCTTGCATGATTTGATCTGTATACCTCGTTAACCAAATAGTACATCTCTTAGTATATCAGTAACTGTGACCTGGTCTCTTGAAGAGGCCAAGGTTCCCATGCCAATAACACTTGCCAACCAACTTGTTATATGGCATGTTCTCAAACTCACAATATGAGTAGCTCTTACAGTACAACTTTATCCATCAAGGTTAACTCACATCCTTGTAAAATGTTTTGATCAGAACTGGTATTCACCGCGTTGCAAAGTCACATATCTGCCCATGCTGACATTAGCATAAATGTCGAATATGCTAAAGCTTTCTGGGATGGATAAATGTTCAGCTTAATTTTGTGATTGTTTTGAATTTACATTCCAAAGTTTGCAGTGCTATAGTGTTAGTAGTACCTATCAGTGCCTGACTAGCCTATTCGATTTAAAATAGTTTTGTAACATACCAGAAAGTATTAGGTTAAGATGAACTCTCCAGGAACTGAAACACTCTGTTTGGCCAAAACCATATATTTTGGTCCTATTTATGTCTTCGCTAGTCACATTGTAAAATGTTCCATGTTGCAGTCATGTTAGTCTGATTTTCGTGTACCAGCCAGACAGCATAACATGATACGCTTAAGTTGAAACAATTACAGAAACCTTTTGAGGGAGGGCGTGGTGCCCGGTGCTTTTAGACATCATAGATGGAGAGGATGCGTTTTTTATACACTTTTTTTTATCGGTTTTTCACCCCTTGTAGATTATAAACAGGATTCTCATCTCATATGTTGACATCTCTTCCTTTGTTTGTGGAACTATATTCTACGGTGTGCTTAGTGTGTCAAAGGTTCTGGCGTAAGGTTTTAGTCAAATCATGAGGTTCAGTTGGATCTTCTCTCAAAATGCCAACATCTACCCTCTTTATAGACCATTTCAAAATTCTCCACTCTTCTTTATCATGGCGAACCTGTTTTTGTGATCGAATTGTACAATCTGTTCACTTAGATCTCTCAAAAATTTAGCTAAGCAACTTGTGCATTGTTTTTGGTTTATATAGAAAACCTTTGCTTGTTGGTCATGTATTGTAATTGTTTACCTTCTGTCTGCATGATATAATTCTCCTGATGCTTTTAGTTTGGCAGAACTGTCAATATTCCAGAGCAATAGTGAATGCATTCATATCTGACAGTTACTGTTGGCATGTTTCCTGATGTTTGGAATGAACTTTGTGCTAATTGATTTTCGACTCACTGTTGATTCATATTTCATTAGCTTACCAGATACTGTTTCTTGTGCTATATAATGCAGATGAAAGGCTTAATGATATTGTTGGAAGTGCATATTATGTTGCCCCAGAGGTTCTACACAGATCATACAGTATGGAAGCAGACATATGGAGTATAGGTGTCATAACATACATTCTGCTCTGTGGCAGTCGGCCATTTTGGGCACGAACAGAATCAGGAATCTTCCGATCTGTGTTGAGAGCTGATCCCAACCTCGATGATTCACCATGGCCTTCAGTGTCTGCTGAAGCTAAGGATTTTGTGAAAAGATTTCTAAACAAGGATTACCGCAAAAGAATGACTGCTGTTCAAGCATTGAGTAAGTCGTCAGCAATGATTATTTAGTATTGTTGTGTGGTGTCACAATACTCATTTTGTATTTTCTTTGTTAAACATTTTTCGTATAATATATTTTATGAAAAAATAACTTTATACATCACATATGAGAATTTGAGACCCTAAATACAATGATACTTGGTTTTTCTGGCAGCTCACCCTTGGTTGCGAGATGAGCAAAGGCAGATTCCGTTGGACGTACTTATCTACAGATTAATTAAGCAATACCTTCGTGCTACACCTCTTAAACGTTTGGCGTTAAAGGTACGCTATAGACTTCTGTAACCTTCTCTGCATTTGTAAATGTTCTTTTGATGTTTCATTGATCTTACTGATATACTGGCACATAATTGATAAATGTGCATGGGCGGGCTAAACAATCTGTGGCCAAAATGTTTGCTGTGCTGCCAAAAGAAAAATGGAAAAATCTCATATGTAGGCCATGTTAACACTGCCCAGCTGTAAAAGTTGAAGAAGACGTGTGCATATGTGCATGTGGGTGCGGAGTGGGGGTCTCTTTACTGTTGACATATATGCTTTGGCTAAGCTTTTTACCGATACAACGAATTGCATCTTTCACCTTATGATCCCATAATTTTAAATGTATTCTTATGGGGGTTATGCCGGATGATGCTTTTATTGGTCACAGTAATGCTTAGAAACTGTTCCGATCACAGAGGTCCTTGCTATGAATTTGCTCATACCTGCAAATTGTGGTGTAGCTTGATCATATGCTGAGATTTGCTCTTACTGGAAATAGGTTCTGACAGTTAGATCTTTATCACAGGCACTATCTAAGGCTTTAAGGGAGGAAGAACTATTGTATCTTAGGCTGCAGTTTAAGCTGCTTGAACCTAGAGATGGATTCGTATCACTTGACAACTTTCGGACGGTGAGTTTTATTATGCTCTTGCTGATTACAGTACCTCATAAAGATGAAGACATGTGGAACACTTGTTCTTGTCTTCCTATGAAATGTCATGATAAATGATCTCCATATATTATAGTTCCAACCTTTTAATCTTAATGATTCATGGTCGTATCCAGGCACTAACGCAATATTTAACTGACGCAATGAAGGAATCAAGGGTTCTTGAGTTTTTGCATGCGGTAAGGATATTTCATTACTGACTGTAAGCAAGGGATGGGGTTTTTTTTTTCCTCTTTCCTTTGGTTGCTCTGGTGGTGCTACTAAAATGTTGATAATGTGTTGCCCTGTGTTTAAAGTAGAAGACACACAAAGTTATTGTGGAACATACTTGCCAGGCTAACCTCAGCTTCTATAGAGACAATGAGTTTGGTTTTTAGGGCGTTTGTGATTCATTTTCTTCTTATCTTCTGATATATGTTATCTGTATCATGGAGCTTGACAGCAAGAGGAGTTGTTAATTCTACTGTCCTCATTGGTTCGGTTGATGGCTTTTCATTTATCATGCTATGGTTTTTTACTGATATTTTACATGTAGACACAGTTTGACTTTATTTATTACTATCAATTATAATTCTAACCATACAACAACAACAATAAAACCTTTTGTCTCGAACAAGTTAGGGTAGACTAGGAATAAAACCTCCTTAAGGTCAAAAAAACGAGAGTCTTGTAATAAAACCTATGAGTCATTTTTGGGACAGCAAGAATTATACAGTCACCCTGTTATCATATGATTCATATCTGTTTGAATATTAATATTACTGGATAAATTCCATATGTAACTGTCATAGTGAAAGCCATATGTTGAATACTAGGGATCAAAGCTACTATGCTGATGCTTGATGTTCGGCTATGTACCATGGACAGACACGTGTATCCGACATGACACGACATGGACACTAAATATAATAATATAATAGTTGTCACGGTGTCGCCTAGTCAACGACTTGTCGTCCAGTCGGCCAGCAGAGGACGACATGGCTGCTCGCCTTGACTGGCAGCGGTCTAGGAGAGAGGGGCTCAGATCTGGCCTCTGGGTGACTCGAGAGAGAGGAAGAGAGAGGGCTCAGGCCTAGGAAGGAACCGTAGCTGCCACTGTCGGTCGTTGACCCTCTCTAGCTCGCATCCGCATCCACCGTTGCCGCTGCCGACCACAGCATGTCATCACCTCCATGCCTTCTGCCGTTGCCTCACAAGTACTCTTCCCTTCCTCTCCTTTTTTATCTGCTCCTCCATCTCCCCTGATCTGCTGCTCATCGCCCATCGCAGTCCTCTGCTCTGATGCTCTCTGCTTTGCTACTCGCGTTTCTGCTCTACTGCTTGCGATGCTGGTTGCTGCTGCTCTCCCATCTGCAAGGAGAGGATAAGGTGGCTGCCTGGTGTGGTATTAGAGCTCGGGAGGAGGTAGTGAATGACTTAGATGAGCTTTTGGCCCTAGTGGGGTTGTGGGTTGAGTGGGAAGTGGTCCATCTCTCATCTATTCTTCATTTTTTTCTCTGTTATATGTGTGTTCTGATTTGGCTAATATATGTTATTGTCTAATCACCGTCTAGGTGTGCGCCTAGGCGACTGGTTGTCCTGGCGCGTTGGGGTCGCCGCGACAACCTTAGATGTAATCATGGAATATGTACCAGTACCTCAAGGACGATCAATTGATCCTACGGTTAAGACCAATAATCAAAAGAAAAGGTTCTAATAGTTGGTACTTGGTAAACTCACATCATAGTTATGCTTGAAAATTGGAATACACAAATTACAAAATGCAACTTTCTGTTTCATTACCTCCATTCTGGGGCTTACCTATGCAAGTAGCACCTAGTGAGAATTCCTATCTTTCAGCAATCAGCTTTTCAGCACACAGCAGCAAGCAGTGTGATTGTCCAAGAAAAATAATCATAAATTCATAATTATGCCAATATGCCATTAACCTGAGTAGGAAATAATATAATTAGTGCAGCAAATTTGACATGTAGACTTCTAATACTTTAACAACCAAACACAACAAAAACAAAGGTGATGACTGATGAGGAAGCAGGAATGACCAATGACCTCAACTTGCTGAAGAAGAGTTGTCCTCAACTTATTTTTCCCAGGAGGGATATAACCAGAGATGTTGTGGTCTGCCGCAAAGGTATATGAACTTTGGTAGTGTGGATTTCTTGCAACATTGAAACAATCCTGAAAACTAAAACCATAACCCAAAATTAGTCGAAAGCTGTCAAGGACCTGTCAATTGGATAAATTCAAGCAGTGCTTTCAATTCAAGCTAATTACAAACCTGAAGAATAAAACATCCTTGCAATCATAGCATCTAGCTGTTGACGAGTTTCATTGTTGAAAGCTTTCTCCAAAGATGAAGTTAACCTCCGCTTAGTGCCCATGCTAGATGAAGCAACACTAACACTAGCAGTACTAGTCGTAGTCGTTGGCAAGGGAACATTTCTTGGCTTTGTTTTTGCTAATTCTTGTTCAGATTTTGCAACTTCACTTTTAAGCTGAATAAGGATAGGTACAGTTACCTTTGAACACATTTTAATTACACCATTAGATGCTTTGAACAGGTGAGCTTTCACTATAGAGTAGCTCCCAGTGTACACTTGTTGACAGTCCTTGCATCTGAATCTCACGTTTCCTCCACCTACACTAGTCCTCTCTAGAGAGTCGACATGATTCCATAATGGAGCCTTGTTGTTTTGCTGCTCATCTCTTGGAGCGCTTGAACCACCCGTTTCCATCTCCCAAAACAGAAAAAATGTCACAAACAAGAGTTGAAACATTTAGATTTGACATGCCGGAGTGCAGAGGAAGGAGTATGAGAAGATTATGGGACTCATTGGGATCACCGTCGGTCGCCGGAGGATGGAGTCGCCGCCGCGGTCTACCTTCCTCTTGTGCAGAAATAGAGACAGCAAGCAGAAAGCCAGAAATAGAGGCGGCGAGCAACAGCGACAAGCAAAAACAGAGGCGGTCTCCCGCTGGTCGCCGAGCAGAAACAAGGGCAACGAGCCAGCGATCAGAAAGCCAGAAACAGAGGCAGCGACCTGCAGCGGCAAACAAAAACAGAGGCGGCGGGCACTGAGCAGAAACATAGGTGTGGCGCTAGGGTTAACATCTTAAGGAGGGTCGACGCTGTGGGCTGGGCTAAATGGGCTGGACCGTGTTCTTTAAATGCCCCCATACGTGTCCTTGCAGTATCCAATACATATTTGAAATACAAATTCTTTTTATCGCATGGCAATATTCAGACATGCAGTAAATACGTGTCCAACCGTGTTCGAGCCGTGTCTGCATCCGACACGGACTTGGTGCTTGACTGCATTGCCCATGCATCAGAGATGTTCGTTATTTTGTTCGTTTCTTTTAGAACTTCTTTTGCATTTTATGGTTCAATTTTCCATTAACATTTGTGTAATTGGTGGTTGAAGTTGCTGATCTCATTCTTGTCTCTATCTCAGTTGGAACCTCTTGCATACAGAAGGATGGACTTTGATGAGTTCTGTGCTGCAGCGATCAGCCCTTACCAGCTTGAGGCTCTGGAAAGGTGGGAGGAGATTGCTGGAACTGCTTTTCAGCACTTCGAACAAGAGGGCAACCGAGTTATATCAGTTGAGGAGTTGGCACAGGTATGTAGGGTGAGATGAGAGTAATTTGGCAGAACAAGTGCCTTAGTTGGGAGGGTAATCTTTGTGCATTCGTATGCTCATTGCAATTTCAACACCATGACTTGGGATCCATGGAGTCATATTCTTCTTTGTGCTCCTATACTATAATGGCTATCTTGACATTCCTTTTTGTATATAGGAACTACATCTTGCTCCAACTCATTATTCCATCGTGCAAGACTGGATCGGAAAATCAGATGGCAAGCTAAACTTTCTTGGGTTTACCAAATTTTTACATGGTGTTACAATACGGGGCTCAAACACAAGACGACATTAAGTGATCGCAAAGATGTATTTGGTTCTAATTTTCAAGCCGCTCATTACATGGCCCTGATTGTTGTTGTCCCTGCCTCTCCTGTCTTCTGGTTAATGATCATTCTTCTTGTCTGTGATGTTGTTGGTTGTCATCATAGTTTTTGTAGAGAAAATACATGTAAAGATCTTTTGTAATGAAGGCAATCATATGGTTTGTTCAAGAAATATAGTGTCATGTTGTACCTTTTGCTCAACGTTTTCGAACCCCCATCCATAACCATTTGGCGAGCAATGCAGAGTTGAAGTTGATCGTATTGCTCAGCTTAATGACATTGTAAGAACATGTAATCCCCAACTGTACCGCACCTTGAGAAGAAATGTGAGCTGAACCTTTTTTTTTTGTTATGCCCTGGTGTCCTTGATACATGTGTTCCGTGATCCATCTGCTTCTGAACTGCATTACAGAAAGCCATGGTGTCCTTTTCGTTTTATAATTAAAATCCACATTCTGAAAATGCCTTTTCCCCTGAGAAGCAAAATTTTGGCTTTCATTATGGGATATTGTGCTCAACATCTGAAGCTGTATTGCCTTGTTACGGTACAGCCACGTTCGTCCTTGAAGGAATGAAGCGCTTGGAGAGCAGCAGCTCCGTTCTGTTCACGGCTCCATGCTGGTCACATATCCACACGCATAACTGTGTGTCGCTTGGTTCTATCGTACAGTGTTTGATTTCAAGCGTTCCCATCAATTATTGATGTCCTGTCTCAGACGCCATTCTCATTCTCAGTGCACTAACGTCTACAGCATGGCATCATTCCAATCTTCAATTGGAATTGGAATTGGAATTTCTGTGTTGCTCTTGCTGCAGTTACGTTCCCTGAGAGAGACTACACGGTGTTAGTATTATCATGAGGCGCCGTCCTTGCTGAAACCGTTGGTTATTTTCATTCGTGGGTTGCAGAAATCGATCGGAATTAACACTGTACTTTCAGCTGGATGATCAAACATGGCACGCCTGATTTTCACTCCTTGGTTATGAAGCCATCATGAGTACGACTAGTTTTCACTCCTTGGTTTCCCTGTCGTGATAACGAGATGGCATTCAGGACAAAGATGCAAGTCGCTCTCCTCCCATCTGGAGACGGGCCTGCGCAGCCGTTGTTGTTGTCTGCTTCCCGCGCATGCGTACACCTACACGGCTACACATGTATAAAGATTCCTCCAAACTATCGATCAAACATGGCATGACTGATGCATTTGCTTTCGCCACCAAAGCGACCGTAGCATCTCGAAAGGATAACATACCATGCTGTAATAATGTGGTCTGTATCTTTCTGGCAAGGATGACAGTATCAGTCACTGTTATGAAGCCATCATGTATTCATGTATGTATGGAAGATCGATGATCCAATCCATGGAGGCATATATCTGCCTGCGAGAGAGCTGGTCCTCAGCACACAGTACGTACGTACGTACTGCACGGAGCTCACGGGAAGGAGTTGTGTATGTATGTATGTAACTAGGTGTGTACGAAGTTGTTCGTATTAGGTGCCTGTCCAGATGAACGTGTGTTTCCTATACAAGACAACAACTAGGTCGAAGGCGTATTTTGGCCAGAACTATTCCCAACATATATAGTGCTGGAGCTGTACTAGCTAATTGCACATGTACATGCAGCGAATGAATCTGGGGTCAAATTTGAAAGCGAAAATTATCCGCGTGCGCGCAATCTGTTCTAGAGAGATTGAATGGTACAAAGAGCAACTTGTTCGATTGATGATTATGGTGTATGAGTTGTTGGATGAAGCAAGTGTACGTACGCGTGCCAATTGCCAAACGGCGACCCTAGCTAGCTAGCATAGTAGCCTGGTACACATCGAGTGTACTATAGTATTTGTTGGAATTAATCTTGATGATTTGTACGTGGTCGTCGGTGCCATGATCGAAGCCACACGCTAGAAGGTATAATCGAAAGCCTGGTCGGTGCCGTGGTCGAAGGTCTGGCCAACAGTCCACGGTCAGTGCTCAGGCATGGTCGAAGTAGTCTCAGAAGCTATGGTCAAAACATCAAAATGATGCACCGTGGTCGAAGACACCATGACCGGAGTGGCCGTGGTCGAAGTCACCATGACCGGAATGGCCGTGGTCGAAGTGACCGTGATTATGGCTCTTGTAAGTGGTCGGTTACGACCACGTTGTGTGTGGTCGTATAGTGCTTGTGTGTAGTCGTAATGGCCAGCGTCGTGGCGCTTGTGTGAGTGGTCGGTTACGGTGGTCCGTGCTTAGACGACCTGTATGGTCGGAGATGAGATCGAAGACAAGCTGAGGATGAAGCAGTGGTCGTGGTCGTACAACGATCACTGTAGCAAGCGTCAGCACGGGTGGTCATGGATGACGCATACCATACCTTGATCGGTGAACTGCCCAAGCGTGGGCAGGCGGCTTGTTATTGTAGCAGTCGGTAGCGGCTGATCTAAGCGGTATGGGCAGGCGGCAATCCCTGTAGCAGTCGTCAGCAGAGCATGGGCAGATGGTGGAGCATGGGCGAGCGCGCGGAGCAGTTGAGTGCTCTACAGGGAGGTCCGATTGTATATATATATACCATGTAATTTGTAAGAGCAAAGTAAGTCGAATGAGCAAAGAAAAAGGAAAAGCGACGCAAATTGTGTTCACGTCGGGGAATATTTCCTTCATGCCTGTTCGTTCGACTTCCCCGTGTAGGGTGTGTCCACGGGTAACTTGAGCAGCTCTTCCCCGTGTAGTGTGTGTTCACAGGTAAATCGAGTCTGCATTGTTCACCGTCCGACAACAGAGTGGTCGAGAGCGAGTTGTTCTTCCTATCATCTGTTTTCACCGTAGTAGTAGGAACGACCGGAGCGGTCGTATTGAGTTTGGACGTGCAGATCCTGGGACAGTTCTTCCCTAACATTTAGTATCAGAGCACTCAGACGCGTGTTCCGACTGAGTGTTGACTTTGGAGGGGATTAAAACCCATCAGTGTGCACACAGATGCCCTGACCCCATCCTTTGAGTAATTTGTAGTTGCAGGCGAGGGCATCCTTTGCACGGACGACGCAGCGATCGTTGAAAGTTGAGACGCGTGGGAGCCCAGACAGACGCAGAGCGTGCACTGCAGGCAAATTTCAACGTGACTAGCTTTCTCCAATTTCAACTCCGTCCCGTAGCTACTGAACATATGAGCTCTATCACCTCTGTATGCGCGTGAACTTAACCTGGCTTACTGGTAGGCCAGGTTCTGCAAGAGCTAGATAGCATCGGTTATATCGCTTGCAACTTAAATGCAAATGTGCAATGCCTTTCATTAACTGTTCCTGCATGGCTGCCTAGCTATGCTCGTCGGAGAAGACAGAATAAGGAGGAGGAGGCATTAGGATTGTCTTCAGAGAAGGCAAAAGAAGAAGAAGAAGGTCCTGACGTACAGGGTTCACAAAAAATCCCTTCTTTTCGATCGATCGTCTGGTTGCTACGCTCTGACGACGGACGGATATGATGCAGAAACTTGCAAAAGAAAATTGTTTGGTGACGCTCGAATCAGATGAGAATGCAGCTAACGGGAGATAATTAAACCTATCAGCAAAAACCGGCCATCGTAATCAAGCTGACGCGGCAGCGTGGACGGGGGGGTTAGCCAGTCCATTTCTTTTCCTCTATCCAGCTGGTGCGTGCAGAAGTCATCACAATTCAGACGGCCTTACAAATCGCCAGATACCAATGCACACCCAAGCAAGGACTAATGGCCATCAAACTCCCTAATTTCTCCATTATTCAGACATAGTACATGTCCATGGGAACAGAGATTGCTCCATGAGTCAACGTCATCTAAATGTCAAGTGTGTGTGTTGGTTTAGCGGCTCAAAAGACAACACGGTTCGGTCCCCTTTGTAAGTATCAATCTCTGGTTTTAATCTGCTCATGTTGTTGAGCTGATTTTTAGGCATGATGTCAGTACTGTCTATTTTACTTGCTCCAAAAAAGAAATGGAACTTGTCTACTTTACCAGCAGTCGACTCGGTCGGGACGTACGTAATTAATCTAGCAAGTTGTAGCTGGATTTCACACATACGCTAGCTTAACAAAAACTGAGCACTTAACCGCGCCTATGTACGCAAGGATGAAAACGATGTGTCTCCTGCTTGGAGAGTCGCAGCACTGGCTAGCTGCCACGTTCTGCCTAAATCGATTCTTCTTCAGCAGGTTACATGCGTATGGTATCATTCCTATTAATTGCCAAAATTGATGGAAAGTTTTCGGGGAAAGATCTTCAATGATTGAAAACAAATATCAGCACGGTGAATCATTGGGAAACTTAAATGGTTGAAAACAAATATCAGGTTACACTGAATTATTGCTGTCATGCATGTTCAGTCAGGAGATATCGTTTGCATCCATCCAGGAGGTCTTAGCAAGAGATTCAATTCACCAGCAAATTTACGATCGAAAAGAAGGGATTTTTGTGAACCATGTACGTCCTCCTCATGTCAGGACAACCAAGGACAAGATCGAAGAAAATTTACCCGTGCAAGAAGAAATTAAACTAGACTTTTTTATCTGCATGTGTGCCCCCTTGCTTTCTCGTACTGCTCATCCTTTTGTCCAAAGAACCCCGTCTCACGCCATCCAATCCCTCCTTCCTACGGCGGCGCCGCCCTACCTGCCTGCCCCAAGATAGATAGAAGATTCCTCTCTCTCTCCCTCCCTCTCTCTCTCTCTCTCTGAATCAGGAGCGTACAAAATTCTCAGTTAGTTCTGAAACATCTCTCTCTCTCTCTCTCTCTGACTTTGCCGGGTCTCTCTGGCACAAGAAGCTGTGTGAACGGTTGCAGTACCAGGTCTCTCATTCCCAAAATGAAATCTGCAAGCTTTTAACTTAATTCCGCATATGTATGTTTAAAAAGGAATTAGTGTGCATTTGTTGGCGAAGTATACCTGTTGAATAGTGGATCACTAGTAGTAAGTTCTAGTTCTAAAGAATAATAATGAGTATAGCACTCAACAGCTATCGCTAGCGCTAATCCTCTGCTTGATTGGGGGAATTAATGAAGGAGACAGGAGATGGGACAAAGGAAAGATAGAACCCCAAAAGAAAAGGAGCTTTTGCTAGCTGGCTAGCTCTCTTTTTTTTTCCCTTGTCAATGGATTCTTTTTCCGTTGTTTCTAAACTATGAGTGCTAATCTCTTTTGATTTCGTTCCTAATTAATCCTTCATCCCTATGTATGAATCCTGATGAACAACACCGAAAAAAAAGATTCTTTTTTGAAAGAGAATACTGTACCATCCAGACAATCTAAAAAGAAAAGGAAATCACAAAAGGAAAGGAAGAGAGCGTCTGGTTTAACCACTGAAACATGATCCTTTGTTCTTCATCGTCATCACAACCCAGAACAAAATCCTAACGATCCATTAATCCCAACCCGCAGATCCACGAACTACCCAACCATGCATGATCCTTCGATCATCACCATCTAAATTCTAAGCAAGAAAACCCTAAAGCATTATTAATCGATCGATCGAGCTAAGACGGGCGGAGCGACAGGCTAAGCAGCTGCACGCAGCAAGATCCATCACGCCCTGAAGCAGGCGGCGATGTGGAAGTGGTGGTGCGCGGACCCATGGTGGCCGCCGCCGGAGAGGAGGCCGCTGCCGTGGGAGTGGTGCTTCTGGTGGTGGATGATCCCTGGACGCGGCGGAAGTTGTCGACGCCGCAGGGGATGGTGATGGCGCCCTTCTGCTGGAAGCCGTACTCCTCCTCCGCCTCCTTGAGCAGCCCCACGAAGAGCGGGTGCTTCAGGTACCCCACCGGCACCACGAACCTCTCCTCCTCCGCGCCGCCGCCCGGCCCCACCACCCGCACCGCCATGCACCCCTTGGGCGGCATCGACGGCGCGCCGCTCGACCCCCCTCCGCTGGCCGACGCCGACGAGTGCTGCTTCTTCAGCAGGTGCACGCCCATCCTATATATCCAGCCCAAGAAACGCCGGCAGCTCCAACGACACGGACGACGGCGGCGTCAGAGCGACGGCGAGGCGGAGCGGCGGCACGGAGGGTGCTGCATGGCGATCGAGGAGCTAGGAGATGGGTGGTTTGGTTAGGGTTGGTGCGGTGGGGTGTGCTTCTTAGCTCGCTTGCCCGTGTGGTGGTGAGGATCCAAGGAGGCGGCGGCGCGCGTCTGTGCGTGCGCGTGTATATGAATGTGCCCGTGTGGGGAGGGAGGAAGACTGCTGCGTCTGTCGCATCGCGTCCCGTCTGACAGTTCTCTTCTTAATTTCCTCCCCTTTTTTTCTCCATTTTTTCTGTATCTAAATCTTTGATCAAAAATCAATGTCACCAGGAAAAGAATCCCGTCGTTTATTCCCCAGCATATGTTTTCCTGTTCACGTTGCTTTTACATACATACTCTGTATTTTTCAAGAGATTTCTCCCGCTATTTTTTATTTGTGCAGCCTCCTGCAAACGACAGCAAGTGGTAGCTAGGGATCCGTTACATGCTATCATCACGCATGTCGCGCCCAGCAGCTAGCTCATGTAGAAATGTGTGCGTGCATGCATCCTCGTGCAAACGACAGAGTAAAGGGTATGCCCCCGATGTATGTTTTCGCCACATGTTACGTCCAGTAGGCAACATATAGATGCATGTAGCCTCTTACAAACGACAGAGTATAGGGGTATGATGTATGCTACTATCGCATGTTGCGTCCAACGGTCAACATGAGACAATGCAGACTTCTCTTAGGGCATCCACAGTGTGCAAAAACAGGGGGTCTTAAGCCACCTTAAGGTCGACCTTATACATTTGAGGGTGACCTTAAGCGGTATATAAAAAACCTTAAGACTGGGCCTCAAGCTAAAGACCCGCCATAAGCATTAAAATACATTTTTTCTTTATCTGACAAGTGGGACCATCTTAAGGTCTAGTGGGTTATATACATTACAGCATTGGCCTTAAGGTTTAGATGAGACTCACCTTAAGACCTCTTGGGTCATATACACTATGGATGCCCTTAACAACAGAGGATAGCTAGGGATTCAATGTGTGTTGCTGCCATCACATGTTGCACCCAACGGTCAACATTAGACAATGCTACAGCCTCCTACAAATGACAGAGTATAGGGGTAGAATGTATGATAATGTTGCCACATATTGCGCCTAGCAGTCGACATGAAAAACCCTACAACCTCCTGACAGCTATGGATTATGGGGATCCAATGTATGCCGCCGTCACATGTTACACAAAGTAATTTTCAGTGTAAGTTGGTGTGTGGCCGTACGTGCACCGTTGGTGTGTGGCCGTACGTGCACCGTTCGATCGATGCACGTACGTGTTGCATTGCGTGAAGATGAAGGCGAGACACACGCATGCATATACGCATAATGTAAATCTTCGAAAAAGACAGTTAAGTAGCTTAAAAGGGATTTCTGATCTGCTGCAGCTAGCCATCATGAAACTGATTACAGCATGCAGCTCGTAATCCGTTTGATCGAAAATTTGTAGGAACAGGAGGCTAGTTAATGTCTTGTTCAATTCTAATCACCCGTATTCTCCTGCGAATTGAATCCTTTTTAATTAAACATCATGTTAGCACAATCAAGCTGATTGCTAGCTAGCTTATTTGCTGCTACTATGCACGTATGGCCTTTGATCTTAGCAATAATGCAAGAGTAGCTAGTTGATTACAAATGGCCTTCTTCTTTCTTCCTTTTCAATGGCAGTACGTTTAGTGGGGGCAGGCAGGCAGGAGAATCGAAGCTGCGGATCCTCACGAGGAAGAAAGAAAAAACACGACAGGGTTGTCATGTCCCAACGCAGCGCAAGACTACTATTTTAGCACCGTTGGACTGCGCACTCCAACGACCTGCGAACTACTTCTTGTCCCGCTCGCTCGATTGGATTGAAAAGTTATGATTTTGAATGGTACAGATATTAGGCTTTTAACGTGTACATCGTTTAACTTGTAGACCTCGTCATGAGAAAATATCCTATTTAAAAGTTACATACTGTAGTAAAAATCAAAAGCCGTAAGCTTCGAAGAAAAGAACATGCCCATAAAAGAGTGACTCGTGAACACGGCAGCGATCGAGCAGCTTCTCATACTACAAGGAAAAAATGTATACCAGGACTAAAAACTTGAAATGCTTGCTTTAAAATAAAACTACATCGTTCTAACAAAAAGAAAAACTCTCCGGTTATGAAAGAGGTAAGTTCCAGAAAACATATGTAGAATTTTCTTTTTTTTTTGTCTGCAAATTTACGTATGTATCACTTAGATTGGCTAAACTGAAGTCTATGTATCACTTAGATTGGCTAAACTGAAGTCTATGCATCCTGGCCTGGCCTGGCCTCGCTGAAACAGTTGCAAAAGTACGGCGAAGGACAAATGGAATATTCCTCGACTGTACTGCAGGGAAGAAGCACACCAGAGACCATCAAGTATGGTCCGGGGTCATTCGTCACCATCGCTTCGCTTCGCTTTGCTTCCAATAATTCAGCCAAAGTTAGCTGCAGAAAGAAAGGAAGAAAGCAGCCGAGGGTTTTCGTTGGTGGGTGGCAGTCAAACGTCGAACCCTCCTCACGCACCTCCATTATTATAAAGCCTCCATTGATCGGCCGCGGAAAGAAGAAAGAAAGAAAAGTTATTCCCTTCCGGATGGGGACTTGGGAACTGTATGATATGGAGTTTTTGTCAATGCGCACCTCATTCGTTTGCGAAATTTGCAAAGTACAGAAAGTACAGTGCGGTTTACGGACAACTCAGCTCTTTAATTTGTTATTCAGCATATATATGAGATCGATGTTTACTTTTCAGTGTAGCATACATAGAGGCATCTCTCTTTAAATATATACATACTGTCGAGCAATTTTTACAGACGCATTTCTGTGTAAGAAACTCCTGTTAAAGATACAGATCTGCTGAACTCAATGTAGGTTTGGGGTAGCGTAATGTCTATGGGCTATCCTCCAGAAATGGGGGAAATCCCTGGGCTCGATTTGAAAGATTGCAGAAAGAACAAGATTGTGATCAGATAACAAAAAGAAGATCAATCTAATAATGAGAAAGACTAAGCATGGACTGAGACCTGGCCATGGCCGGCCACCGTAGTTGCATGGTGTCCGTCTTAGCATCTAGTCTGCACTGCCAAATAATGGCTGGGAAAGCAGAAGCTCCCAGCCATACATTTTTGCCAAATAATTTCTGCATCTGCATCATGGCTGGCTGCCTAAGCTAACTCTCACAACGACGACGATTCTTTACTCGATGCATCTTTAGCCCATGATCTGTTGATTGCTAGCTCCTCCAATGGATTGGATCTTGCCGCGCGTATGCGTCTGCGAAAAAGTGCAGCAACCGTGTCGATCGAGCTTACGCCCTTTTTTCTCTCTTCAATCCTTTATTCGGTTTATTGACTAAAGGCGAATAATTGGAGCACTTTGGGTGATTGATTTTACAGGGCCAATATATATGTATGTATCACTGACTCCCTGATACAGTTCTATATATGCTCTTGCATGCATTCTTGTCGTTCTAATGGGCGGACAAATAATCTATGGAAAGTTCGAAATTTTCTTTTTTTTCGCAGGTCGCGTGGTCCACCCGCTCACCCAAAGGTCGTGCATCGCGCGGTCCGCCCAATCGAACGCCCGATGCAGGCGCGGGGTAAAGAAAGGTATTAAAAAAAGCAGAGGACTCTTTCGCAAACCCGGTGACATGATGTGGGGGAGATCAGGAATCCCCCAAGTTTAATATACGGAGTGTATGAGAGCAATGTGTCGGTCACGTTCCCGACAAGTGAAGGTTAGATGGCCTAATGAGTTGTTTCCCCTATTGATGCAATTCATGTTGCCAAATCTCTTTTTGAGAATTGGGTGGGTTCTTTTTCACTTTGGAATTGAGTTGATGCGTCTTTTTAAGACGGTGTCTACATGTATATTATAGTACACATTGTACCGAGTTCAATTATACCGACCAAAATCACATGCTACTTTTTTCTTTTCACGCTATCTCTCATGAATAGTCAGAATTAAAAAAATCATAAACCAAAAAACAAAACCACATCTAAAAGAGCCCACATGCGGTTTGGTTGTCGCATTGCCTGTGCATTTTGTTCGCTACCAAATGTCGAAATATATCCGCTCTCCCTGTGGGAGTTTGGAGAGAACCAACGCCTGGGCTCTCTTCGGCGTAGATCAGATTCAGAGCCGCTGCCGGATTGGGCCTGCAGGCCTGGCCCATCTCTCATAGGAGAGGAGTTGGAATTTGTTTTTTTTTCTCATTCCCGGTTTAAATTCGAGGCTGGTTCATTCGGTGATGGTTTCACTAAAGAATCTTCTACAAATTTCGTTTCGGAAACCAGCCCTTGTAACGGTAGGATCTTGTTTCAGCGCAAGCCCATGGGCTACGAGCTGGCCCAAGGAGGTAAACCCCTCGTCCAAGCTGAAGAGAGGAGAGGGGGTTCTCCAACCCGACCCAACCCAATCCAATTGATCCCCCGTGGTCTCCTTGCTTTCCCCTTCCACGAATCCGATCCCCCACACATCTCGAACCCTCTTCCCTCCTCCCCAAGCAAAAGAGGATTCCGCCGGCGATGAGGTCGTCGGACTCGTCGCGGTTCGTGCAGGAGCTGGTGCTCTACGCCGCGAGCGCCGCGCTCAGCTGCCTCGTCCTCTTCGCCGGCCTCCGCCAGCTCGACCCCAACCGCGCCGCCTCCCAGAAGGCGCTCCAGCACAAGAAGGAGATCGCCAAGCGCCTCGGCCGACCGCTCGTCTCCACCACCCCCTACGAGGTACCGATCCAGTCCAATCCAATCCAACCCAATCCAATCAACTAGGGCCCTTACGCCCTTTTGTGTTCTATCTGCTAGGATGTGATTGCGTGCGATGTCATCAACCCCGACCACATCGACGTCGAGTTTGACTCCATCGGCGGCCTCGAGCACGTCAAGCAGGCGCTCTACGAGCTCGTCATCCTGCCCCTGCGCCGCCCAGAGCTCTTCTCCTTCGGCAAGCTCCTCAGCCCGCAGAAGGGCGTGCTCCTCTACGGCCCGCCCGGCACCGGCAAGACCATGCTCGCCAAGGCCATCGCCAAGGAGTCGGGCGCCGTCTTCATCAATGTCAGGATATCCAATCTCATGAGCAAGTGGTTCGGCGACGCCCAGAAGCTCGGTAAGCCATCGGCCAACCCTGTGGTGCTAATCCTGTCGCGCTAATTGCTCAATGGAATCGATGCATGCTTCTAACTTTTCTATGTGCATATATATATATGTGTTGTAATGATGCTGATAATATAACTGTGTGGCAGTGGCTGCTGTATTTAGCCTCGCTCACAAGCTCCAGCCCGCTATAATCTTCATCGATGAGGTCGATAGTTTCTTGGGGCAGCGACGGACAACAGACCACGAAGCTATGACTAATATGAAGACGGAGTTCATGTCCCTCTGGGATGGATTCACCACCGATCGTGAGTACTCTCCTCCTTTGCGTTCTGGCATGGTATATATGATATTTAACATTTGTTGACAATATTATGAAGCAGTAGTGTCTTAGCCTCTTAGGGTAGCACTTTTTGAAACAGGCGTAGGGTAGCAGTTTGGATGCAAATAACAATTCAACACATGCCCATAGGAGGGTTTCACATGATTGCATTCCTATTGAACATTTTTGTTAAGTTACTCCATAAAAGCATGTACTGACCAAAACTATATATGTTTTGAGCATTCGCACCATGTGGATATTTTTATTGCGCATTATAGCCTCTCGGTACAAAATTTATGGACTCCCACTGCTGTACTGCTAAACTATGCAACATACCTTGCATATTATAATTTATATACAAATTTACCTCCGTGTTCTATACTTCTATTGAACTAGTCCGACTAATGAATTTAGCAGTCCATACCGTAAATTTTATGTTTAGGCTTTGTGTGAAAAATGAGTTCCACAATAGTGTATCTGCTTGATTGCCCTGAAAAAAGGTCTTATTTTACTTCTTAATCTTATTTCATGTTCTCTAGTTGTGCTATTGGATTCGGTTAATAATGTCAAAGATAATATTCATAGATAATTTTGTGACTCTTGGATTGTTGTTTCATCCGATCGAAAATGCTTGTAGCCTTGATATTCAGCACAGAATAATCTTCCTGCACCTTACACCTCAATTTGGACACCTCAAGCTGAAAATTAGATAGTAATAGAAGGTTATGTCACAACAGTATAACTGTGCGAAGAAAATGAGGAGATTTGGGTCTGTTACTACTTAGTAGTTTACTTTATGTTATATATGTTAGCTAATATTCGTCCTTGCTAGCATGTGAGTGTCCCCACTTGTTAGTCATTAAGGCCTGTCATGTGAGGTGCTTTCAATGAACAAGGACCTACTAATGTGCAGCCATTGATGGGCTAGCTAACACAAGAATGACAGATTTAGAATCTTCTTTTCTTTTGTGCACATGTAATATTTAGAAATGCTTTTGGTGTGGTTAGTGGCATAGTGTTATTACTCTGAACTCCATATATTGATTCATAGATGCTAACCATATGCTATACTAGTATGGCCTTTGGCGTGGTTAGTGGCATAGTGTTATTACTCTGAACTCCATATATTGATGCATAGATGCTAACCGTGTGCTATACTAGTATGGCTATAGGCATGCTTGTCAAAGGTTGTTTTTCTCAGAATAGTAAACGAGGGAAGGATGTGAACTTAAAGAGACTAAGCTAATAAAAAAGGATAGTCTTTGCCATACTGTTACAGCTTCAATGATTTACATGAAGTTATACTGTTACACTATGTATAAGGTGGACATGAGAAAGCAATGTATGCATGATGTATCAACTACGCTTATTTGTTGTGATGTCTTGTTGGTTACCACATGAGATTTGCCTTGCTGGCAAATCCATATGGAAAATAATGGGTTATTTTTCCATATGGATATGCAACTTACTTTACAGACTTACTTCCCTAGATAATACTGAGCAATATCTTATGATAGTTTATATATGGCTTTGCAGAGAATGCTCGTGTGATGGTGCTTGCTGCTACAAACAGGCCTTCTGAGCTAGATGAGGCCATCCTCAGGCGCTTTACTCAGATATTTGAAATTGGGATTCCTGTTCAAAGTGAAAGAAGCAAGATACTTCAGGTTGTATTGACAGGAGAAAATGTCGAGCCTCACATTGATTACGATTACATTGCCAGTTTGTGTGAGGGCTTTACTGGATCAGACATCCTAGAACTGTGCAAGCAAGCAGCATTCTACCCTATCAGGGAGCTGTTGATCAATGAGAAGGATGGGAAGAAAGCAGATGTGAGTATTCCTTCTGTTTTCAATCGGTCTTAGAACTAGATTACACACTGATACTGTTATTTACAATGTTCACATCTGATAATTTAGTAGTGTTTGCTACAATGAGTTAACTTCCCTTGGGTAATGTATGTCTACACCTGTTAATTGTCAACCTCATGCATGGGTTTACTTGTGACATGTAGTTGTTCATTCTGTAGTATGACTTCATTTACAAACATCAGTTACAATTGTTAGCTGTAGTTGTGATTGTTCTGCTCGAATAATTAGGAATCTTGGCATTTATCGTTGGATATAGTAACTGTATAGCTATTAGATAAATTCTTGTTCATTACACATTGGCTCTTATTCTTGGCTCACACCTGCTGGTTCAGAAACCAAGACCCTTGAGGCAATCAGACTTGGAGAAAGCTTTATCAACCTCAAGAAAGGGAAAGAAGGCTGCAAGCGGAACACTGACAGGCTTGCAGTCACCTGTGTGGATTCGGCCATCAGATTCAGAAGATGATCAGGTACAGAGCGCAATTTTTGAGATATCTAAGCTGATGTCTCGAATAGTTCAGAACAGTCAGTTGGAACCGCAAGAGCCATCTTCACCTTAATCTAAATCCAGAAGGTTTTCCTTTTGCTAGATCTCGTGAAAATCTGCAATGGAGTAAGCGCAAGCATTACCTCAATATCGTTAGGTTTTCTTATGCGGCTTGCAAGATTCAGCATATGTATTGATTCATTTAGCGTTGCAAGGGCTGCAACAGTTTTTGAAGTTAATTGCAGCTGGGAAGCTTGCACTGATGTTTAAGTTCATTCAGAATTCTATGGTTCTGTGGAATACTTGTTCTGGTCATCTTGTATTTTTAATTTAAATACTTTAGGGTAGAATCTATATGTGCATAATGAAGAAGGGGCCCTTGGTTCACAAACATATTTCTTTCTTTTTGTCTGATTATTTACATCCCGTTCTCTCTGTGTCGACTTCTTTGTTGGAGAGAGAGAGAGAGAGAGAGAGAGAGAGCACTCTGTCTGTCGTCATACATGAGCACTCTGTTGCCGGCGGCGAGGTCGGCCTTGTTGCCGATGAGCATGACGACGACGGACTTGTCGGCGTGGACGACGGACTTGTACTACGCCCATGTATGACGGACCTATCTATATGCGTGTGCTCATCTGTGTATCTCGTCCGACATCTGCATGTGTATATATTCGCTGTGATCGTTTCCGCTTCAGCTTCTTTGTGACATGGAGAGTGGTTGAGAGGAGCTGTTGCTCTTGCTCCTCCTACTATTGGAGGTGCCGCTGGTATTGATTGTTTTCGTAATGCAGGTGCTAATTCTTAAGATTAAAGAGTTCTGAAGATTAAAGAGTTCTTGGCGTTGATAACTTTGATAGATTAATTGCTAGTAGTGATGCGGGCACGATCACTGTAGATCTGTTCTCTTTCAGCATTCATCGTAGAGTACGCAGGACAAGTCAAACTAGTGTTGTCTCTTCCAAGATTAATGGTTTTCATGTATTGGTATCAATATTCATTAAAGTTGATTCGACAAAAACTCGCCTTGTCCATGTTCTAAATCCATATAAATCTCTCCATGTGTATCACTCCATGCCTATCCAATTTAGCTTTTGATATTTCTGAAGTCGTATGCAAACACAAGAATCGAACGAAAGCAGGGATCTGCAGATATCAAATGCCAGTCCCCTGAGCCTCATGTACGCGATGCTTAACGTAATCACTACTGTATGGCACTAGTACACTGGTTAGGTTCGCAACTTGACCGGAAGAATCACGTTGATTGGTCGAGCGATTGATTACGTCTGCATTAGTATAATTCAACTGACAAATAGTACAATCCTCGACTGCTACTTCCAACACAGTATAGTATCTGTTTGATTGCGTCTCACTCGTTCTTTCAAGTTTCAATTGGCTGTCTACGTAACACATATTGAGCATGATAAGATTGGCATTATGCATAATTACTGTCTAAACCAAATTTTCATGTTTAAAATGATATCAAGATAAATTAATAGTCATACGTATGTAAGCAAGACTAATTATGATATTTAAATACGGACTTATCAACTAGTATGATTACCATTAATGCTAGGACGATAAGAATTTATGTTCAAAGCCAATGAGTAAGGTGTAATAAAGCAATTATCAACAAGGAATTAACTACGAGTTGAATGGTGCTAGGCCGAGAAAGAGGGAAGGGGTGGGAAGTGGGACGGCCGAACGGTGCTGGGCCGAGAGGAAAAGGGAGGAGAGAAGGGAGTGGACCGACAGGGGAAATGGGTCGAAATTTGTGGGCCAGGGAAAGGAAATGAGAAAAGCAAAGGGCTAGCGCAAAACGAATTTCTATTTTTTTATCTGTATTTCTTTTTTGTTTTGAGTTTGAATTTCAGTTTTGGTTTTGAATTTAAATTCAAATTTTATTTTTCCAAACAATTGAATTGTGCTCAAATGCCATTCTGAATCCCCACCCCTGTGTCTTGCCGATATGCTCCGCAGATCGCCCAACGGTTTGCAGGGGCTCGCTAGCTAATGTTGTATAGCAAGTACTATACGAGTATATCGTTTACCGCACATTTTCAGGGAGCCAAAGCCAAGTTGCTAACTGCAGCCCACAGAGTTGATATGGGTATTTTTTTTAGTTTATAGTTTATGATTTTTCTGAATAAGTAAATATGATGATTTTTTGTCATTTTTTAAAGTAATTTATCGAAACAACTTTTTCAAAATAGCTTATTAGACTATCAGTATTATGTCCGTTCACACAAACGGTTATGATAGAATTAAAAGTCATCAGTCATAACCATTAGCCGCGGACGAAAATAGGTCATGTTCTTTTCCTCCGAAGCTAACGGCTTTTGACTTTTGCTACAGTACCTAATTTTCAAACGGAGTATTTTCTCAAGACGGGGTCTACAAGTTAAACGATCTACACATTAAAAGCCCAACACCTGTATCAGCCAAAATCGCAAGTAAATATCTGTCTCTTCGTAATATGTATCATAAACAGCTAAAATTCAAAAAATTCAGCTAAAAGCTATAAGCCGCAGCCACGCCAAACAGGCCTGTTAAACTTTGTTGGTATGATATCTGGCTCCTCTCCACAGGAATACAGGACGGATTTGATCCAGCCATCAACTTGCTGCTGTAGATTAACCCCCCCTTGCCACACCCAGCCAACAGGTTCCATCGCATCGCCCATGCTATCCTCTCCTATCCTATGCCCTCCCATGGTTTTCTCACAAACCTCCGGCCTGGCAGCACATATGATTGTGCACATACAACGCAAAGCGGTCAGTCAGGCTCATCTCATGTATAACCTTGGCTAGCTCCGCCTACCAAACCAGCGAGAGGAACGACACCAGAGCGCGCGCATCAAGCGCTCTCCTCTTCTCCCAAAGAACAAATACAGAGCAGCCACCAAGCCAAGTCATTCAGCAACTCCGATCCTCACAAGGGCAACAGAACCATGCAGCAGATAGCTACCTAGCTAGCTAGCTTGAGATATTATACGTACGCGCGCGCATGCAGTAGGTCACCTCCACCGCGGCGGCGATGGAGGAGGAGCGGTACGTGAAGGTGGCGTCGAGGTTCTTCCGGGTGAAGCCGCCGGCCAGTGGCAGTCAGGGTGGCGGCGGCGCCATGGTCCGTCTCCACTACCTCGAGTCCTGCTTCCTCTGCAAGAAGAGCATCTCCCGCGACCGCGACATCTTCATGTACAAGTACGTGCAAATCTCTCTACTGCTATTTTCTGCTATCCATCTAAACATACGCCTCCTTCCTTCCGTGCATCGGCCCATCATATGCATGCATACGCTCAAGAGCTAAAACTTCAATCCTAGCTAGCTCAAAATAAAGAGCTTAAATGATCAGAAAGCTTCCATTTTTAGTATCTCCTATTAGTAATTCGGTAGTGGTGTGACGTTGTTTTGGATGTGCATGCAGAGGAGACGCGGCGTTCTGCAGCGAGGACTGCAGGCAGGAGCAGATGTACATGGACGAGGCGCTCGACGCTGTAGCGAGCCGGCACCGCCTCCTCCTCCACTACAAGCCGTCCACGCCGGCGGCCGACGAGCTGGCTGGCACCGCGCGGGGCGAGGCGGCGTTGTCGAGGCCGCCGATGATGCACCGTCGGCCGACCATCGCCAACCTCGCGGCGCGCACTCCCGTGGCCGCCAGCTGACTACGCAGCGTTCCGTTACTTGATTACGCGGTCAATCGCATCCGTATTATCCGGTATCCGTATTCGGACTATCTGAGTGCCAATCATAACTTTATTATCCATTTTATCTGATATCCGTATTCGATCCGTTCACGCATGCATCGATCTGACGACTGGTTGTGCATGCATGCGTTGTACTTCGCAGTAATCAGTGGCCGATTGATATTTTTGCCATCTTGTGTGGTATTTTTGCCATCAGTTACTGCGGAGAACACCAACGGCAGATAGATAGATCGAGCTAGATATATAGTGTGTTAGATTGGTTTAGCTAGCTCTTTGTAATGTTGTTTTTTGGGACGGGATCTCTAGCTTGCATGCATGGTTTGGTTTCCTTTGCATGATCTCTTCTAGGAGAGAAGAGAGGGAGGAGACATATGAATCATGAAACTGAATTGATAAGAGTTATTCGATCGAGTACTAGCTAGAGGGGCGAGATGAATAATTAATTGAAGCTTTATTGTATCTATGGGCGTGAAAGCCTACATCTTTTCTGAATTGTGGTGATCGATCGATATGTACAAACTAAAAAAGTGCTTGCTTTCCTGCATGTTTTGTAGGAGACATGCATGTATGAATTTTATATATAACATTGCTGCTCGATCATATATATATGCAAGTTAGTTATCAATCATCAGCTCTGCAGTCTGAGATCAGGATTGCTGTCATGCATGCCACTTCGTTTCAGCTTCAGATATGCAGCTTCGAAGTGGATGTGGATGAGAACCAAGTACTGCACCCACATTTCTTCCGTCAAGTCTGAGTGATGCCCATTAGCCTTTAATCTGTCATAAATCTGTCGTACCACTTGCACTTTTTTCAGAGCTTATATTTCACGTATCTTAACTTTCACATGACTCTATCTTGGAGGCCGTCAAGATATTTCTGTAATCAGGAGGCTAAAACATTTCTTTTTTGCCCGCACAAAATTATTGCCAAGTGGCTGGGATATAAAAGCTGCGTGTATATATATATACGCATCATGTTCCTTCATTTTGCAGCAAACAAAAGCACGGCAGAGTTTACATCCAACCAGCCATTTCATGATCATGACTTGTTCTGAAAAAGAGAGAGAACATCTAGCAATGTTTTATTGACTTTGTGCAATCAAGGACGTTGCAGAAGTAGTGTGAATCTTTTCTAGTTGCATTTTTTTTTCTTTCCTTTGACATCGTCGCCTGTCTTCTGATCACTAGACTAGCATATATTTTTTTCCTTTTAGTTTCTACAAACAAATTATAAGATAGTTTTCATTGATTTGGGTGTCAACATGACACATACTAGAACAAAATTATAGGGCCCTGAAGTCGATACAAGGTGCGAGAATCCGTCATGGTCTCATGGATGCTTCTGGGAGTAAGATTAAAAATCCATGGGCCATTAACAATTTAACACGCGATCGAATAATGCGTAGTGCCATGCCACTGGAGATATTCCAAGAGCTGGAGTGTGACTGCAATAAAAAGGGACAAGAGAGCCTATCAAGGTTGGAACAGGTGCTTGCAAAGGAGAGGAGTGAGAGAGCACATCAGACAGTAGGGAGAGAAACTAGATAAAAAGGCAAAGATATTCCTCTACTTGATAGCAATGTGCTCTTTATTCTAACCTTCTCTTATGAAGTGGTTGATCTTTGGTTGGATTTGCTTACTCATCACCTCAAGAGAGGGACCAATGAGAGCTCTCCATTTGGTGGCAGTCCCATTCTAAGGTTGGACTAGTACTATGTGGAAGAGCTAGAAGTTTTAGATAGTACTATGGTCCCTCCTCTCTACAAATAATTTCAATTACAATCCTATTGGTAGTTTATCTTAACTTCAACATATATATCTCTCTTTGTTAGTACTTGACAACAATAATCCAGCTCCTAACATGTGCCGAGAGGCCATTTCAGATGAGTACGAGGAGACTCTCTCATGCGCAAGATTTTCCAAACATTATGATCATACGGTATACAGATCGAATAAAAAACACATATTGATAACAGAGAAAGAAAGAAAAAAATTAAAAAAAACAGAGACACAATCATGCGCATTCAGGATCATGAGAGGGCATGCCAAAAACAAAAAAGGTAAAAGTAAGAAAGGAACATGAGAATGCTCTATTTCATAGCAATCTATCCAATTCTGACCCTGTCTTTGTCCTCTCCAATCCCAGAGTGAAAGATGACGATGAGAACCAAACCATTCAGTCAGACAGGGCCAGTTGTTTTGACGTTGTTCAAAAGTGCATCTAATCAAATCATTGAATTATCCAAGAAGCACAAGGGAAACTGAGTTTCGGTGGTTGGAATTGCTTTCTTAAATGTTCATATGAATCAAGAGAGCAAAGTGGATAAACAATATAGATACTTCACTCCCTGTTTGTAGTACATTTTGTAACCTTAAGGCCAGGTTTGGAAGAAGGAATTTTGAAGGAACTAGATGTTTCCTTTGCTAAAAATTCATAGGGCCCTAGAGGTTCCATTAGAAGGTAACTAAGAGACTAAAAGGTCCTTTTAGCAGACATGAATCATCTATGCCTCTTACCTCCTAGTGGGCCAGCCGCTAACACCGCTAATCCATCTGCACCCGACGGCCCAGATTGTAGCTGTATCCGCTATATCTCTAATGTGAATGGCACTCACATCGTACATGTCCAACTCACCCATGCTTCAGAACACATGCACAAAACAGCTCAGCAAGAAAGGTGCCAAAAGGTACACAAGGAATAAGCATTAAAACGAAACTTCCAAGCTCCACCAGCAGCACAGAAAACTGACTTGCAAGAATGAATTATTGTGCTGAACAAGACATCTGCATGATAAAGGGTCTCGGCTCATAGGAAACAGAAAAGGACTACAGATATTTGCAAGATATCTCTCAACCTACAGGTGTTTTGTTTGTAGTTCATACTAAAATCATCCTTGCTTGTGCAGGCGGTCAAAAACAAATGAAACTTTAAGGAAACGAAATAAATGCACCATGACAGCATAATTCCTTCAAGTTTTTCAGCAAAAGAGATGGCCCTTATGATCAGAGCCAGGAGTTCAACTAATTCTTGGCATGAAAATCCAATCATTATCAGCCGTACAATGCATTGGTAATTCTGGTATACCTGAAGAGCGAATGGACAACATTGTTATCCCGGTAAAGAAAAGGTATTGACCCCACATATCAAATTCTATTATAGTTCATTTGCATAAATTTGAAGAGCATTAGTAGTAAAACAGAAACCTGCTAAACAGAAGTCTAATTGCCTAGATTTTTATCTGACAATGTTCCTACTAGGTAAACTCTTCTAATAGCTAACCTCGTCATTGATGATGAACATCCATTCTTGTTCTTGACACTGCAGAGCAGGATCTGTAAACATAAAAACACCACATAAGTCTTACTGTAAACTCTTGTTGACTAATTTGTACTTGTACAAGAAAACCATCATGGCAAAATGAATACACTGGAATAACCTAACATAATGAACATCGAATGTCCTTAATAAATTTCAGAACTCAAACATTCCATAGAAATACAATTAAGCCAACACCAAATGCCCTAGTCCTCATCACCACCAGCCACCTTAGCTCTTTGGTTACCGTACAACTATTGTTAGAAGTCAAGGCTTTGGGTTCCTAGTGAATGAAAGAGAATCTATATCAAACATCCACCTTGTTCTAACCCTCCTCCCAATTTCTGAAAGGATGTATTCCCTGCATTTAAAAATTGTCGAACAAATTTAGCTCTTTGGAGTTTGGAGCAAATATATCTTTACTGCTTGCAGCCTCCTCTCTCCCCTTGCAAATGCTTACAAACAAGTCGCTAAAATCAGTATGGCATCAGATATTGCTTGATGGCCAACACCAGAATCCAACTAATCACCAACTATAACTTACTGGTTACTGAACGAGGCAATGTTCCAAGGGATGTTGGAAGCCATGGCTTCAGAAGTGGGCAAGGGGTCAACCAAAAACTGGTTTCTGTTGCACACCCTCAACAGACATGTCAAGTTTTATCATTTTCCCCTTCTTTGGAAATAGTACTACAAAACAATGTGTTTGCATCCAAGCATATTGTTAAAACACTTTTCAGACAAAATTGTTTTTCTTTTCTTTTCTTTTTCAGATCCCCATTCCCATTCTCAATGAAAGAAAAATAACATACCAAACTAGGGTTTGGAATGAGCGTGGGAGTCGGGGGAAGCAGTAGAGGTGGCCGTGGGGTTGCTGCTGCTGCGGCGGCGGAGGTCGTCGATGATGCCACCAAGCTCACGCCGGGCAGACTCCCTCCCAAACATGAAGCCATACCTGCAGCACAAGAATCTAAAATGCTATAAACACACATAGATTTGACTTGGGGATACTAGAAGATCATACCAAGTTATGTTACCAGAAGGAGATGGCGGAGAAGACTCCCGCAGCCGCCACCGTCTGCACTAGTGTCAGCTTCTTTGCCTGCTGCATCACTCACTAGATTTGGGAAGGCAGGGAGTTCGGTCTGCGCCGCCCGCACGAGTGGCGCGCAACAGAGACGCCGCCGCTGAGCGCCGGGACGCGTCGAGCTCTCTGGTCTCCCAAGGCACCCACCCAACGCTCACCCCAATCTGGTACGAGAAGAATAAGGGGGAGGTCAGGCGCGGGACGCCGGCACGGCAGATTCGATTCCAGTCCCAGCCAAGGAAGAAGACGAGGCGGAGCGGCGGCCGGCGAGCGGCTCGCTTGGGGACTAGGGCCTATATGGGCCTTATAATACGTCTAATAAGTGGGCCGACTGCCTCCCGGGTTCGTGCAGCTCGTCTCCAACAGAGAAGCTATCACTACTACTATATATGTACTACTATATATAGGCGTAGCAGCTGCTCTTCAGTCGTCATCACCTCTTGGCCCACGGCGGAGGCGGAGGCTCCATCTGGACCGCCCGCTCGTGCTCCTCAACGACCTCCCTCATTTGGTTCTTGCAGAGGCAACGGTCGGCCAGCCTCGCCACCTCGCGCGCGGCCACCACCGGGTAACGCCGCACCCACCGCAGCAGCTTCTGCTCCTCCGCCGACCGGCTCCGCTCCAGCGATCACCACCCCGTCAGGATCTCGAACAGCACCACTCCGAAGCTCCACACGTCGCTCTTGATCGTCAGGTGGCCCGTCGCGTACCATGCGTCCCCACCACCTGATCATCATCAGTCCGTGTCAGTGATCAGCAATTTCAGTCATCAATTCACATCACGATGTTAAAACTGAAACTACCGATCTTGTCAGATTCGAGAAACATGGGACAGAAGCTGTAGTGAAATACTGAAATGTTGTGCAAGTCTTGCAACCTGAATGGTGAATGACATGGCAGCAGATCACATTTAGCAGTTACGTACTGCAGTGGATACATGTGTTTCCCCTTCGGTTGGCCCCTCCATCGCCAGGCCAAAGTCTGATAGTTTTGTCTTAAATCGGCGTCGAGAAGAATGTTGGATGCTTTAAAAATCCTTGTATATCACCTGCCAAACTAAAAGGCTATGGACCAGGTCTCGACAAAGATATCAATTAGTCTTGCCATTCTTGAACATTTGAGCAGACAAATGCAGCAAAAAAGATTGTGTGTTAACACTATACATGTGCTAAATTATAGATGGTCCAGTTCAGAGTTTCAGACAACAGCAGGTGAAGTCCAAGAGAGTATTGGCTGTATGCATTGGCAATGGAAGAATTGTCCAGTTGCATGGAGAGGCCAATTCACCCGAGGTGACCATGGTGTCCCTACTATGATCCTCAAAGTGGTTGCTACGCAAGACCTTCGCATATGGCATGCTTATTTTGGTGTTCATTGAGGCGTTAAAAGGGAATCTCCACATGTGTATTTCGATGGCAATGAGAAGCAATATGATAGGGGATACTACCTTGCCGACGGTATATACCTAGAATAGGCTGTCTTCGTGAAGACAATACCTCTCCCTCATACAGACAATGACAAATTATTTGCACAGCACCAAGAAGGGAAAAGGAAAGATGTTGAGCGGGCATTTGGGGTAATGCAAGCTTATTTTAACATCGTGCGTCGTCCAGCACAGTTGTGGTAGCGGGTTGCTATCAGCAAAATCATGGAAGCTTGTGTCATTCTTCATAATATGATTGTTGAAGATGAACGAGAATTGGTCACTGCTCCTTCGGACTTGAACGGGGCATTGGGGACATCTTTCGTTCTACCGCCGGAAATCAATAATGGCCCTAACATTTGCTTCATGGATGTGCTACAGAGAAATTCCTTTATTCGTGCTCGGCCAACGCATATCTAACTAAAGAGGGATTTAGTCAAGCATATTTGGCAACGATATGGGAACAACTAAAATATTTAGGCCTATTTAAGTTACATATTATTTTTCATTCTCTTTATTATGTACATGTTCCCTACAAATTCATTTACATATTAATGTATCTGAATTATCATATCATACAAATTATCGTTATTTATCTATTTCAACCATATTCATTTTATTTTAATCATGTATCCGAAATAAAAAATAAAGCAACACAAGTAGTCCACAAAGATGAAAATTAGAGTTGATCACCACATTGTTTAGGTCCATGAAAGCATTAAAAGATTGTGTAATATATAAAGACAAGTAAAAAAGATAATTTATTGTATGAGCTGTCTTTAATGTTGTCTACAGGTGATGTGGAGAGTTGCTATAGACAACAACTGTCTATACTATTGTACATGCGTCCATGTTTAAGCAGAAAAAAGTTGTTCAGATCATGTAGTGGTCGATGTAGTTGGAAATGTTAGTAGGTATGTTACGAAATTTAATCCTAATAATGCCAACAAATAATCCACATAACCTACCTAGAGCTGGTGCGACGCAAATCCTAACGTTCAGCCAGCTAGACAGGTGAATTAGGGGGTTGTTTTTTGGGCTGTTGTTTATAGATTTTGGTTTGAATTTTTGAATTCTAGTTGTTCATAAGAGAGAGTACAGAGAGTGACACTCGTATGTGATTTTAGCCGATATAGATAAATTTGATATAATACCTACTACAATCGATTTATAGATCTCGTCTTAAAAAGACACTCCATTTAAAAACTAGTCAATATAGCATAAATCAAAAGTCATAAGACCAGAAGAACCCAGCCCTAAGCTAGTTGGACTAACAATTACTCACACCCCATTGTTTCGATCGATCGGAATTGAACATAGGTTGCCGTGGTCGACCTACCACTTACACGAGCAGGGATGGAAAGTTGTCTAGAAGTGCTCTTGCTTGACAACCAGATTTGGAGCTTTTTCCAAGCTTAGGGTAAAAGACTCTACTTGGACAAGTGATTTAGCCGGTTGCTCAAAACTTTTCACAGGAAAGGTGCCAAATGGGGCAGCAGAGCATGGAAAAGGGACTAAAGGTGATGCAAAATTCCATACAAGATCATGTGAACCATCTGATTCTTGAGGCACTGTCGAGCTCCCCCTGCATTATCCAAGCTTAACTACGCAGTAATCACAAAACAGAACAAATTAAAGTATGTATGTATTATTGCATGATCCATATGCTGTTGTCACTCTTAGCGGATTGATAGTTTGTATACAGATGTGAATGTTCCCACAGAACATGGTTCTTGCAAAACAAACCTGCTTGTCTGAGAATAAGAACATACAATTTTACAGTGGTTAGCAAATGGATCCCATGGGTACAACATTACAACACTACCCGACATTATTCAAGTAGTGGTTTGCGAACTTGAAGTAACTGCACAAGCAGCTGTAGATGGACTGACTACGGCGCCAAATCGATTTTTACACATGTATGAGGTTCACTTGTCTTCTACAATACACAACAGCCTTCTGCTAACTGGTGGAGCGAGTCCAGGAATGTCACGAATATCTTTGTTGTGTGGGTTTACAATCTGCAATGAAACACTATGATCGTCAACAAGCTACCATAGAACCTAAATATTAAGACAAAGGGAGCCCAGAATAAGCACCAAAACTCCTTTTTTCCATTTGATATTCTTCTAGGTTATTTCTTAGCCATTTATGTTCAATAGATGCACGGACGGTTGTCCCATCCCGTCATCTAGCCTTATGGTGACTATGTTTGGTAAACTAGTGTACAAAAGTATTTTAGTCCACTGGACCAAAGAACAGTGATGGGTGTGGAAGCAACGACAAGCGCAGATCGACGCACAAATGGTTTGGCTGATCTCATCTTCAAGGCTTGTGGTCTTTTTATTTAGTGAGCTTATTGTATAAAAGTGTTTGTTCCACGGAGCTGAGCGATAGCAAGTTAACAACCATGAACTACTAAATTGGTCCACTTCATCTCCTACTATAACAAAGTACCATTTGAGGAATCAAACCACACAGCCAAAAAGGGAGAAAGTGGTAAAATCATGTGAAGGATTCCAAGTGTAAGATTTCCAAGACATTTGGCCTATCCACACACTCACATTGCATATATGTAATAAACAAAAGTAACTATCAACTAAGCAGATCTCAGAAGAAGCTAAGCACTCACCTTAACAATTATTATTGCTATGACTCCAGCAACAATGAGAAAAAGCAAGGTCATGATGCAGCGGTCAGTTGCAACCTATATTTAAGAAAGTAACAATAAATAACAATGGAGTTGACAAAGAAAATGAAAAAAAATTATATTTAAGAAAGTAACAATAAATAACAATGGAGTTGACAAAGAAAATGAAAAAATTGTGAGGCGTGCTTACCTGCCTACCAATTTCTTTCACCATTTGTGAGGCCTTTTTAATAGAGAAATGGATGGAATCCAGCTCATTAACGACTCTGCTCATTTGCTCTGTCTGATCAATAAGAAATAAACAAAATTAGTTTTGTTATATCCTGATTGGACAGTATGATGAAATGATTGGCTGCCTCACAGAATCAGAAAGAACGCCTACCTGTGCTTTGAGAGCAGCTGCAGTTTCGGTACCTACATTGATCGTCTCTTGGACGGTCTGCAAAAAATGACAACAAATCAGTATCAGCAAGCAATAAAGTGTGAATGGAACTTATTATGAGAGCAAGAGCTCAGAAATTTGTGGAAGGTTTAAAAGTCCACCCCAAAAAATTGTTTTTAGAAGTTAAAGCAATTGAAAATACAAAAGTTGAGGACCCTAGCATTAGTCTCACTTCCACACTAAGAACATAAAAGGTCCAGAGGGTGACCTCTCCTTGGCTAATAATAAGTTAAGAAAAGGTTATCTATATCTACATGCAAATCTGACTGCAGGAGAAAAACTTCCTCGTCACTGAAACAGATGAGAGCACAAATGGTGTTACTGTTCAGGATAGAAGAGGAACATACCGTCCATCATATCGTAACAAGTTTACAGATAGCAATATCAACAGTCTAGCGGCATGAGTACAGGATTGGATGAGAATGCAATAGTTGTCTTTGTGAGCCACAAAATTTACAAGTTTATCACATAAGATCAATGGGTGTTCCTTGGAAGATGATGCTACAAGCTCAGTTATAGGGCCATATATAAACACTGACAGAAGCTATATTTTGCATCTTAAGAGGGAAAACAAAGCGAGCAGGAAAAGGGTTATGTTAGCACTTAAACAGTTATAACATGATAACAAATGCAAGAAAATCAGTACTCGAATGATCTAGTAAAAGTCTAAGAGAATGCATTTTCTTTCGAACTTCAAAGACAGATCAAGCCACTTTAAATAGAAAACTGAACACAGTGATCTCTCTCTCTCTCTCTCTCTCTCTCTCTCTCTCTCTCTCTATATATATATATATATATATATATATATATATATATATATATATATATATATATATATATATATATATATATATATTGTGTGGTAACCTCATTGGTGATGCAAGAGAATCTAACATAATTACATCTTCACCATAGATAAGAAAAATAGAATATCAGCAGCTGTTAGAAATTTAGCTACAGGTGAAACCCACAGCATGGAATACCTCTGGTCAATTACGGTACATAACAAACAACCATGCCAAATATCCAAATAATATGGCATTCTGCGTATACAAAAATGTGCTAGTTTACTTCAATTTCTTGTCTAAACAGAATACGGGATAAGAATGACTGACAAGAATATTTAAGAACTTTGACATATAAAATATGGAGTGGTTAACTGTTAAATCACCCATGCACACCAACACAAGAAGATAGTTGTATTGAATTCTGACATATAATTCTCAACGTAAACTGCAAGATAAAGCTAACCTGTTTAGATCGTGCAATAGCTTGATCAGTCTGATCCATTAGTTGATTTCCATGGTCCATCAACTGCTGGTTTGTCATATCTGCAAAATAATAGCGTGGCTCATTATATGAAGAGTTGTATAAATCCACGCTGATGATGTCACATAGGTTTATTTTCTTTAAGTGCTTTCAATAGCCAAGTATAGTCTCCAAAAGGAAAGAGGTTTGTCTAAAAGATTCTTAGCCTTTCAACCTAGAAGAAATTATACTATCACACTGCTGCACTTAGAGGGGCTGCAATATTGCTACTTACTTGATGCTAACAGGACATTTTCTTCACCAAAACCATCGTCAACACTTGGACCATCAAAAAGATCAACTCGCTTGTTTTCACTTGCATGCCTGCAATTCAAATGATATTTGTATGTAAATATCATGAAATGTTAACCCGAATGGATGAAACATATTCCTTAAAATTTATGGGCAAGATTATTATGATATACAGATTAGTAACACAAGGACAACTCCTTGTGGGTGTGTACACAGAAGTTGAATACATTATGGGATAGGTAGAAACTCACTGCTTCTTCAGAGCAACGTAAGAGTTCAATTCTTTTATCTGCATAACAGGACAAAATCAGGTTTAGTGGAAGTTGTGGCATCAGAATAGGAAAGCTGTATAAATAAACTGTAATATCCTGTAACAAGTTTCTGCACGGTACCATTGACTGCTTCCTATCATGCAGCATTTTAGCAGTCTCAGGGTCAGTACGGCCTGCCTCCTCTTTGACAACTCGTTCGAAGTCTTTGATAAGTCTAGAAAATCAAATAAAGAGAGCAAAATGTCTGAGAAAAAAACATTGCTAAGATTCCAAAAGCAGAAATTGCAGGTAGTATGCACTGCAGTGTATTTGGTATAAGATACTAAAATGATTGCAATGGCAAACGATTAAGTAAATATGAGCCAAACAGGAACACATCTCTACTCTTACTAAGTGCGGCATTTGTGTTTATCAATTCCAAACGCTCTGTTTTATGAAGGATGTGTTCCTACTCTGCATGATATAGAAAGAAAAGAAGAATGAATAACCTTTTGCAATCTCGCATCTTATCGGTAAGTTCTTCGAGCTGCCGGCTACGGCGGTTGGCATCCTTGATCTTGTCCAGCTTCTGGAATCCATTTCTGCAGACAGATCAACCAAATGATCAAACGATAAATTCAGCCGCCGTTTCTTAGCCACATCATACATTCATACTATGATTTACGTGGAGATCAAGAGATACAAGCGTCCCGACCTCAAAGAATGTTTTTTTTTTCTACAGGTCAACAATTTGTTCTCCAAACTTGTATTGCACACGCGAAATCACAGCAAGCAAAAGGAGATCTACCGAGCATTCTAGCCTTACCCGTCCAAATTGAAACAGAGAAAAAAAGGGATAAATGTAAGGAAATCGTTCGAGCTTACTGCAATGTGCGAAAGATATCGCTGATCTGTCCGTCGATCTCGGCGAGCTCCTCGTTGACCGACGCCAAATCCATCTCCTCCTTCTCCTCCGGAACAAGCACACCAGAAATCGAACCCGACAGGGAAAAGGATCCAAACAAAAAGAATCCTCGGCCTCGAGGACCAAACCAAAGCCCACCACGGCGGGATCGATGGGGACGGCGCGAGGGAGATCCGACGGACCCGACCGGTCGGATCTTGCCTTGGCTTACCTTTCGTTTCGTTTTGCTTTCGCTTGACGGGTACACGTGGATAATTTTTTTTCTTTTAGTTATGCCTCTTACTTTGAACTATTTAGATCGTTATATACGATTTTATCTGATATAGTTAAAGTTAGTATAGTATCTATTATAATTAATTTATAGATTATATCTTAAATAGACATATTGTTTAAAAACTAATTACATAAGACAAAAAAACACAGCTGTCATGTACCTTCCGTCCTCCTTGTTGGATTCTATCATTTGGATCTTGAATGAGGTGGAGGAGTCCCACAGCTCTTGTCCGTCTGATCTTCATTCAACGCTACACATCATACGATCCACATGAGGCACCTCAGAAAAAAATTCTACATTTTTCTTCCAAGCAAAAGGCATGTTTGAAAGTAGTACAAGCGGGAGTTCTACCCTATAGCTCCTACGTTCATGCGTCTCCTACAAGGTCATCTTAGGTTTTGTCTTTTGAATTGCAGCTGATAGTTCTTGTACGTGGTAGAGCTGTAGTACTCGCTGAGCTTCGGGAAGGTCCGCATGTACGAGCCCCTGTACTTGTCGGTGAAGGTGAACAGTCTCTTGGCGTGGTCCAGGAGGG
Source organism: Bonia amplexicaulis (assembly GCA_036346245.1). Classification (NCBI taxonomy): domain Eukaryota; kingdom Viridiplantae; phylum Streptophyta; class Magnoliopsida; order Poales; family Poaceae; genus Bonia; species Bonia amplexicaulis. Next base: position 272,979 of record CM070750.1, on the reverse strand, counting down.
ACGAGGAGTACGTCTTGTTGAGGGGCCTGGAGACCAGGGACGTCGTGGCCATGGCGGCCGCCGTCTCGTCGGCCATGTCACCTCCGGGGGATTTGGTGGTGATCTTGGTGAGCAGCCTCTTCTCGGCCGTTGTCTTCGGCCTCTCCGAGCACTTGTGGTCTACTTCAAGGCTACATACCTGATGATCAGAAGATCAAATCCGCTTTCAGAATTGATTCAGCTGAGAGATGCATGCATGGACGCTGAAATTAGTCAGGGCCCCTGTATTTGTCGATTCTTTTTTCCGTTGTTTTTCCATTTCTATTTTTTAAAATTTATTTATATTAAATAAGTCAATATCAGTTATAGTGTAATTTTAATTAGTTACGGTGTAATTTTAGAAATCAGCTTATTGCAATCGAACCGAACGGAGATTATATCTCTATAGAGGGTATGCCGAAAAGGTAGGTATTCACAATGAAATCTAAATTAACACGTCGTTAGTAATAGCAAATGATCAACTCTCCAGGAAAATAAGGAGAGCAAGGAAAAACGCAATCAATTCGTTGGCTGGGGAAAGCGAAGGGGGAGCAAAACGAGAGAAGCGAACGCGAGCGAAACAGGAGAGGAGAAAGCGAGCAACCCACACCCAACGCCAAGAAACACACCACCGCAACGGAGCCCATCCGTTTCGCCGCCGGCTTCGCGCTCCTCGCCTGCGACCCGAAGGTAAAATCCCGGCCGTTTCTTGCGCAAATCCATCCAATTACTCTTTCGTCCGGTCAAATTCGGTGGTAGATCCATCTGTAGCCCAATCGAAATTGTTAGCATTCGAGAGGTGACGAATGGGGCTTCCTGTCTGTTTGATTTCCCCAATTCCAGAGGTGAGGTTTCATGGAGCATGATGCCCCTGATCAGAGTGACCTGCCGGTCGGAGAGTGCGAATGGAGGGAGGAGCTGAGGCAGCAGCAGTCCCAGGTCGACGCGCTGCGTGACAGGCTCGTGGGGGTGAAGGTTGGGATGAAGTTCTCCGAGGAGGACTCGAGAAGGGAGCTGGAGCGCGTGTGCCGCAGGGTGAAGACCATCGCCACGCTGCTGGCGTACCTCAAATCCAAGGCGAGGATCATGGCGATACCGCACCTCGCGCACACGTCGTGCGGGCTTAGGCACCAGGACGGCGTGGGGTTCGTCGACAGGCACGGGGTGCCACTGGCTGATTGGTCCAAGGGTGCCGGGTCCGCTTCCCGTGGTGGTTTGGACGAGGAAATGGTGGTAGAGAGTAGCGGTGTTCCTGAACAAGGAGATGCCACTGGGGAGGATGGAGACGTGGATGACATTCTCAAGTCGATCCGTGTGGTGACCGACGTCATGGAGTCCCTTGTGAAGAGGGTCATTGTTGCTGAGTCTGAGGCTGCTAATGAGAAAGAGAAGGTGAGGATGGGGTTGGAAGAGGTCAGGAAGAAGACCATACAGGTTGAGTCCATGTCAGCCAAAGTCGAGGAGATGGAGAATTTTGCAGTGGGTACGAATGGTATGCTGAATGAGATGAGGCAGCGGGTCGAAGATATGGTGCTGGAGACCACTCGACAGAGGCAGCGCGCAGCTGAAAATGAACAGGAGCTTAGTCGTGTGAAGCAGGACTTTGAGTTGCTCAGAACTTATGTCAGCACTCTCGTTAGTGTTAGAGAAACTCTTCTTTCATCGGAGAAGCAATTCGAAACAATGGAGAAACTTTTTGACAGGTACTTTCACAAGTGTCATACTATTTTCAGTAACTGATTTTTGTATGAGTGGTTTTGATGGGTTCCTTTTGCTTGGGAAACTTTGTACAGCTTGGTAAAGAAAACTTTTAAGAAAAGCTTTGATGAAGGAAGGCTTAAAAATATTTAATTTCAACCTCCAAACTTTGAACAAAGTAGCAGCACTAATCATTCATTTACATAAATTTCTGGCATTCTCGTGATAAATTGATAGGGCATGCTTCCGCTGCTGGACGGAATGCCTGTACATTTTTTCATACTTTGCTGTGTTAGTGACTTTAAAGCCCTGGTACAGTTCAGGAAAACCCACAGAATGTTGTAAAATGTCAGCTACTATCATAACACTATATTCAGTTAGTCATGAATCTAACTGCTTTCCCATAACATATGCTTACCCCCCTTTGAACTTTCTTATAACATTGCATCGACATAAGTATCTTCCAACTGCAAAATGAAGAAGTCTTTCTGCAGGTATATGATTCTAATGCTGTTCAGTATATGTTTGATAAGAGTTGTGACACTGGCCCAGAGACCAGAGTGCTTTCTTTTGTTAACAACTTCAATATATTATTGACTAAGTGGGCTTAACCTTGGTATATGGCATCCCCAGAAGGCTTCTCTCCCTATCACATATCGTCATTAGTTTCTTCTCCACTCTTCATCATTTGTGAGGGTATTTTGTGAGAGATTTGCTGATACTTGCTTTCAATCCAGTTAGCTATCATGCAATCTTTGATTAAAATTGATCATACGGCAGGGATTTACTATCTATGTTATAAAAATGATTCTTCTAAAGTATTCACTGTTTTTTTTTGTCACTCCTTGGTATCTGATATAGATTGATCATTTAAGTGCAGCAGTTTTGCGCTTTGATCATGTCCAAAATGTAAATAGATGTTTAACGATCAAGAAGATGCACACCTAAATGGATGTAGAATTGGCTAAGTCTAGCAGCCTGTTTTCTGCTAGTTTGCATTTGGTCCAAAATTCTAGTTCTTGCTGCTTTCTGAACCTGATTTGTCTTTCAGTTTCAAATTTGACATTTTGAAACAATAAGCTTCCTGCTGCTTGAACAGTCTCAAAACCGGAACATCTACTTAAGGAAATGCCAATGAGTGGTGAAAAACATAGCAAATCACATTCTAGGGGAGAGGTGGATAAATCATATGCCTTGTCCATTGTCTTCTGCATGCTTTCTTCTTCTATTCTCTACTTGATACTGGTGTAAGCAACATATCATAGATTCATAGCCATAGAATTATATAGAGGACTCTGCTGGTGAAATCCTCCCCCACTTCCCTCTCACAGGAAAACAGGTTCCTGGTCGTGTTGCATGTGTCATCAAATTTGTGGATATAACAGAGAGCATGCGTTGATAGTCTCCCTGCTGTTAGTCCTTAGCCTACTACTGACAGATAACTAATTACGGCAGATAATTTAGGAATTGGTCAGGCAGGTTTATATGTACTGTTAAGTAGTATCCAATCCTTTCTCTGTAACGAATCGAGTATTGAGTTTCTTATTCCTGTGAACAGGCTAGTTGCGAGGACCAACCAGCTTGAGTGTGAGAAAGCACAGAAAGAAGCCGAGGTCCAGAAGGTGATGGAGGAGAATGTGAGGCTACGTGCCATGGCTGATAAGAAGGAGGCGCAGCTTCAGGCGATGAGTGAGCAGTGCAAGTTCATGGCGCTGAGCCATCCCGACTAGTGGGAGATGCGCCAGAGGCGCCTGCACATGTCCAACTGACGTCGCTTACAGATTTACATTGTCGCGAGGGGGGAAAACCCTGGATGTTGGGAAATAACCGATGCTGCCGTCGGGTCGTGGTGCAAACAATTGTTACCGTAGGTGCGGTGTGTTGGGAGGAACTGTAACCGTGACATCTTGTATCCTAAAATGTGTGTGTAAGACACCGGTCCAATTTCGTAAAGTCCATTGAAAAATACAGCTGCGATTTTATCGGTCTGCTTTGAGCGCTGCTTCGTCAGGGTGCTGTATACTTATCGGTACGGTGATGTCCCTGTGGCTAGGCGTATCAAACTATCAATACGGTGTACGCTAGTTGTACGCTCCCAATTTAATACACCGTGTACAGTGGGTCCCACCTGTGGGAACTAAACCATTAATGATGGTCTGTTCTTTTTTACTTTTTTTTTGTAGTTTCTTCAGAAGCTAAGGTAAATAGAACGATTTTTTCTGAGCGATTTTCTAGATCTAAAATCGTATATATATACCGTCTGCTGACGTCTCAACCCTCCTCGACGTCTCGAAAAAACACAACCAAAATAAGCACGTGAATCAATAACAAACCCGAGGAAACGGGGAAAAAAATAAATCCAAAACCCAACGCAGCAGCTGCTACCACGGCAGCCGTGGACCGACCTACTACTAAGTAAGTACCAGTAGCCATCAGTTTTCCCCCGCAAAAACCCTCGCACCCAAGAGCCCGATCCGATCTCAGCCGGCCATGGCAATCAGGGTTTGGCTCTCCTCCGCCCTCCTCCTCGCCTTCCTCCTCGCCGCCTTCCCCTTCGTCCAAGGTAACTACGCGCCCTCGCCGATCCATCCCCCCTCCTGTCTCGCGTGTGCTCCGCCGCTCAGATCCGCTCCACGGCTCCCGTCCGCTGGCTCGCTCTCGAGAATTTCGCGGCGGACCAGCGCTAGATCTGTGCGCGTTGCCCCTCCGCGGCGCCGGAATGGAGCCGATCGGGCTCTGTGTGGTTGCACCGGGGCAGATTGGGATTCGGGGCGAGCGAGTTTAGGTGGATTAGATCGGTGCTTTTTTTTGTTGGGGTGTAGTGTAGCGGTGTTGGTGGGATTGGGGGCGGGGCCTTAGATGCGACGCGTTGTCACGAGTTGGTTGGTAGGGTTTTGTGCGAAATTTGCGTGAGGAAACTATTCTAAGCGCGTGTATCTGTGCCTGCATGTTGAGGTAGTAAATCCATATGAGAATTAGCAGTTACTGAAATGGTCCGAGTTCCCATGTGTTTTATGGTTAGCTTTGGTAGATTTGTGTAATAGATCTTGCATCGTAATTTTTAGTGTGGTAAAATTTTGGAACTGCCATTTAAAGATTGATTAGTTGGTTAAAATTTTGAAGAGTCTGCCACTGCAACAAGCGGTAGCAAAATTGGGAGGTATAAGAGCTGAGTCATTTTTGCCAATAGGCAAGCAAACGAGTAGCATGAATTCTAAGTTTGAAGCACTAACAATTAATAAAAATGTAGTGCTCACATAGCAGGTCTTTTAACTAACTAGGACAAGTTTTCTCATTTTGTTTGTGCGCTGATCTGCTTTCACAAGAACGTCTTATACTAGAAACTCAAAGTAAATTTTGCTAGTGCTGTTGGATATTTTTAGTTGTTGTGAGGATGCCTTATCCTGTTGCATGCCCTAGCATTGCTAGCACTTCTGCATGCCCAAACTTTTGCAGCACCCTAGGTTGTTTAACACAATAGGTTTTACTTTATGAATTTGTACAACCAAGGATGTCAGAATCTCCATTCGAGTCTTAAAAGCTTAAGATTCTTCGACCCGAGATTTAGCGGACGGATTCGATCCTAAGTAGGATCTTAATACTCTTATTATTCTAAAAAATAATTTATAGGATCATGATCACAATTTACATGCGATCCTGCTCGATCCTACGGATCCTAGTAATTAATTACAACTAATTACTTGCATATGTCCTTCCAATTGTAAAACTTTACCTTTGATCCATTCATATATACTATCATTGGCACAAAAAAAATATTTCTTTCAGTTAAACTACATTTTTATCAAATAATGTTTTCTAAATTACAATTCCAAAAGGATATCACCATTGGAATACATGGTGTATTTGAAGAAATGCATATTTCGTGGAATCAGATATGATCGTAGATTCTACGATTCGATCCTATTAGAGCATCTTTGATTTGATTCAAGATCTCGATCCTGACAACCTTGTGTACAACTAATAATTTCATATTGTTCAGTTACTCGAATGATGCTGACTCCACATGCACAACTGTTTACTACCATGTTCGTTTGGACTGAGTTATATGTTACTTCCCTTCCTGCAGTTGCTAGAGCTCAGTCGGAGGAAGAAGCTGCTACAGCTGAAGTTGTTGAAGGGGCTGATCTAGGAATTGTGGGTGATGATACTCAGGTTTCCAGTGATGAACCTTTAAGCCCGGCTCCTGGTGTGGAGACAGTATGTGTCTTCCCCAAAAACGCTGGCAAAAGTGAGTACTAGCATGTAATTTTGGTAAACTTTTTCTTTGATGATCAGTCATTAGCAAGTAATTGCGATTTTTTCACTTCAAGTTCAATGTGAGCCTGCATTCGTCACTCACTCATGATAGTTAAACTGAAACTGTTTGTTTTGTTCATCTGAAAGGATTCCATGAATATCTGTAGGATGCGATGTATCCTTAAGATTTTCAATTCTCCTGTAAAGTCAGTAAAGCGAGAAAGCTGATCTCTCAAGGAGAGCAACCATTGTTTTTGTTGAAAATCTGCATCCTATCTTTCTTAAGTTCAATAACCAATAATGTATCCCTTTTATTGTTTGGTTGCAGTTGTACCAGCAGGTGAAGAAACTGAACTACTGGTTGGCCTACAAAATGAGGGTAACATATGCTGTTTCTTCCAATTTTTTACATTTTTTCCAGCACTTCTACTAAGCTAGGAATAGTGGTGGGCTTGGGTTACCTCTATTTGCCTAAGAGCTGGCCAGAAGATTTCTATTTCAACCATGCTCACGTGTGCTGTCAATTATTAACTTTATGTGTAGTATTACTGCAAGTTCATCTCCATTTGGTTTAAGTATGCTGTCCTGCTTCAGTAGTTCAGTTTGCTTCAAATAGTTACTTGCCTGCTTCAGATAACCAGTACTCCACAAGCCAAGATTGTTTAGAAGTTCAGTTTACTGTCCTGCTAGCTTGTATATTACTAGTTTCGTGTAAGCTGTCGTTGTTTTTTATATAGGATCAATTAAAACATCATAAACTATGATGGTTTTAGGTAGGGCCAAATGGATAAAATAAATGATAACATATGCCTGTCCCTTGATAGCACCAATTTCAGTTGTCTTTTGGTTACAGATCCTTGTATGATGTTTTTTTTTCAAACCTATGTGGATGCCCTGTCTCACTCCCACAAGTTGGTGAGTCAAAGTAGATGCTCAGCCTTATCAGTTACTATGTTCTTTTATGGCTACAAAAATATGTGGCATGTGCATAGATGGGCAATTTTTATTTCCTATTTTGGCAATATAGATTTGCTTTTTTTTGCATCTAATATTTTTATGCCATGCTAGTTCCTGTGAATGGTTGGCTTACACCCTTGTACATTGTCTTTACAGGTGAATCAACTTTGAATGTTGTTGCTATTCATTCAACTCTCCATCTCCCTTTTGATCATAGTATGTATGGCCAGAACCTTACTGTTCAGGTGAGGAAATATTGGATCCTTATTGCTTGTTGTTATCTTTTATATTAGCTGAAGTGACTGAAACTTGCACTGGTGGATGTATGCACCATCCAATCGCAATGTCATCATATACTTATTTTTTATCTCTCAAGAGATTGATTGTACCATTGTTCTGTCGTAATGTCGAGAAATAATTGTAGGGATTTTGTTCTTGTTTTGTTGATTTTTCTTCAGGTTCTGTTCTTTTGGTTCACATGCATTAATGGATTTTATTCCCCTTGACGTTATTTTGATTTGGACAAAAGGGAAGAGTGCCTGGACTGCATAAGCGTGAGCCAGAGTGGTTTGAGATAAGGTGTGGCGAGGGGGACAGAGGGGCAGGAGGCCAAGACATGAGGAGGGTACGGGGTGGAGGAGTGAAAGGTGGTAGAAATATGTGGATCCTACTAGGATTTATCAATCTCAGAACTATGAAAATGACACAAGTTCAGTTTGTGGAGAGAAGTGGTAGTCATTTGGGTAATGTAGCGTGATGAATGGAGGTGCAGGAGCAGGAGTAAGGGGTAGAGCTAGTGCCCGGGGATCAGGGGGCGTGAGGTGGACAAGTTAAAGCACAGTTTAAAGGGTCAACCACATACTTTTGGAAGACAATATCAGTAACTTTTTTTTTTTTTGGCTTCTTTTTACAGAATTTCTTTAACGCATCAGTTCCTTTCTCCGTGCAAGCAACCTTTCCCTATACATTTGTTGTGAGCAAGTTCTTGCAGGTCTGTCAATTCACAATCATACTCTTTCATTCACCTGTGAACAACTAATGAATATGATGATGCTCACTTCTTGATTTAACGAAGATCTAATGCTTGTACCCTTGCAGCCTGGAGCATATGATCTAGTGGGTTGCATAGTGTATGAGATCGATCAGCACCCATATCAGAATGTCTTCTACAATGGCACCGTCGAAGTTGTTGAGGCTGGAGGTTTACTCAGTGTTGAGTCCGTGTTCCTTATTACCCTCGGAATTGCACTTGTTGGTCTCTTAGGATTGTGGGCATATGGTCAAGTACAACAGCTCTCAAAGGTAATCATTCTCTTGTTTATAGTGGTAATATGATATTTGTACACTGCACTGTACCTCTAAATTTGTAAGTTGGCATTTCCCCTACTTCTCTATGTTTCCTTAGTGCCATATGTTTTATTTTCTTCTGGAAATATGAGTTCATTGTTCAGTAAACCATCGGGAACCAGTAATCCAGGCTGCTTCCTGGTGACTGGTTATCTGAATCTCAGTAGCTGCCAGGTTACCAGTCAGTAATGGCTTCTTGAACCCTGGTGTTACTAGATGTTCTTCATAGAAGGAGTAAACTAATGCATGAACACAAGTTGTGCACATGCTGCATGGTGCATACTTTGTTTTTAGAGCTCACCGAAGAGTCGTGTATATTTTTTCTGACCAACTTGATTCTGTGTAGCAGAAAACAAAGAAGGCCCCCAAGGTGGAACTGGGAACCGGAACTACTGATGCTGATATGGACGAGTGGCTGGAGGTGTCTTTCTGCCCACCAATAACTTCTTCAAATGAGACCCCATGTCGTGCTATATATTCTGAGGTTAACATTTGTTCCTCTTTCCTTGCAGGGTACTGCATTTTCACAGGGAAGCAAATCCAAGAAAAAGAAATAGATTCGAGGTTGTTGTGCCTAGTTAATCATTTCAGTATGTAGAATGAGACAATTGAGGGTAGCCCTTCACAAGTAACTTTGCAGAAGATAGACGAGAACGGAGGTGTTTTAGTTAGTCTCTTGTCCGCACATGTTTGTTGACACACCATTTTCGACATTGTTGTGTACTTTACACGAAAGTTTGCTTAAAACACAATTTTGTTAAGGTATATGTAATATCGCTGTGATTTCTGATCTTATTATATCTGTGTGCCGCTGAATTTTACAGTTATTTATCATTATCACCCAAGTATTGCTGGAAATTGGCCCACGTTGAGGCTCATTTTTTTGAAATTTCAAAGCATGCATAGTCTGGCCTATATTGTCTAGATAAGTTGTGAGAGAGCAACTTGCAAGGTGGAGTTTTTGTTACCACATAAAACATGTGAAATGACAGGATGGCTTGAGGGTTTTGGATAAACACACGCATATGTATGCGTATGTGTATTTGTGTATTTTTTTGTGAAAATCGTGTCTTGCGATGCTCGACCGTGCTTGTGTTGTGATGCAGCCTCACTATGAATTGAGCCCATCTTATTTTGGTAAAAGTTATTTTCTCCTTTTGAAATGGTTACCTCTCTTTTTGAACGGATCGGGAGATTGCTTAGTTACCATTATTTGGTTTGAATTGGTAGGTAACTGATGAAGAGACTGTTTAGTTACCATGATTTGATTTGAATTGGTAGGTGCCATTTTTGTTTGAATTAGTAGGTACCAATGAATTAATTCGTTTAATTCGGTAGTTAATGGTGAGTAATTATCGGATCCTTCTCGGGGCTGGAGACATTCAGAATGTTACTGGGATTTTTCCTCCATTCTTTCTCCAAATGAACGCTGCATTGTTGTGCAGTGCTGCTCAACCTCACCGACATTCTGCTCAGCGTTCGGTCGATCGCGTCACGCACTTCGCAGCCACGTCGTCGTCTAAGCAAAAAGCAATGCGTGGCGCGCACGAACCGAGCAAGGTTTGCCCATCCAAGCCATCACCGTGCCTTGCCTCGATCCACGTGTGGTGAGGTGCGAGGGGTCTCATTTCTTCGGTCATTGGTCCGAGTAGAGGCAGCCGTGACTTGCGAGCCAAGTTTCAGGTAAGTTGGGAGTGGCTTGCGAGCATGACCTTGGCTCGTACATGGCCTAGCATGGATCCCCATCCAGACTACATTGATTCCGGTAGTGTATGCTGACGATTTCGAAAGTAGAAATTAATGGCCATGTTTGGGATGTCTTTTCATAAGCACCTCAAGGCAATGATACAGCTATTTCGTACCTGCTGCTAAACACTCATGATAAACAATGTTATCCTACCGGAAAGTACATAACCATGCTTCAGTAAGAAGCAGATACATGCATCCTGTAAACGCACAACATAGACCGAACATAACACACAACTTCCAAGTAAAATATCCCAAAACATCAGTAAAAAAGAATTAATGGTAATCAGAAAGATGAATCTATCACCATAAGCAGCAGTAACTAAACTAATACAATTCGACTCCATTCAAGGAAAATAATAAATAAATAAAACTCAGTCCTATTAGCACTGAAGGACGAACTGCAGAGAAATAATAAAAAAAGGGCGACCAAAACTACGAGATGAACACCCACGAATCTCTGATTGACGACTAAGTATGGTACAAAACAGGCCAGTTAAAGTTACCAAAATCCAGTGAGACATCATAACATTTGTAGTCCGTAATCACTTGGAAGCCCATATACAAAAAATGCCAAAGCTTGTTTTTGCGCACATAGGGGACATTAGCTTTCAGGTCCTTGAGAACACCACTGATCAACAGAAAACTCACTCCCTCTTTTGGGGTTTCTGAATCTTAACATACGGCAAGAACCCCAAAAGGTGGGCAATGCGGGGCTCCCACTCACACTGCTGCGCCCGGCAAAACATTAGGAATGTGTTTGCAAAGTATGAGTTGAAACCCATGAGCACATGCCACCATGCATGCCCCTGCGGGTTGATGTACCAATGTGAAAGCTTCTTACAGAAGATTCGATCAAATAGCCAGCAAAGAGTCCCCAGGAATATAGTAAGAACCCACAGCTTTGCGAGCCGCTTGGCAGCCAAATCTCTAGTCTGTATGTAGTACTTGTACATCCGCGGGATGCAGAGGAGGCAGAGGCCAATGTAATGCAACTTGAATACCACTTGGAATCGCACCAGGAAATGGACTACGGCAAATGCAGCACCGTATAGGAAAAGGAAAGTAGGCATGGTGCTCCTGTAATGCCAGTCTGGTGAATACAGGACATACAGATATAGGAGGATCTCCCACACCATTGGAGTCTCGTCACTCTGCTGTAGGCTGGAAAACAAAACATAAAAAAAATAATATATTGTGCATAGTAAAGCAAAAATGTTGCAATTAGAAGATGAGTACAATGAGATAGTCCAATAAGCCAAAAGGCTATAGCATGTTGCAGGTGTAATTGCTAGGAGATACAATCAAAGAAATTGGTAGCATTTGACAGAAGCTAAGAACATGCTAAGTTTGATAGTACACCAAGAAATGCCTGTGATAATCTATGAAGCTTGAAAAGTACAACCCTTTACTTGAGAAATTGAGAGGATGATTTCTAGCCTGCATTCTAGTCCTAGTTACGGGCAAGCACCTACTCTACATAGGATGTGAACATTAAATCGCAATGGCAAAATAACTCCTGATATGTTGATATAATGTACATAGCATTTAAAAAAATCACATGCAGTTCAATTCAGTTGATAAGACGGCAATTGATGGTGGCATAACATGACTGACAAACTAAGTTACTTCATTCAGAGTGTAACTGCTAATTGATCCGCCACAATAGATAGCTAGGTTATCCTTGTTTTTTCCAAGGTTCTTAGTGCAAAAGTTGAGCAACAGCAAAGCCAGATAACCATAGAGAAAAAAAATCGGATCCTTCACCAAATGAACATTGCTGAATGCTGAAATTTAATCATTAAACGTAAGAAAAATATTTACACCATACAGAATTTTTGCAATGACCATCAGAATTAAGAACAGCTGCCAGTGGTGGCCAATCAGCCAGTGCATCAGTATAACCATACATCCCAATTTAGAATCCAAATTCAAAATAAAACCCCAGCAGCGATGAAACATTCTGGCAGTTTTGAGTATACACATGCATGCACGCACGTGTGTTTGATCGGGCCAAGGGTTGTGAACTTTAACCAAGTAGATAGATCATTTAAAAAAATTATCACAGCAAATCATCCAGAGTTGTGAAGGCAAAAATAAGCAGCACAACACAACAAAAGAAAAAAAATTGAAGACAAAAGTATAATGAAAGAAAATTACAACTAAAAAAAGATAACGTTAATTAGATAGCATTTCAGCCACAATAGTTAGGGTTCTCAGCTTACTTTTGGTACACACAGCTGCACATTCAACATAAAGTTGTTAATGTTCAATTCTATAAGTGTAATTACACCATAATGTTAAATGAGAATTACAACTACATTTGAAGTCCACTTTACCCCCTGAACTTATGCCCTGAGTCCGAATCACACCCCCAACTACAAAACAATTCGCTTTCCACCCCCCAGATATCAAAACAGTGCAAAGTACCCCTTTGAGCTGGTTCCATCGGTGTTTTTGCCATGTAGCCTGGTTTTGTGTTGACGTGGCACCCACGTCACTGTACCTCCCCTTCTTCTCTCTCTCTCTCTCTCTCTCTCTCTCTCTCTCTCTCTCTCTCTCTGTGTGTGTGTGCAGCACATCTCCTTACCCTCTCTCTCCCTTCCACCCCCTCCATGGCCAACAAGATGGAGGCCGTGCCACCGGCTGTTCCATCCCACCATGGTGGTGCAAACCCCTCCGTCACCACGCGTGACCCAGCAGCCACCGCGGGCTCCATCCTCAACCTCTGCGGCGGTGATTCTGGGCGTCTGACATCGAGGGGCAGCTAAGGTGGAGGCGGACGTGGCAGCGCTACTCTGGCGAAGTTGCAGTGAGGGAGGCATGAGCCTGGTGTAGAATGCGACGAGAGGAAGATGATAATGTGGTTGATGACGGTAGGGGCTCACCAGAGAGGACGAATTTGGCGACGGCGACGCTCGGACAGAGGTGACAAAGATGGGATTGATTCCGGCAAACGACTGCATGAAAATGAAATTAACTTAAAGGAATGAGAGAGGAGATTCGGGAACACAAAGTGACGCAAACAGTTTTGGAAGGAGTTCACTGGATAGGGAGATCGGAGCGAGGGCGCCTTGCTTTGCGCATGGCGTCGAGGCCCTTGTAGTCCTCCAAAACGGAGACAACGCTAGCGAGGTGCCACATGATGCTAAGGTAGACGAGGCCACCCAGGTAGGCGATGGCGACAAGGAAGGCGGTGAGGCCGGCTAGGCTGGAGCCAAAGTCGATGGCGAGGAGCAGGAGGATGAAGACGACGATGAAAACAAAGTGGTAGGTGGAGAGAAGGGCAAAGGCAGTGAGGAAGGTGGCAGCGAGGCGGCGCCAGACGCGGGGCACAACAGAGAGGACGCGCGGGAACGAGAGGGCGTCATACTTGGCGGAGTCGATGGAGAAGACGACGGTGGTGGTGGAGAGGAGCGAGAAAAGGTGAGCGAGGTATACGGCCTTGAACAGGAGGGCGGCCCAATCAACGGCGAGGCGGTTGAGTCGGCATTGGGTGAGGGTGTCGGGGGTGGTGGAGTCATCGAAGTCGATGTGGGGGAAGAGGGCGTGGGAGATGGTGATGTTGTTATAATAGGGGGTGCAAGCTTTTTTTTTCTAATTGAGCTTTGTGGACTTGTGATAACTATCCACATGAATGTCACATCAGTGAAACACAAGCAATGTTCAAAAGACGCTAGGTGCTAGGCGGGCGACGAAGTGGGGCCTAGCGCCTAGGGGGCCGAATTAAAAATGAGGACAGCAAGCGAAAATAAGTAATCATGTATATATATTTGATGTTTAAATGAAAAAAAAATGTTACCTTGAGCAACAATGATGTCTCTCCATCCATTTATGTTGCTTTAAATTTAGAGTGTCACATATCCTAGATTTAAATAGCTAATCAAGCAAATCAAACAAAAAATATTTTGGCCCATTCAGCTGGCCCAACCGGCCCAAAACTCCTAACCCTACTCCTCTTCCTAAAACGCCGTCGCTACTGCCTCTTTGCTCGCTACCCCCTCTTCCTCAAACACCGCCGCTACTCCCTCTTCTCTCATCCCATTTTCTTCGCCGCCGCTACTCCCTCTTTGCTCTTTCCAGTCCTCGGTCGCAACGGCCGATCTCCCCTCCCCTCGGCCACACCAGTTGTGACGGCCAAGCAAGCAAGCAGATCGGCCGTCGAAGAAGGGGAGGGGAGGCGGAGGAAGAAGCTCACCTAGGAACGAATCCGGTGAGGCGGAGAAAGAAGCTCGACCAAATCCGTCATGGAGTGTTAGTTTGCTATTAACAGAAACTCTCAATCAATGGCAAGTGTGGGTCGCTAAATGTAAAGCATGCCTCCTGGGTAACATTTCTGAGAAACCTAACATATGCTGCTCTGAAGAGTATTAATATGTTTGACATATTTCAATGATCTTATGGTTACCAATAAAACATCCTGTTCAACTTCTAATCCGGAAAAGGTCATAGTTGATATAGGTCAATAACCAGAAAAATAAACACAATACGAGGGGAAACCACACGGGAAGAGTGGTTAGCAATCTCAAATATGTTTACAAAACGATGGGCTGACTCAAGCCATTAGCCTTCAAGGAGTTAGTTGACCTGTAAATTTGTAGTCTATTCACCTAATTGCCAATGTGGACAACTAACCATCTAAGAAACTAAATCCTTTTATAAGCTGATAATGAGTGGCCATGAAACTTCATAAGATCCAAAGAAATAGAAAGGATTTTTAACAAAAATAAATGTTTATTCTAGACAGAAAATCAGCCAAAAAGTAATGAAGATGTTCTAGGTGAAGCAACAAATGCAGAACTAACCAATCTAAACAAATTGACTATCACTCATGTTCTCAGGAGTTCTAAACAAAATGACTATAAGCGGAACGATGCCTGGCCTTCTGTAAATGACCGTTTTTTCAAAATAGTTGCACCACATTTAACTTTAATATTTATAAGAAAAATCATAAGTAATAAAATGGCAAAAGGAATTGCTCGTGTTTTCTTCAAAAGGAGGTAAAACATGGTAACCAACACCCAAAAAAACACAGCCCCATCATAGTGAGCTAAACTGTAAGAAGCATGTTAGAGAAAAGGACAACATTCCAGGGGAGAATGGTACAATTAATCACATAAAAAATCAAGGTAGTTGTTGTAATATCTATTCTGATAATCACATTATTAAAGGTGGCATGTGATAGCAGCAAAAAATACTATAGTTAAAAGAAAACTTACACATGTTGCAAGGTGGCATGGAAGATCATACTCCCAATAGCAAGTATCATATTGGATATGTGCAGGACACTGAATCGTTTCTCAAAACGTTGGCGGAGAGCATTCACAAGTCCAATAAGCGCCAAAAGAATGCACGGAACATTAGAGACAGTATTGAAGAATTCTGCAATATATGATGAGTGTGCATAGTTCTCCTCGCACAACTCAGCTGTGGATGTAACAGGTCCCCAGAAGCTCGCTACTATCGAATCTGCCATGCTTAGTTCTTAATTTGCTACTATATCAACAGGCTATGCCACTGAACAGAGCTGGAGGTCAATATGGCTGCTGCTAAATCATGCGAGGGCCAAACAAAAGACCTGCACATATGATATATATATAAATTTGTTAGATCCATGCAGCATCAACGCAGACTACAATGTCCTGCATTCAAATTGTCAAAACATCACTGTCATCCTCAATAAAAGGCAGTGATTCCACTTCCAGTACTGCGTTAACGATCAAAACGCCTTCCAGAACAGATTATCCAAAGTCAACACCATCAGCGGTCGACCGCAAGCACAATTAAACAGTTTGCTTAGCAAGGAGTGGAACGACACCTGACTATCCCAACAAAAACAGCCAAACGACATGTAAAATCCTAAAATTAAAATCCAAGGCAACCACCTTAGCGCCACCCTTACAACAGCATGCACCCACACCTGCAGATCTCATGAGAAGTCGAAATCCCGGCAACAAAAAACGGCAGAGGTTCCCAATCCCGCAACCTACCTCACTGCCCCAGCGACTCCAATCACACCCAGACCGAGCCGCCACACACGCACGCTTCAGCACAGATCTGTAGAGCGCGGCCGATCAAACCTAGACACCCACAGCGCAATTTGCAAACCAACGACGACAAAACCACACGACCTCCCGCCAATCCAGAATCCACATCGCCGAGGGCGCGGCACCGCTACCGAACGGACCGAGCAGAGGTGGGCATCGCGTGGAGAATCTGTAGCTAGGGATTCGATCGGACGGGAGTGATGGGGAAGGGAGGGAGGGATCGGAGAACCTCGGGCTGTTTGGGGATGGGATGTTCTCGATCGCTCGTAGCCTGCGCGTGCTAGGGCATGGGGGACGGCGAGGTTCGTAGGGCAAGTGAGCAGATCTATGGGAAAACATGGCTGAACAGAGCAGATCTAGGCGAAAACATGGCACGAGGAGCAAAAGCAAACCAGAGAAGAACAAATGGCCACAGCAAGGGGCAGAGACGGAGGAAAGCACTCGTCATCACCTTCTCTGTCAGTTAGCAGGCCTAGCGATGGGGGTGGGGAGGTCCGCCGGCGCCGGGAGCGAAGGTGATGCCTGGAGTGGATGGTGACACTCATCCAGCGGTGCACGCACACCTCACCTTAAGCTGCGGAGCGGTTTGCCGCTGCTTTTGTTAGCGGTGTGCTAGTTAGTCTCGGGAGATTTGATGATTTGTGGATAAAATAATCTGTTTTGTCTCACTGATATATGAGATCAGAGTCTATATATTAGTGAGATATTATTTATCATTTTAATAAAAAAATAGGGTAAATCATCAATTCATTCTCAAGTCCTTGGACGAGACGGAGTTATTTTTTATGGGATAGAATATGATGCTGTCCACGTGTTAAGTGTTTTTGTTGGTAGACCTGATCAATGGCCCGTGCCGGATCGACACGGTACGGGTTCGGTGAAGGTATGATCTATTTAGGTACAATCTGTTTAGGCACGATAAATAAATGGGTCGTGTCGTGCTGGCCCATGGGCCATGGTCCGAGCCCAGGCACGACCCACGGTCGTGCCACGCTAGCACTAGCACGATTAGGGCTTAACGGACTGTACCGGCACGGTTGGCCCGTTAAGCCGGGAAAAGAGAAAAAATCAAAAAATTATATAAAATTAAAAAAAATTGTAGAAATTATAGGAAATTACCTAAAAAGTATAGATATTGTTAATCATCAAAATAATTTATTTTCAATGGCATAAATGAGCTTTATTAACTTGTTAAATTACATGGGATGGCTGGCTCGTTAAAAACTTTACCAAGTAAAAACTCAACTTGAGAAAACATTGATAAAGAAAAAGGAGTACAGCCTACAAAGGTCACGAGTGACTACATCTGAAGAAAATATATTGAAAATCCTATTCATTGCTGTCTAGATATAAATTCTCAAAGGATTCTTCTAGGTCTTTATTCTCTGCAGTATGCTGGAGTCTTGATTTAGCTTGTTTCCAGTCTTTGACGGTCATAAGGATTTCGACCATCTCGTTCAAGAGACTTGTTCGTCGCTCCTCGATTATTCTTCCAGATAGACTGAACGCTGACTCCGAGGAGACCGTAGAGACAGGAACAGTCAACACATCTTGCGCTAATATGGATAGCACTGGGTATGTTACTTTCTGGGTTTGCCACCATCAGAGGATGTTCAACTTTTGCTTGAAACTGACACTATCACTGTTGAGATAGCTTGGTAGGTCTCCAATGCTTTGTCATCTTCCTCCTCCTGACTGATGTGTACCTGCACGAGAATCCTAGAGGTAGAATAAAAAATCTTGTCCCATTGCATAGTTCCCCCTACAGGTGCTAGGAGCTACTGGGGGTCTTTCCAAACACACTGACCCAAACTTCTTTTCGTATTTCTCGTATACCTTATATAATTTATCATTAACTACTCTATAGTATGTACAATAATCTAAATCGGTAGCATTACTAAAGGTTGTAATTCATTTATAAATCCTTGAAGTTTGACCCTAGGATCTAAAATAAAAGCGAATGCATATAAAATAGGAATTTCCCTTCAACATTTTAAAAACTTAGTTTTCATGGCAACTACAGCATCCCTAGTACATAATCATTTTCAAAAACCTTTAGATGAGTGATAATTTTAAGAATGTTATGAACAATTAGAGGAGATGTTGGATAGTATACTCCAGAAAGACAAAGCGTAGCTTTATGAAAAAGTTCTAAAAAAGAAAATATTTTTTCACTAACAACCCAATTGTTCTCAGTAAGTTCAGGGTCTCTAATTTGGGTTCTGTTGGAGGAGCTACGAGATTGGTGACCTTAGGTATGAAGGAAAACATGCAAGGTGCTCTTATATGGTAATATATGTTTAAGCATAAGGTAAATAGAGTTCCATCTAACAGGCATGTCTAAGTCAAATTCTCTAGGACGAACGTTCATTGCTACGCAAAAGCTCTTATATGTGGCTATTCGTTGGTTAGAATAATTAATATATGAAATTGCATCTCTAAAAGAATCAATACAAGTATTTAATCTTTTTAAACCAGATTTAACAATAAGATTAATAATATGATAAGCACAACGTTGATGCAGTAAGAAAGATTGTGCATAAGTATTAAACAAAGGAGTAAGAATTTCTATAGCCTTACTGTCTGCAGCTGCATTATTTAAAGTTATAGAAAAAATCTTATCTGTGAGGCCAAAATTTTCTACAACTTTAATAATACGTTCTGCAATACTTTCAATAGTATGCGAAATATTAATTAATTTAAATCATATAATTCTTTTTCCATTACTCAATCATCATTAACATAAATAAGCAACAACACTAATATAATCCTCCTTAGCTCTACTACTTTATATATCTGATATCAAAGCAATAGAAAATATACAGATATAAAATACAAATATTTAGCCATTATTGTACAGCCTCAGCGCCTCCCATGCTCGTGCACGCAACCAAAACACACCTCACCTTAGGGATAGAGGTGCGGTCATTCTTCAGTAGTTTGCCGTTGCTTTTGTTAAGGGAGTGTGGTTGGGAGACGAGTCAGGACAAGGCGGTCTATTTTTTATGGGATAGAATGTGATTGGGCAAGTATGATATTTGCTTGGGGATCTACCCTTTATCCCCTGATCTATCTAAATTAGTCTATTCTTTACAACTATAAAAATTAGCCTGTACCACTACAGATTAAAATATAACCTATCTAAATTTGTACCACTACAGATTAGAAGATAACATATCTAAATTTTGGCATTTGAGGAATAATCAAATTATGATTATCACCAATGTATTCCATACCTTTCTGGTACTAGAGAATATTGTCATCTCTACTATCTTCCTCCTGGAGATACACTTCATAAGTGTTCATATGGTGCACTTATGATCTTATGAATTCTCGCTCCATTCTCTCGGGTCTACATACTCTTTTGTCCACTTCAAGGCATAACATAGTTGTTGATGTGATTTATATATGCTGCCATTTTATTTCCTTCTGATTTCATATATTGATTGTTATCGACTTATTACATTAAGAAAAACAATCATTCATCAGGCTGACTCTGCATACGAAGAAATTGGGCTGCGGCCCGCAGATGCCATCCAAATGGGGCCAAAACCGAAGAAATTACTACCTTTCAATTTTAGTTGGTTTCCCTTGAACTAGTTTAGTTGGTTTATAAACACATCAGTTTGCCTGGCGTCATTTTGCTATGCTGTTCTAAACGAATCAGTTCAGAAGCTTCAGATCTTAAGCACCACAGACCAATTCAGGATTTCAGTTCAAAACGTTGAGCATCCAGAAGATGTTTTCGCCTCTGGACCAAGCTGCTTCGTCCAGTCGTTTGCCTCTTCTTATCCTAACATCCAGAAGAAATAGCAAACTAAGATATTCGCAAGAACCACAAAAGATGGGAAGCAGACCGAGTAAGCCACTCAGAAGATGGAGAAGAAGAAAACAAAGAACAAGCAACTCTCCATGTTTCCATCTTGGATTCTAGAGTTAAAAGATCAAAGATTTAACAGCATATAGGTGGGGGATCAGACGGCATCAGAGTCATGGAAGACGCGCAACACAGCTGCCCTAGCAAAGCCAGCTTCTGCTTCTTAAGCAGGACATACATGTCGTCATCTGCGACGGCTTCCCCCACAAATCAAACCAAAGAGAATCGCAAAACAAATCGGCAGACGCGTTAAAAAAAAAGGGTGCAAGTTGAAGCATAAGAAAACGCAAGTGAGCGACTTGGAACACTCGAGCTCCGAAGAACAGAGCACATAAAGAATACTATGGAAATGCTATCGCTGGAAGCCGCGGCGGCGGCGGCGGCGGGAGTGCTATTTATGGATGGGAGTGCGAGCTAGGGCTCTGCGTGGTGGTGAGAGGAGCAGCAGATCGGGAGACACCTGGACCTCTTTCAGCCGTCCGATCTGCAGAGCTTCGCGGCTGAGACTGTATTTATATCGGTTAACCTTGCGGCAGGCTCCGTTTCCCCACTGACGCGGCGCCGCCGCCTGCCGTGCGTATTATCAACATGAAAACAGATGATGACGCGCAGTTGGGTCAAGCGCGTGCTCGCCTGGATAAAAAAAAAGCAAGAAGTTGCACAGCAACAGCTAAAGCAGGTCTTCGAGTTGCCATCCGAACTGTCATGGATGCCCACGAACAAAATGTCTCCTACTTCCTACTGTCACTTGCAGCAAGCTTTACACTGGAGAGAATTCAACGGCCATTATCCATATGTACAAGGCAGAAAGAACTGGCTTGCCATTTATCCCCAACAATCACCATGACCAGCAGGGTCACAAGTACAGCTAAAGGATTTGGTTTTGGAAAATTCACCTCACGGTTATGCTTAGTGCTCCAAGAGGAGTCACAAGTACAGCTGGCGCAACGATGCACCTGTGCAGGTCAACACTAAGGAATTCAGTTGCATAAATAAATTAAATTTCGCTGCAAATGTTGTATAGAATGTACGTACTTGTGGTCTTCTAATGCTAACCCATTTGTTGCCGTTCATGTTTTGATCTTCTCTACCATTTTTGATCCTCTCAATTCTCACCACGCATACGGAAGCATGACAGAAGAAGATGACGAGGCAAATTGAATTGACCCCGGCTTCCGAACTCAATCAGCACGAGGAGTTTTGTTCGCATCCAGAAGATAGCGACAACCCCGACGACTGAATGCTCGTATCATGCACGAGTTTCTTACTTTGACAAACAGATCGCAAAGCAGCCTTGTGAAGATCTAGAATCACAACGGCCGTGCAACACGCCGTGTTAGTAATCACACTTAAGTAACATATTATTATTCGTTTATTTGGTAGAATACCACTCTAACGAATAATACGTCTTTAACAGAATAGTACAGCAGAATAATAATATAGATAATGTATCTTTATTATAAAAGTTGCCACATATGGCTATAGTCTTTAATACAACTATTTGAACGCAGGAGATACAGGGTATATACTCTATCTCTCGTCTGTTCTGCTCAGTGAGATGCTTACTTGGCACAGCGACCATATATTATCACAGATAATGTAAAGAAATAAGAGAATAAAAAGGTAAAAAAGTCAAAAAAATAAATAAAAGAAGGCGAAATTAAAAATCTAAAAGTTAAAGTCATTTGGAGCGAATCCTAAAGCTTAGAAGAGTCATTATCGTCTTATCGGCATGGATCGCATGTTCCGTCGATGTCCAAACAGAGGCAAACTGTACTGTAGCTAGCTGGTCCAAGTTTGCTAATCGTCATATATCTAATCATGTAGCGATGTTTTTTTTCAATTTTAGTCTCTAGTATTTTTTTTTTGTAAAAATAAAATCCTCCCAAAGCTCGCAAGGAGTGTTACAAGCCTCATCACTGCATTATACTACGCTATCCAGTGTCCATGTTAGACCTACCGCGCAGAATTAGGATAGCGTGGTAAATGATATAGTCGTTTATCGTATATTTCAAATTTGGAGGAGTTATTTTTACATAAATAATATTAGATGACTAAATTTGAAAAAAATCGGTACAATGTCATATGTAGAAATAGTTCCAAGTTTGCTACTGCGTCAGATAGGTTCCATATGACTCATGCTCATACTTATGCTTACATGCTATAATACCAAGCTTTTAAATGGTGTTTTTTAAGGTAAAGTCTATATGTATATTATAGTATAAAATATACTGAGATTAGTTATAAAGCCAAGGTTACATATAACTAATTCTCTCTATATATATTATCTCTCATGAATAATCTAAAATTTAAAAATTGAACACGTTAAAAAAACCCATCGGTTATCTTGTCGACAGCGTTGGGTTGCACACCTGCCCCATCCCTTGAATCGCGAACCTACGTATAGTAGTAGTACAAGTTGATCAGTTCAGCTGACAATCTGGTTAAGTCACGACGACCAGACCAGCAATGCTAGTAGCTAGCTAGGTACATGTAGTAAGTACTACGTACGGTACCAAACCAAAGGCTTCCAACGCGTTTTTGGACATTTTACACAACTAGCTGTCGTATCACTCACGACCGATGACAGATCGATCATACGTACATATCGATCAACCTTACCTAAAAGAAATAATATCATGAGCCCATATGTATCATATAAAAATAATATCATGAGACCATGTATATCATATAAGGCATGTTTAGATACGGCTACGGTTTATAGCTTTTAGCTGAAATATTTGAATTTTGATCATTTACGGTATAGATTATGGATAGACAGATACTTACTTGCGATTTTGGCTAATACATATGTTAAGCTTTTAACGTGTAGATCGTTTAACTTATAGACACCGTCTTGAGAAAATACTATATTTAAAAGTTAGTTACTGTATCAAAAGTCAAAAGCCGTCAGCTTCGAAGGAAAAGAACAGGTCCTGTAACTACTCATATACTTTTTACATATTAAAAGATAATTATATATTTGATCTTTATAATAAATTTATACTGTGAAACGATACTGCTAAAAAATAACGACAAAAGAAGTACCGATAATACACATGTGCCTGCTAGTATTGATTTAACTAGCCATGCAGGCATGGCGCACGCCACGCCACCGCGATACAGCCGGGCCAGAACGAACCCGCGCGGCGCCATCCGCCTAGGGAGCGTTTTGCGCACATGCGTCACCCGAAGCGCTCGTACGGAGGGATGAAACGACGACATGGACGCGCGGAGAGGCCGCGAACTCCCCCGAATGTAATATACGGAGTATTCAAAGCTTCATTCATCTTCTCTCTCGTGTGTAGAATGAGGATAATTTTTTTCTGGCCCCTAGAACAAGTTATTTACAAAAATGACCCTAGTGGCATTTTTTTTACGAAAATGGCCCCTGGGCTAGGTGCATTGTAGCACTTTTAAGCAAAATCTATTAAAACATATTTTTAGGAATTTTTAGATATATCAAATGAGCTCTAAAAATTATTAAATTTTTTATGGAGCATCCAGATATAGTGTACTTTCTTATGTAACATTTTCATAATTTTATTCGTTCTGTTTTTCCTCTAAAGTTAATTTAATTATACTATTTGTATGAAGTTTATGGAACAATCCAGAATGTATACAATTACACTATGTCAAGAGATTCCACAAAATATTTCATAAATTTTGGAGCTCATTTGGTACATATAAAAATTCCTACACAAAATATGCTTTAATGAATTTGAGAGGAAAATAAAGAACGGATAGAATTATGAAAATTTACACCAGCAAATATACTATGTCTGGAGAATCCACAAATATTTCATAAATTTGGAGCTTATTTGATACTTCTAAAAATTCCTACAAAAATATGCTTTAATATATTTTGCTGAAAAGTGCTACAGTGCACCGACGTGGCGGGGGCCGCGCCAGGATCCCCAGCCGCGACAGAGGGCCATTTTCACAAAAAAAAAATGCCACTTTGGTTGTTTTTCAAATAATTCCCTCTAGGGGCAGGAAAAAATTTCTAGAATACGGTGCCTTCGATCTTGTGTTTCTTTTTGGCACGCACGTGTTTCAAAATTTCAGACCCGTGCAAAAATCATACATGACGTGTGACATTACATGTCAGTATATATTTTGCATGACGTTAATAGCGTGCATATATGCTGGCAGGTGAAAGTAAAAAGTATAATTTGCGCAAGACCAGACTCCGTCAATTCCTATTTATCGCTGGACGAATATAGTGTTTCCCACTCGTCGTCTACCACCTAGCTGTCTCGTGTCACGTGTTTTTATCAAGCATATAAAAGAATGTCGCTAGTACGTCGTTACCTCGAACTAGATGCATGCCCGTGTATTGCTGTAGAATTCAAATTTTACCACAATAATATATATTATGTTATGTGTATTCATTTTGTGAAGCATATAAAATAATGTTGCATTATTAAGTTTCTTATATAGCTTACATGTTGTTGCAGTACTCATCAACTACTCTTATTTTAGTTAAAGCCTATGTGTTCATTACTATATAAAGCCTAATGTTAGATATCACATCCATAATGTTCCTTAAAATTGTCTGTTTTAGTTTAGAAACGTTTGTGTTACTGTCAGTGACAAAAACCGTCTGTGAAAGTGAACTATCACAAACGATTTGTGGTTAAAATCGTCTGTAAAGTATCATAGACGGTTGTTAACAAGAACTGTCTGTGAACTACCACAAACGGTTTTTAATTTGAATCGTCTGTGATATTTCACAAACGGTTCATTACAAAAACCGTTTGTGGTAGTTCCGCTATATTAATAGCGCGTAGACCCGTCGACCTCCTATGTCTTAAATTCCAGATTTACGCTGCTGCGTTGACCTGCAGGCAGGGCTTTGAGGCCATTTGGTAGAAGGGGATTGACTATTTGGCAACAGTAATTGTAGATCCACTAAGTTATTGGCTAGCTATGGTTAGTAATTTGTTTCTAATTGCATTATAATTTAGATCTAGCTTTTAGTGAAAGGAGAATTGAAGATGATTTAGATCTAGCTAGCTTGATGTAGAGAGAAGATTATTTACATATAGCTACTTAATTTATATCGTACATATATAGTATAGTAATTAATTAATTGAATATATTATACTAAATTATTATATGTGTACGTAGGACCGAATCTGAATGTAAGCTGGGAATCGTGTGAGTGAAGGGTACATCAATAGCATTTCTGCTTTCTACAAGAGCTGCCGAGGAAGATATGTTGAATAAGGGGTGGAATATATGTACTGTCCATAAATTGACTGCGAGAATCTAAAGATGTTTTAGAACCGAGAGTATATTGAAGCGCACTTGATTCGAAAGGCTTCAAAAAGGGGTATGCACGTTGGACCAGTCATGGTGAAGAGCAGATTACACATGAAGGTAGTAATAATGACATCGCCGATGAAGTCAATGATGTGCCGCCGGATGATCATGTCGATTGTGGTTCCGATTCAGATAGTCTGAATGATGACAATCTGGATCAGATGCTCTATAATGTAGAAGGGAACTATGATGGGGAAGAGTATGTTAAATTCCAAGGCTTGATGAAGGACTTAGAGAAACCCTTGTTCACGTGCTACAAGTCAAAGTACACGAGATTGTTAGCCATGCTTGAACTGCTGAAATTAAAGGCAAACAACGGTTGGTCCGATAAGAGTTTCACGGCGCTATTAGGTATTTTAGCGGACATGCTTCCAGAGGGAAATGAGTTGTCCAAAACCACCTACAAGGCCAAGAAGATTCTTTGTTCATTGGGAATGGAAGTAGAAAGAATATATGTATGTCCGAACGACTGTATCCTCCACCGTAAAGAGTATGCAAACATGTATATATGTCTAGTATGCAACGCATCTGATACAAGCATAAGAATCAATCAGATGACGACGATGGAATAAAGGTGAGGAGAGGACCTCCTGCTAAGGTGATGGAGAGAACAAAGATAGTTCAGCTCTAAGGTATTTAAGCGGAAAAGAGATCTATGATATGATTAAGGATTTAGATATTGTGCTCGGAAAGAGACGTAAATCAGCGACCCGCGAGAAGAATGTCTGGAAGAAGAGATCAATATTTTGGGACTTACATTATTAGGAGCACCTACAAGTTCGCCACTGCTTTGATGTCATGCACATAGAGAAGAATGTATGTGACAGCTTGATTGGTCTCTTACTAAACATTCGTAACAAAACAAATGATGGTGTCAACGCACGGCTTGACTTGATTGATATGGATATCAGGCCTGAGTTAGCACCGACAAAGACCAATAAAGGACGAACTTACCTTCTCTTGCTTGTTACACTCTGTCCAAGGTCGAGAGAACTGAACTATGCGAGTGCTTGTATGGTATGAAAGTTCCGTCTGGTTACTCCGCCAACATGAAGAAATTTGTTTCGATGGAAGATTTGAAGTTAATTGGTATGGAGTCTCATGATTGTCATGTGTTGATGTCACAGATGCTCTCTATTGCAATTAGAAGTATTTTGCCAATTAAGGTCCGAGAGACAATCATGAGGCTGTGTTATTTCTTTAACATAATTGCTCAGAAGGTCATCGATCCTGAAGGACTAGATTCTCTGTAGGATGAGATGTTGACGACTCTATGCCATCTTGAGATGTATTTCCCTCCATCGTAAAAATATGTGGGCCTGTGTTCCTACGTAGCATGTACCCATTTGAGAGATTCATGGGAATTCTTAAATCCTATGTACAAAATCGATGTCGACTGGAGGGCAGCATCGTCAATGTTCTTGACTCTCAATACCTATAAGAAAATTATTCACCTATTCCATATATCAACGCATGGTAAGACGCTCATAGCGCATCAAGATGGATGTAAGCGAGTGGATCCTTGGCTTCCACTACTCGTACTGCTCCTTGATTGCATGAAGCTTAGGGCTGCTTGTTTCACACGGGAATCCACACGGAGAATCTGGAGAAGTCGGATAACCCCGCCTTCCGGCTACTAGTTCATTTTCGGATTCGTAGCTTCCGCTACTTAGAATCTGGATGAAAATCTGCCCTTTGTTTGAGCCGCAGATTCTAGGAGTAAGCTGCACCGCCGTGTTCGAAACAAACAGGCCAGTCAGTTTTTTTAAAACTTTTTCTCTGCCTCATACGCTGCTTCAGCTTCTGTGTAAAGGCGCTTTAACCTGTGCAGTGCGTGTATCCACCTTATCAAGTTGCCATTGCAGTGCTCGTAAGTTGTGAAATTGGAACCGTCGCCTTCCCCTACCGGTTCGCCCCGGGAGGCGGAGTAGCTGACCGATCGAGGCAACAGCGACGCGCGCGACCGCCCCGATCGCGCGTGCGGGTGCCGTGCCGGACGGGCGCCGCGGTCAAATCTTCTTCCAGCAATTCACACGTCGCTGCCGCACCCGCCTCTGCTAGCTGCTTCTGCTGCTCTGCAATTTTCACACTCGGAGTTCAGACGGATTTTTGTCCTCCGTTTCTATCCTATCCGTCGATACTATTTATCAGATATACTAACCGCAGCCAAAATCATTAGCTACAGTCTAAAAAAACAGCAATGACCATTAGTTAGTTCGCCTCTCTTTTAGGATGTCAGGTGCTCATCTACATATCTAAACCACTCTCGATTACAACAATATGCTGATTCGATTTATGCAAATCTAGAACATAGCGCTCCAGAACATGTACACCAAAATGTTGTCCTAGCTCGTAGAATAAGTGATGGAGATTTAGAACTTTATACACTAGTATTAAAAAAACTTTGCACACATACATGTAATACTTCGTGCAATCCTTGACCGGATTAAAGAAATAAACTTTCCTGATGGCGACATTATGGGTTCGTTTTGACTTAATCTTTTGCCTTTTATTTTTGCTACAGTAACTAACTTTTAAACATGCTATTTTTCTAAGGTAGAGTCTACTAGTCGATTCTAGTACATATTGTGCCAACTTTAGCAGTACCGGTCAAATTACATAGGATTATCTCTCTTTCATAATCTCTCTCGTAAACAGTCAAAATTCAAAAACTATCACGCGAAAGACACAGCCCAAAAGAACCACCCATTACTTGTACACAAGTTAAGTGGTACTACATGTGTACATGTATAACTGGTTTTTGGTCAAATTATGCTCCTTATTTTGTTTGTTAAACTCTTGTTTGCCGTTGGACTAATACCGAGTTGTTCAAGTCTTCACTCTCGACGGTTTCAATTTACTAGTGACTAATAGTTGGCATGCTTTGAATCATTACAAGTAGTTATCTGCATAATAGCTCATCCTTACCAGCTAGTCATAAGGGGATAAAAGGAAGCATGTACGGCAGAATCTATCTCTAAAATAATTTGCTCAAACTGCAAAGAACCTTCATTACCGATTTACCATCAAAATATACTGAACGTCCAAAAAAAGGGAAATTGGTTAGGTATTTGGGAATTGCCATGGGTCTATTCCAATGCACTTGCTTTTTTTTTCTGCATATAATAAAAGAATAAATTAACCAGTGAAACTAATAGAAAAGACGTCCCATTTATTTGTACGGAGGAAGCCATACCCGCTCCAAGTGGCTTCGGTTTCTGATTTCCAACAAGTTTGAAGACGGAGTGAACGTTCGGCTCCTTAATTTTGGCCTTTTTTTGCTTTTCCTCCTTTTTCTTTGTATTGTCCGTAGAGATATAACATTATTTTTCTTTTTTCTGTATTTTCTTTACTTGAATAACTTAGAAAAGGCTAATAGCTGTTGCAGTGTAATTTCAGTCAAAAGTTAATTGTAGAAAGATGGGCCGAAATAGTCAGCACGGAAGCACCAAAAACACAGAGGGCCTGTTCTTTTTTACTTCGTCTTATGGCTGTTTGTGAAAGAGAGTACGGTGACACAAATAACTCGTGTGCGGTTTCTATCGATATAACGAAAGTCGTTATAGTTATATAGTATAATTAATTTATAGATTCTATTTTAAAAAGATATTTTATTTAGAACAGCAGAAAAGTTAAAAAAATAGTTCTTAGAAGAGGCGACTCGCTGCGGTTGTAAAACTGCAAAAGCTGAGGCAAAAGGGAAAGCAAGAGAGAGCGAGAGAGGAAACTGCGAATTTTGGACATATGTAGCACTGTAGACGTCAAAAATTCCAATTCTAGCCCTCGGAGCAAATAAATTCCGTTTCTAGCCCCCGGTCGACCGCGGACTCGATGGCGCCGACACCGTCCGATCGCGGTCCCCGACCGCACGATCGATCGATCAGTAGCACGGTCGTGCGGTCCCAGACCGCACGACTCTCCTGTAGCTGCGGCAGTGGTGTGGTCAGGAGCTGAGATGTGCGGTTAGAAGCGCTGAGACATGCGGTCGGCAGACGGATTATGTGCTCGGACACCCACCAACCGAAGCACAGTTGAGTCGTGCGGTCCGAGACCGCACGACCTAGCTACGGTGTGGTCGTGCGGTGCCGGACCGTACGACCGGCCACGTGTCACTGCCTCGCATTCCCGCGGTCGACCGGGGGGTTAGAAACGGAATTTATTTGCTCGGAGAGTTAGAATTGAAATTTTCGGCGTCTACAGAGCGACATGTGTCCAAAAGTCGGAAACTGCGGCTAGGGGGGAGAGAGGAGGCGAAGAGGTAGTCGGCCTAGTCGCGTTCGCGTGGGAACAAGTCAAAGGTTGCGAACGCAACGAGACGGCGACGACGAGACGAGGAAGCGACGAGAAGAAAAGGCAACCACCCAACGCAGTCGTAGTACGACCGGAGTAGCCGCTTCTCCATTCCATAAAATTCCCCTCTTCTCCAATCCCACCATCTCCTCCCACTCCGGCCTCTCCCCTTGAGGCTTTCCAGCGCCACCACCACCAGCTTCGGCCACCGACTCCCGCCAACTTCCAAGTTCGAGGGCGATTGAGCTGTCTACCTAGATAGTTCCCCGTCCATGGGGTGCGTGTGCTCGAGGCGCTTCCCCGACGAGGGCGCGCCGCGGTCGCTCCAGCCGCTCGCCGCCGCCTACGACGCGCGCCGCGGCCGCTATGCCCCGGGGACTACGACTCCGGCGAGCTCGCCATCCCGCCGCCCAAGGCGCCACCGTCGCACAAGGTACGTGCTACTGCCATCACCTCTTGCGGTCTTTACTGCTCTCGTTGTGTGCACGCGTTGTTGAGCTCGGGCTTGAGCTGTGTTCGCCGGTTGGCTGCAAAATCCGACAGCTGCAGGGGAGCTTTGATGCACTTGGTTCGGCAGCATGTGATGTTCGGGCTTGTTTGCGGAGTGCGTTGGCTCGTTAGGTTGCCAGTTCGTGAGAATTATCAACGAACGAATTGACGACGCAAAATACGCGGTAACGGAAGGCTCGCCTCGAAATTCCAATACGCCTAGAACGCCCCAGTCGCTGCGGCTTTGACACATCTCTCCCCCCTTCGGATTGCATATCAAAAGGTGCTGTTTTTAGCTACCGTGATCAGGGGAGCCGTGACAATGGTCATAGTGAAGATTAATTATGTTATCTTCTGGGGCCAAGCCTGCCATGGCTAATTGATTCAGGTGAAGCTGCAGTGCGATTTGGGTATGGCGCTGGCGGTCTTCAATTTTGTTAACTCCGTCAAAATAGATTGGCAATGGTCTAGGACGCACAAATATTTTGGTGAACCATGGCGAGTCTGCATGTGTTCTTTAAGCGGAGCAGGGAAAATAGGGAAACAGATAAAAAAGAAGAGCCAAAATGCTCACGAATCTGCTAGTCGAGATAGAATGTGAAGTCAACCTTGGCGGCCTTCGTTTTTCATTTTCTAAGCTTTGTCCTAGGAGGATTCGTTTTACTCAGATTAAGTGAAGAGCAGGAGTGCTTAATCTACATTCAGGTTGCTGTCAGCCAAAGTCTACTCTCTCTCTGGAGCTGGCCCAAACATAAACTTATACCTTTGTTTCTGTTGACCACTTTTCCATGCCATCCATGGAGTTTTGATATATTGTAATGTCACTTCTCTTGCAAATCATGAACTTGGCCACTTTGATTTACAGTTAGAACAAAGCACTGGGTATGTAAGAAGTATGCTGAGGTACATACTGTATGAAAAAAAAGAAGCAGTCTTGGTGTATGTTACTGTCAACATGTTTAGTGAATGATTTGGATAAGCAGTGATTGTGTAATTGAACATGACTGAAACTCATACCTGGAGATGGCTAATCTAGGCTATA
Source organism: Bonia amplexicaulis (assembly GCA_036346245.1). Lineage (NCBI taxonomy): Eukaryota > Viridiplantae > Streptophyta > Magnoliopsida > Poales > Poaceae > Bonia > Bonia amplexicaulis. Next base: position 241,883 of record CM070750.1, on the reverse strand, counting down.
GGATGCTGAAACTGAAGTATCTGGTTAAGGGGATTCACTTTTGTTAGTTGTCCATGGGCACATCTCCATTTGTCTGTTAGCATCTCTTCCAAGTCTACTTTGATCTGGCCAATGAGCATCAGTGGTGATCTTCAATAGCACAAAAAGCTCGGAAGGGCTACAGACTAGCCTTAAAGCAGTGATATCTCCATTTTATTTTCACATATCCATGTCATTCAATTAGTTCATGTTCTCATTGAGTAGCATGCACTTCAAACTGGAAACATAATACTATAATATTAATATTATTTAATATGGTGTTATTTCATTTGCAACAACATCAATAGGAACAGAGTCAATAGTTCAAAACAAATATACCTTCCTTTCTTAGTTTCTTTGTTACAAGGTAACAGCTGATGTTATGTTTCTTAAAAGACAATACATCTCTCATTTTCTTCCCTTTGCTTTGTGCTATAACTGGTTATCTTTCTACTGGAAGTTGAAGACGTAGAAAATCAGTGATTATTACCTGAGAAGATAGCAGTAGCCTTTTTCACATTAACTCTGACATACTAAGTCATGCCAGGTATCAGAAACAGGTACATTTATAGGAAGAGCAAGGATTGCTGGTCTGGAAAAGGCTGTTGAAGTATTAGATACCCTTGGGAGTAGCGTGACAAGTTTGAATCATGGCAGTGGGTTTCTCTCTGGGGCAACAAATCGAGGAAATAAAGTCTGTATTTTAGCATTTGAAGTTGCAAATACAATAGCTAAAGCTTCTGGTTTATGGAGATCATGCTCTGACGAGAGTATAAAAGAATTGAAAGGAGAAATTTTGCACTCAGATGGAGTGCAAATATTGATCTCCTCAAATTCTAGCGAGCTCTTGCATATTGCTTCTGTTGACAAAAGGTATGATTGGTTAAAAAGGAAGTTGAATTAGATTTTTTATTCAACTAATCATAATCATAGTTGACATGGACTTGAAATGGAATCCAACAGGAATGAACTTGCCATCTTTTCAAGAGAAGTAATTCGATTCGGCGACCTGTGTAAAGATCCCATATGGCATAACTTGGGACGCTATTTCGACAAGTATGCTTCTGAGAAGAACTATGCATTTCATTTTGGCATGACACTATTTACAATCATATCAAGTGTTTCTTGTTCTTAACACTATGGATTACTCTAATATGCAGGTTAGTGGCAGATTTTACTCCCCAGGATCATTCAAAAGAGCAAATGGAAACTACCATCCAGCAGTTGATTACTTCGGCTCAAAATACTTCTGTATGTATGCTATGCCATAAAGAACTCTTCCGTTTTTACTTAATTTCCTCATTTCTATACTTTGGGAGTTGCATGTACTTGATAATACTTCTTACTTTTATGGAGCCAAGAAGTGGCACTGTTGTCATTACTATTTGTTTCTTCAAATTATTGAATGGCTAAAACTCTGTAGTGGTATCAATAAGAATTAAGTCTCTTACATAACAGCAGGCTAAAACTACAGTTTTGAGGGCGATGCTACAATCTTACCCATTTTTTGCAATATTACACTGGCTAGAAACATATGCTGACAAGCTAGCTCTTTAATTGCAGGAGCTTTACCATGAATTGCATGCACTGGGCAGGTTTGAGCAGGATTTTCAAAGGAAATTTCATGAAGAGGAGTCTGTGCCAGCAGCTAGACAGGGTACAACCAGACTAATGCCATTTTTTGAAATAATATCAGAAGATGCTAGAATGCATGCACAATGCTTTTCCAGAATCTCACCTGGAAATAGCGATTGTACTATGCAAATGAAGACTTTAGTGAAGATATCTTCATACAAAGAAGTTACTCAAACAGGCATTGTAGTTTTCCACAAAGGGGAAAATGAAGCTTATGTTGGTTGTGGTGCACATTTTTTTCAAACTCCTGTTAGTTTAATAAGAAAATTTATAAAGCAAAACATTATGTATTCTCTGCTAATGTTCCACCCTAAAACCTTTTTCATTACAAGCGAACCAACTTTTGACAGCCACTGTAATAAATAGATCGGTAAAACTAGCATGGCAGTTAGGACTCCTACAAAGGGAACCAGACGGAAAATCCACAATTTTTTAGGATGGGCTACAGTAATGGCAATTAACCTTCCAAGTTCTATGCCAGTATAATTGGAGAGATTCCGATGAATACTTTTTTATGTGAATTCGGGAAAATACTTAAAATGTATAAATAGATGTAAGGCATTTCTGTTGCAGTATATTTTCTATACGGCATTTTTTGTGGTGCTATTATTTTTTACATACTGGGTACTGCTGAAACTGCTATGGGAGATGTTTATTGTATTCAAATTTTGTTATTTGCAGAGAGTGTCATGATTTTGCATAGTGAACTAAAGCGCCAAAGGAAGCTTGTGAAAAATCTGAAGAAGAAATCCTTGTGGTCTAGAACTTTGGAGGAGGTAATTATGTTTGACCAAATTTGCTCCATTACTTTATACCATGAGTCCATGACTTTGTGGCTGTTAGGTTATGGCTGGTAGTGTTGCCACACAACTGAATTTTTTTTTAATGAATATGCTACTCATATATTGATTTCCCCTCTCAACGTTGCTTTTCTTTATCCTCTATCCAGATTGTGGAGAAGCTTGTTGATATCGTCATATTTTTGCATAAACAAATCCGGGATGCATTCAGTGAAGCTGGTAAATAATTCTCAACTCGATGTTTTACCACAAAATGTGTATGGCAATATCCTAACACCTCTTTGAATAAAAAGTTCCTGTAGGTACTGACTTATTGGATTTCGAGCAAATTCAGAATGAAAGGCTAGGTCCCTGTGGTCTGGCACTACATTATGCTAACATTATCAATCAAATTGAAAATATAGTAAGTTATTTTGAAGACCCATGCCATATTTATTGTGCCTGCTTGATATCCCACTTTCATTATGTTGACTTGGCAGTAATTTCCATACAATCCCTTATTTATCTAGAAATATGTTTCTGTTATGTTGACAAACCATGCATTTATCCATTTCCGTTTCCTTTGGAGAATTATAATGAATATTTTATGGTCACTCAGCGTGAATATCTATCTGTCTCCTAGCTGCAAAATACCAATGCCAAAGTCATTTTTTGAAATTGAACAGGTTCTGACATCGTGGTGCTTATGTTGTATTGCCAAAGTCTATATGTTTCTGTCTTTAGCCTGCTATTGGTGATGCTTCATTGATTAAAAAGCCATAGAGTTCTCAATATCATGTGTACCTATGCAGGTTTCTCGACCACTCTCTCTTCCTCCTAGCGCTAGGGACAATCTGTACCATGGACTTCCAATAACAGTGAAGTCAGCTCTGCGATCACGGTTGCAATCATTTAATACTGAAGAGGAGGTTTGTCTTTTATACAACCTTGCAGTAGAAAAACAATTCATTTCCATTGTAATATCTATGGTCGTGGAATCTGTTGTAGAAATGTAAAACTGATGGTAGGTCGAGCTAAAACACTCGTAAAATTTTTTTTATTTTCCATAAACATGCTTCAATCTTGAAGCACTGAAAGTTGAACTGTCCATGTGGGCATGACTACAAGAAATACTAATGCACAAATACATGAATACATATTCTAAAATATGATAAGTTTTTTTGCATATATTTTCTAGACAAGAGCAGAGACTTGATTTTGGTGTTGCTACTCTTGAAACGTCAAAGCGTACGAAGTATTAAATGTGACCATTTTTATTTTCTGCAGCGTACTGTAGCTCAAATCAAGGCTGAAATGCAGAAAACTCTTCGCTGGATTCTGCCAATAGCAGAAAATACAATAAGGTGGGTTGAGATTATTATCAGTCGTTCTGAGTGCTGAGCTTAGTTTTTTTTCTCTCGGAAAATTCACTGTTTTCATACTTACACCAGATCACATCAAGGTTTTGGATGGGTCGGCGAATGGGCAAACCTTGGGTTAGTGTCAGATCATGGTTTCCTTCCTCATCTCGTTCCCTTTGAATTTTGCCAGCCATTGACAATACAGCAGTAATTACTCCACTTTGCAACATAGCCTAACATAGCAATTTGGCAGGAGCGAGATGAACGAGAAATCTGGTTCCCAACACAGCGTCACCCGCATCCAGACGCTCTTTCATGCGGATAAGGCGAAGACAGAGCAATACATACTGGAACTAGTGGTGCTGCTCCACCATCTAGTGGTCCAGGTGAAGAGCAGAGGCTACGGGCACAAGTCCGCGAAGCAGGACGGCCTGTCCCGATCCCGCAAGGGATTGGATCTGCAAGCCGAAACCACGCACAACACATCGCCGGTGAACAACGGCGCATATTCAAGCCCGCTGTCGGACTCCGAACGCGAGACACTGGGCCACCTGAGCTTCAGGAGGACGAGCTACGGGAGGAGCAGGAGCTGCGAGGCTCCACCTGACAGAGGGAACAAGGCACATCGAAACTGGGACTCGTGCCGGAGCCATGGCAACTCGCCGGCGAGGGAGTTCGGCAGGGACTCAGGTCCGGACCGGGACAAGACAAGGGATCTGGATGTAATAGATGGCTTGGATAGACTGACTTCGTACTCCCCGACATCCCCGACATTTTGTTAGATGTGCTGCACAAAAAATAGGTATTCTTTTGCTATCTCCTTCCGGCTCATCCATACGTATATCTTGTATATGTGTGTGTGTGATCTACCTATATATTCTCTTAGTATATGTACATGTACATACAGCTAGTACTATAGTTGGGTGATTTGAGTGGAAATATAGCAAGATCACAAGCGATGCTCGTTCCCATCTTTGTTGTGTTGTCCGGATAGAGATACACGCAGCTCGCCATTGCCGGCGACGTCCATGTCCAGCGCTGCTCCCTCCACCACAGAACGCGGCGAAAGAGACCCCCACGCGGGGCTTCCGCGGTCCGCGCCATTTGCCGTCGCCGTCGACGTCGCTGGGCATGTGGTCCGACCCACCCGCCAAATTAATGATTCCATCACCTCCGCAAAGGCCACAGCTTAGCTAAGCTTCTTCGTATGGATTTGATTTTAAGAAAAGAAGCCGTGGGCTAAGCGTCATTATAGATTCTAGATGCACAGTTGAGGGGAGAAAAGAAGAGAAAACACGGCGTTGAGAGTAACGTTTCTCCTACCTCTGGCCTGTCGCTTCATCTCCAAATAGCAAACACTAGGCGTACCCCGTTTTTTTTAGCATATAGTTTATGTCTTCCTTTAAACAAATAGGACGACTTCTCCATTGTCTTTTCGAAGCGGCTTATCGAGACAACCTTTTTGAAATAACTTATCGACATTCGACTCTTTCGCACAAATGCTCGTACCAAGGTTAAAAATATCAGCTATAGCCAAAAGTCACAACTGAAAAAGAACACAGACTTCTCTATATTTTTCTAAAGAAGATATGCAAGGCATACTATCATGGATCATTTGTAGAACGTACAGAACAGTAAAATTTCTTCAAAATTGCTAAAAAAACCGTCGGATGTTTTTTGAGGGGAAACAATTGAATTTCTAACATTGCGATGCTTGGAGATTCATCGATGAGGTCATCTTCTCCAGTGGCAACGAGTTAGGACAGGGGCTTGTTAGATTAGGGTTTTGGTTCACCAGGGTCGTTATATGGGGAGGGGGTGGCTCAGTGATGCCACCACCGACCGTGGGTCAAAGGAGGGCAACGGAGGTTGACAGGGGTAATGAGAGCAGACTATCAATTAAGAGACTGGCAGGCCTTGTTGGCGTCGGTGGTGGTGGCTTGGGGTAGCTAGCTAGGGTAGGGTTAGGGTTGGGAAGGGTTTGTGTAAGATTTGAAGGGTGGATCTTTGACGACATTGGATCTTCAACCGATGGTTAAAAAATATATGTCTATTTTGCAAAGAAAAAACCTTTGAATATTGTGTAGGCAAACCCAAAATTCTTTGGCAGAACGAAAACTGGTTCTTGGTCATCACAAATAGGGTGTTGATAAATATCATTCGGGTGTTTTCTTCCTAACAATCATCTAGATTTGTGACCATTGGATTAGAGATCCAACGGCCATGAATTCTTCCCCCACCCCCTCCAAAACAAATCTCCTAAAAAAAGGAGCCGTTGGATCTCTAATCTAACAGTCTCAAATCTGGATGATTGTTAGGAAGAAAACATCCAAGTGATGTCTAGACACACTCTCACAAATAACCGCGGGGAGAGGGGGTGTCACATGACTCACAAATACAAACTAGCTTTCAGCCAGATGGTGGACAATAGACACCAAATTCAGATAACCACAACAAGTGAAGAGCTACCAAGACACAAAAAGATCACCACCTCCAATAATAAATCCATAGCCTATTAGCCCCTCGAGAGAGCCCTTTGAAAACAATGGACAATCTAGAGGCCTGTTCTTTTTTGCTACAGCTTATGGTTTTTGGCTGAAATTTTTGAATTTTGACTGTTTACGGTGCAGATTACGGAGAGACCGATACTCACTTACGATTTTGGCTGGTACAGATATTGAGCTTTTAACATATACTATGTTTAACTTGTAGACCCCATCTTAAAAAAATACTCTATTTAAAAGTTAAATACTGTAGCAAAAACTGCCAAACAGGCTTTTGCCAAAGCCACACAACAGCCGAGGAGAAGGAAGCGCAAACGGGTGGCTGACTCAGCAGAGACTCACATGATCCTCTCTGGTAAATGATAAGATCAAAAACTCAGCGTACACGTGGCACGGCAAACTCCTCACCCCCAAACTCTATAAAAAAACGTTCGCCTCTGCGCTCTCCTCGACGGTGACGCACTCCAAGCTCTTCAAGAACTCAACGGGAAGGTTGTAAAAGAATGGCCTCGTTTGGATCGACGACTGCTGCTGCGGTGCCTCCAGGCTGCGTCGCCGGAGCTCGGCGTGGCGGCCGGTGCGCTCCGTGTGTGGCTCGTGCGTCCGCGGTGTCGGTGGTGGCGGCGCCGGCGAGGACGCACTACGAGGTGCTCGGGGTGGGCGCGTGCGCGAGCAGAGGGGAGATAAAGGCGGCATACCGGCGTCTGGCGAGGGAGGTGCACCCGGACGCTGGCGGGGATGCTGCCGGCGATGAGAACTTCATCCGGCTGCACGCCGCATACGCCACGCTCGCCGACCCCGACGACCGCGCACGGTACGACCGCGCCATGTCCGGCCCTATGGCGCTGCGACGGGCGCCGCCGGAGAAACGCCGGCGGACGTGGGAGACGGACCAATGCTGGTAGGATCAGGCACAGCGTTGCAGTCGCCGGAGCATTCGGTCGTCCGGGGATCCCTGGGCTACTAGTCGCCATCCGATCCAGATTTGACGGCTCGGATTGATGAGGAAAAGGTATTTTGCAGTGGAGCCCGCTCCCCGAGTTGGATCGCGATGAAAATATGCGATCCAAAAGAAACAGCCGTCAGATCGATTTATACGGTGCAGATTGAGCCAGCAAAAGGATCAGCTGACGTTTATTTGCACAGAAGACCCTTGGTTACACAGTATTATCAAATGTTCCCCTTGGCCCACACGGAAGCGCCAGCGGAGCAGGGAGAAGAGCCAATGCTGCCCCTAGTACCGGTTACCCTGTTTGTTCTCCTTAATTTTTCCTTCCTCTCCCTTTATGATTTGTGCGGTACACGACTTGGTTTCTGGTCTATATTTAAGGTATGGCATGATTTTATACTTGTCCTCTCGTCTATCTGGCATAGTTTCATATTTGGTATTGTTTCACACTTGCTCCCTTACCTTCCTGGTATGGTTTCATATTGTCTCCTCACTTGTTTGGCATGATCTATATATGTAACCTTTGATTCTTCATTCTATTCATTGTGTGATTGCCTCAAATATTTCATGCTCTCATGGTATCAAAACGGGTCACTCCTGCGACCGTACCCTTCCACTAATTCCACCAACATGGCAACTGAAGACGACGCCGACGCCACGAGCAGAAAGCCACCGCCATCGCTGCTATGCACCGCACGTCAGGAGCCCGCACAGGCACTGGTCCTCTCCGAGGCCGACGCCGTTGCTTCCCTTCACACCTAGGCGTACGCTGTCCTCAACATCAAGGCCCTCGTTCTTGTTGTCCTCGACCTCGCCTCTCCAAACTACAACAAATGACGCGGCCTCTTTCTCGTCACCCTCGGCAAGTACGCCCTTTCCGACCATGTCCTCTCTGACGATGCCCACCCCGACGTCACTGACTGGGTCCAGATTGATTATCTCGTTCTCTCGTGGCTCTATAGTACCATCTCCGCCAAATTTCTTGAGATTGTGATGACTCTTACCCCCACGGCGAGGCTCGTATAGGTGGGTCTTGAGTAACAGTTCATCGGCAATAAGGAGACGCGTGCTCTGTAACTGGAAATGGAGTTCCGTAACTTCGTCCAGGGCGACCTCTCAATCTCCGACACCTTTGGTTGGCCGCCCTCCTTCTACAACCCTTGGACCTGCACCATCCAGGTGTGGCCTAGGCAACTCCATCAAGCAGTGCCCCGCCTCCGACCCACACACCCCTAGCAAGATCGCCTCACCGCGCCACGGTGGTGCGCCCTGCCATCTGCATGGCGGTCGGCCAACTCCAGGGCGGCTACTTGCTACCATCGTACCCGCCATATGCAATTATAGCTAAAAAACCAAAAGTTCAGACAAAAGCGAAATTTATAAATAGTGAAAAATAAGCCAGAAGTCAAAAGTTAAAGCCGAAATGAGTGGGGCTAGTCTATGACGTCTACCATAGACATGAATATACCCTGGTTCATAGTCTATCCTGAACCAATACAATATCAGTCAGAAGGGCTTATTGATTTATAATGAGTTCACTTTTCTGACTGATTTGTTGGTCTATCACGGATCTATATGTGCAGGAGACTAAAACAACCAATTTATTCATGTCTATCACGGATCTATATGTGCGGGAGACTAAAACAACCAATTTATTCGTGTCACTGACGATAATCGTCTCACAACCGTATTTAGAGGATGGCCCATTGACAACAACTGTCGACAACGTGTGTCAATTCTGGAATCCATGAGATGTCACTCTATTGGCTACAATTGTCATTCCTTTGACGCTATATTCTTAGTAGAATAGCCATACATGATACGATCACACGGTAATACATCAGGCTTATTGTTCTTCATGATTATTGAGCATCCCCTTGTAGTACATTCAAAGCAATGAAGATATTCTATCTCCTGTGTAGTCTCGATCGTAGCCATCCTGCATTTGTTTTGTAAGATCCACTGCTAAATCGTTGACACCAGTTTACGATTCATGGACAGCATCATCATACATCCCAGGCACACAATACCACGTGCATGATCGATCGGGTTCGGATGCAGACTAAGACCATATGAAAGTCTGCACATCGACCATAATATAATACTAATCTCTAATTAGGAACGCTGCGCATGCACATAACCGATCTAGCTTGGTAGCTAGGTGAGGTCTAATCAACAGCTCGATCGATCGCTGCAAACTTAGCTACTCACCGGCTCACTCGTAGGCCAGATTGTTTTTTTGACTGCGAATGATAATTTTTAGTTGTTGTTGATGATTTTTTATCTATATTTTTCGAGCAATCAGTGAAGATATCAACATACATGACTTATACAAGTTTAGATTTAAGATGTTGTTTAAAGAATTCAGTTTAATAAACCGTCTCTGTTAACTTTTACAGACGGTTATTAACACGAATCATCTGTGATGTCTATTATTATTATAAATAATTTATTAGGTGGATGTCTCTGATGTCTGCTATTAAAAATTCCTGATGGTTTTCATGGTTTTACCTTTTGAATTTTGAGAGGATTTCATGGTTGCCGTGTGGATGTGCGAGGAGTCACGAGACCAAAATCTGCACACAGTGCCAGCGGTAGAGCTTTCCCAGGCACAGCTGACGTCCAAAGCACGGCCACAGGTCAACACCCGTTGACTGACAGGTGGGCCCGGGCCTTCATTCCACTGCCTCTGCCCCACGCTCCGAACATTCTAGCACATCGACGTCGATACTTCACGTGTCCATCCTCCACGTGGACATTCTAGCCAATCGCCCTCCTCCACGTGTCCATTTTGGGCACGCACGAGATCTCATCCCCCCACTTCTCATCGGACGGCCTAGGGCACACCTGGCCCGCCTCCACGTCAAGTTCGCCTGCGTCGCCCAGTAACAGCCCGCCACGTGGAGGGGCTCCGATCGGCGCCGTCCGTTTGTCCACGTGGAGCGATCGCTCCCGCGTGGACCGGGCGTTCGAGGTCTCGGCGTGGGAGCTATTTAATAGTAATAAATAGGCTTCGCCTTCGGCTCCGACCAACTCACCACACCAAACCAGTTTCGCAGAGTGAAGCGGAGCACCATGCGCAAGTGGGCGCTCTCCTCCGCGCTCCTCCTCTTCCTCCTCACCACCCTCCCCGATCCAGGCATCTCTCTGTCCCCGGAATTCTTCTCCTGATTTTTCGCGGTTGTTTTGGTGAATTTTGCGGCAGTTCAGCAAATTTAGGTGCTAGTTTGGTGATCCGTTGGTCTTGTAGAGACTACTAGTAGATTCGATCTCACTCGACAGCTTATTAGCCCTTCGTTTCACTTCGCGCTATGATTGTTTTGGGTAATTTTTGGTGTCACTCCTTCCAATAGGCGCGCGATGCGATGAATTGCTTTTATTTTTTTTAAAAAAAACTTGCTTCTAGTTATTTGATCCGTTGGTATAGATGTGAGCACTACTAGGTGCGATCTCTGTTGGTAATTTTGGCCCAATTTTCCTTCTGGATCTCGCGTTTAAGATTTTAGCTCTATCGCGAGGTGGGTTCACGGCCACTCCGATCTGATGTATGGCAGGGTTTATTTAGAGTTCGAGATCACTGGCTTACTTCCTTCTTAGATCCGTCATCTGTTATTGCGCTCCATACTTTTTTCAGCACATTACGCGGCTAATTATATCCGGGGTTTTAATAGGGTTTAGTCCTGTAAGTTAATCCATCCCTACCAGTATAGTGCTTGTTTAGAGTAAATCTAGTACCGGTTGTTACTGATCTAGCGCTTTACGCACTGTTCGTAGTGAATTTTAAGGAATCCACATCTACTTATCTACCGTAAATCTACAGCTATTTCGAACTATTCGGTGGGTTCTGACCCTTCCTGTACTGCAGCTAAGAAGCTCCAGGTGAATGCCGAGGAGAGCAGCGATGACACAGCTGACCTGCCCAAGGTGGAGGAGAAGCTTGGTGCTGTTCCCCATGGCTTGTCCACCGACTCTGAGGTTGCCCAGAGGTGCGCACGATGTTCTGATCAATGCTGACCGTTTCCACCTTGTCATGTTGTTGATATATGTATGAACAATGTGATTTTGATTTGTGCAGGGAAGCCGAATCGATCTCGAGGAAGACCCTCAGGAGCTCGGCGGAGAAGTTTGAGTTCCAGGCTGAGGTGTCCAGACTCATGGATATCATCATCAACTCACTCTACAGCAACAAGGACATCTTCCTGAGGGAGCTCATATCCAATGCATCTGATGTATGTATTGCATTGACCCCCTGTATTTAGGTTGCATTGTGGGTGCTAGAAATTACGGCATAATGGGTGGCACGTTTTGTGTTTGTAGGCTTTGGATAAGATTAGGTTCCTTTCCCTCACCGATAAGGAGGTTCTGGGTGAAGGTGACACTGCTAAGCTTGAAATCCAGGTACAGTAAACTGCAAAGCTGAGATCCTTTTTTGATTGCCATGTCTTGCATTAGAAATGAACTTTAAGGTATCTGGTGTGTGCGCATGCAGATTAAGTTGGATAAGGAGAAGAAGATCCTTTCCATTCGGGATAGGGGTATTGGTATGACCAAGGAAGATCTGATTAAGAACCTTGGAACCATTGCGAAATCTGGGACTTCAGGTACCACTTTTTCCTACTGATTGCTCCAGTCCAAGATATTAGACCACAGACCATTTCTGTCCTGGCTTTAATTGAAAGCAAAGATTCTTACAGACTGGGGATACCAGTCTGTAGCACAAACTCAGCATTATCTATTGCTGATAAAGAAAATTTTGCGCCAAGTACCATCTAATGTATAAGTTAATCCTTGGAATGAGCTCTAACTTTAATTGATTGCAACGTCTGCAGCTTTTGTTGATAAAGAAAATTTTGCGCCAAGTACCATCTAATGTATAAGTTAATCCTTGGAATGAGCTCTAACTTTAATTGATTGCAACGCCTGCAGCTTTTGTTGAAAAGATGCAGTCTGGAGGTGACCTCAATCTGATTGGGCAATTTGGTGTTGGGTTCTATTCAGTATACTTGGTCGCTGACTATGTTGAAGTGATCAGCAAGCATAATGATGACAAACAGTAAGACATTGTTGCCCCTGTCTCTAATACAGCGGTGATGCGTTGTGTTTTTGTTTCATCCCTTGCCTTCTTTTTGCAATTTGATTCATGTTGTTGTGGCGTTGTACTTTTCTCTGATAGATATGTGTGGGAGTCCAAAGCTGATGGATCATTCGCTATCTCCGAGGATACTTGGAATGAACCGCTGGGCCGTGGAACTGAGATAAAACTTCATCTCCGAGATGAGGCCAAAGAGTACTTGGAAGAAGATAAGCTAAAGGTATCACCATATTAGCATGTCTTTTATTACAGTTAATTGGTTTCTTGCTGCAACATCAAATATGCAATGTGCACAGAGTTAGTGTAGCTGGTATCTGTATTCCAACTTGAAGTCCAGCAGCATAGTCTGAATCAAACAGTCACCTTAAGTAGTATGGAGAATGATGTTTCTGATTGTGAGATGAAGGATTCAAGATCCTATTTGTTGTACGTGCTTGGCACCTAAGAATGTGGATGTATCACTGCTTTGCAAGCTTCAACTAGATACTAGCACTTGGCGTCTGCCTTCTGGCTTGCTTCTTCTTTGTCCTGCAGTTCTTATTAGGCACAAATTGCATGGTTATGCTAGTGATGATATGCTATTCTCAAGTATCAGTCTCTCACCTCTGTATTTTGTGTACTTCAAATGAATTTGAAAGACTTCTGCCTTTGAGTTGAAGATTTAGGTCCATCAGCCCTTGAAAATAGGAAACTGAAACTGCCTTTTCACTAGCCATGAAATAATTGCTGACAGTACTAACTAGGATGTTCAAACTTACCTTCTCTAAATCCATAGTTTCATACTTGTAAATATGTTTTATCTTCACAATAAGAGCAAATTGTTGTGCAACTGTCCTTGATCAGAACATTTCATTTGATCATTTCCATTGAGTGCATTCATCAGTTTTCACTGAATAATTTTATGGCATTGTGCAAGCGCAGGTGGTAATATTTGAAGTCTCTTGTAATCTTACATATCATAGTCGTTTCCATCTAATGGCTGCACTGGAGACATTATACAACAAAACACACCTGTTATTTTGAGCATTTTTCATGTTATCATTTGTTTAGCATGTGTGCTTGTTTTGCAGGACTTGGTGAAGAAGTACTCTGAATTCATTAATTTCCCCATTTACTTGTGGGCAACCAAGGAGGTTGATGTTGAGGTGCCAGCCGACGAGGAGGAATCAAGTGAAGAAGAGGAACAAGTAAGTTTTGGATCAATGTTATTCATTTTTCTTAGATGGTACTCGTGTGCACGAGAGCACTAACGCATCATGTATTTCTTTATAGCCGCAGAGACTGCAGATGAAGAAGAGACAGAAGAGAGTGAAGAGAAAAAGCCCAAGACGAAGACAGTAAAGGAAACTACTTCTGAATGGGAGCTTCTGAATGATGTGAAGGCTGTATGGCTCCGTAACCCCAAGGAGGTCACTGAAGAAGAATACTCAAAGTTTTACCACTCACTGGCCAAGGTACAGAATATAGTGTGAATTTATAAGAGAAACTTTTTTGAAAGAAAGCTTTATGTATGCTTTGTAGAAGAAAGTAAGAAACCTTGCCTAACTTCACTTTTTTTTGTAGGACTTCGGTGATGACAAGCCTATGGCTTGGAGCCACTTCACTGCTGAGGGAGATGTTGAGTTTAAAGCTTTGCTCTTTGTTCCCCAAAGGCTCCACATGATCTCTATGAGAGTTACTACAACTCTAACAAGTCAAACCTCAAGTTGTATGTTAGAAGAGTTTTCATCTCTGATGAATTTGATGATCTTCTTCCAAAGTATCTCAGCTTTTTGAAGGTACTGGATTACGATTCCATGAATGGCATACTACTGCATTCATTGACTTGTGCAGACTAAACTTATAACACGCTATTCTCTCTAGGGTATTGTTGACTCAGACACACTTCCTCTCAATGTATCACGAGAAATGCTTCAACAACATAGCAGTTTGAAGACCATCAAGAAGAAACTAATCCGCAAAGCTCTGGACATGATTAGGAAACTTGCTGAGGAAGATCCTGATGAGTACAGCAACAAAGAAAAGACAGGTAACCGGGTTTACTGTCAATGTCAAGTACATACTCTATATTTATGATGATAGTCCTCATAAATCATCTTTTGTAAGCAGATGAAGAAAAAGTGCAATGGAGGAGAAAAAGGGCCAGTACGCTAAGTTCTGGAACGAGTTTGGCAAATCAATCAAGCTGGGAATCATCGAAGATGCAACTAACAGGAACCGTCTCGCAAAGCTTCTGAGATTTGAAAGGTTTGTCCTGTATACTGCCTTCCATTAACTGTAACTGTAGTTTTATATACTGGGAAAAGGAAACTGATCTTGTATCTGTTTCAGTACCAAGTCGGAAGGCAAACTTGCCTCTCTTGATGAGTACATTTCAAGGATGAAGCCAGGGCAAAAGGACATCTTTTACATTACAGGAAGCAGCAAGGAACAGCTAGAGAAATCTCCCTTCCTTGAGAGGCTAACCAAGAAGAACTATGAGGTACGTTATTGTGTTGCCTCTACTTTTTTTGTCTCGTACAGTCATGTTCAATAGCACTATGTGTTCTAAGGGTTCCTGTTAGATTTTTACATTCTGAAGTTCTGATTTGAAGCCAGCCTGCCATCCTTCATTATTTAATTACACACGTCAACTGTAATGTTGTCGGACATCCTCTAAGTCGCGGAAAAAACCTTCATGCGCCTCTCAGCTTTTACACCAAACAAATAATAGGAGGAAGGATGACATCAAAATAGTCAGCATCTGGATACTGCATCATATGCTTTTAGCCTTTTCCTAGCAGGACACTGAAATCTGGGTACAACTTGTGAGGGTAACACTGTGCTCAATTTGTTTTGCAGGTCATATTCTTCACCGACCCAGTTGACGAGTACCTGATGCAATACCTCATGGACTACGAGGACAAGAAGTTCCAGAACGTGTCCAAGGAGGGTCTCAAACTTGGCAAGGACTCCAAGCTGAAGGACCTCAAGGAGTCCTTCAAGGAGCTGACCGACTGGTGGAAGAAGGCTCTCGAGAGCGAGAACGTCGACTCCGTGAAGATCAGCAACCGGCTGCACGACACTCCCTGCGTGGTGGTGACATCCAAGTACGGCTGGAGCGCGAACATGGAGAAGATCATGCAGGCGCAGACCCTTTCAGACGCCAGCAAGCAGGCGTATATGAGCGGCAAGAGGGTCCTTGAGATCAACCCCAGGCACCCCATCATCAAGGAGCTCCGCGACAAGGTCGCCCAGGATAGCGAGGTACCGATGCCAGATTTGGCAAAACATAGTCTCGAGTTACATATCTTCGCTTCCAAAGAAAGACTCTTGCAAACGACGCGATGCTAATGCGTTCCTTGATGGGCGCAGACCGAGGGCTTGAAGCAGACGGCGAGGCTCGTGTACCAGACCGCTCTCATGGAGAGCGGTTTCAGCCTCCCGATCCCAAGGACTTCGCCTCCAGCATCTACAGGTCGGTGCAGAAGAGCCTGGACCTGAGCCCCGACGCGACCGTAGAAGAGGAGGAGGAGGCAGAGGAGCCTGAGATTGAAGAGAGCAAGGAGGAGTCCGAGCCATCGTCGCAGTATGACAAGGATGAGCTGTAGTGATCACTCTTAAGTTGGTCACCTCGTTCGCCAGCCGTTGCTAAATTTAGCCTCTTTTAGGTGGAAAAAAAAAACAAACAGTCTCGGGTTAGAAATGTCATGGTTTTGAGGGACGTCCATTTTTCCATGCGAAAGTGCATCATGGTACGGGATTCTGTCATGTACCTAGTTCGATACTCGTAGTTCAAACTAGCGGTTGCCTAATCTCTGCAAAGAAACTTTATCAGTTAGAAATGTCACGTTTTGAGCAGATTTTATATTTGATAAAATATACATAATTGTGACACTGGCAACTAACCCTGAGCGATAAAATTGTTTCGTCATTTCACGTGTTTTGCAGAAAAAGCTGGAAAATCAAGTCAAAATCGTGTCAAATAATTGAAAATCAAATTTCGGAAATTATAGAGGGATTTACTAGAGTAAAACCTACCTGGGCCCACCAACTTCACAGTTTTCCAAGCTTCTATAAGTTTATCACTGGCTCTTTCTCGCAAAAAAATTGGCAATTCCTTATCGGCAAGAAAGGAAAAGGAGGGATTCAGAAGAAAAAATGAGCTCCAAACGGAAAGTCAAACCTAGAGACAAAAAGAGGGAGCTATAATTCATGACTTGCTAGGGTGTGAGGATCTTGCTGTAATTCATGACTTACAGATTGATCTATATTTTCAATCCTCTTTTATGCCTTGGTTGTGTCTATTTGATACTCTGTTCTCTCTCTCTCATAATTACGGTACCAGTTATTGATTGTTTAGACGTAGATGTAGACACAACTGGTTTGCTTAGAGATAACAAACTTTAAGGAATCACACAAACGACAGTTCAAACCGAAGACGGCCCTACAGATAGAAGCTAGAAATTTATACAGTGCTCCTTGGATGCGGAAACCAATAGTCTCTGGCAAGGAGAAGATAAGCAGCGCAGCAGTCCTGAAAAGGAACAGTAGCATATGTGTTAACTCTTTGAGTCCTCAACCAAACATCAGTACCGACTTTAAGAAGATTTCAAAAGCAGAAAAGAAAACAAGGTATAAATTGCCACAACAGGTTTGCTTTGTAAATTAACTGCATAGAAACCACATACTAAAGCGCATAGCAAATAATGGATACACCAGAGGACTATTGGGAGAACATAGCATTATTTGCTGAGATATTAGCTCATTCTTCTCCTTGACTTCGGTTTCATGACTAGAGAGTAGAGATGAATAAAAATTAAAATCAGTAACAAATTACAGAGGCACAACTCCAGTACATGCTGTTATTACATACTATTACCAAGCAGAGCATCAGATGTACAAATGACCGAAAGCCATGCATCACTGTTCATAACTAGACCATCCTAAACAACATTAAGGGCCCGTATGGAACGCAGGAATTTCACAGGTACAGTTCAGAATGAGCAGGATCTGGAAAAATTCTTGTGTTCTAAATGGGCCCTAACCTAAGTGAATCGATGCTAGGGACAGGCTGGTGCATTATAAAACACACATTATGGCATTGTGCCACTACGAAAAAGCACTGCCTTCATAAATGAACAAAGTTTCTAGTGACAATTACTACTAGCTCTTCGTTAAAATGACCAACCCAAAGAAAAGGATTATTATATAATCGAAAGGTTAGTGATGCTAATATCAACCCCCTATGAAGAAATAACTACTCATAATGACATAATTTCGAGGTGCTGCTGCATGAACAACTGCTTCCTTTGGTACTACCATGACCAAAAACTTTGAATCATACGTACAACGGGACATTGTAGATGATGTACTGTGACTTGTCCTAATTATCATTTTTTCAAACATGCTCTGCATTGAACACAGTGCACGGGTGGAAGCTGGAATGTTTATTTGACAGTATTACTGCTGTAGCAGGAAGCATTTCTAGCAAGCTAAAACATGATGAAACAAGCAAGTGAGACTGTTAAGGGTATTAGAGATAGAATAGGCAGAGGCAACCACTAGTGCTGGATTTATAAACAAACAAATGCAGAATTGCAGATATTGTATGAAACAGCTAGGTAGGCAGTGGCGGACCCACAGGGTATGCCGGGTGGGCCCCGGCATACCCTGTGGTGGTGGGACCCTGTGGCCTGTGGCGGTGGAATATTGCTTCTATCGTCTCGCCGCCGCCGCCGCTGCGTTCGCTCGTCTGCCCGCCGCCGCCGCCGCGACGCACGCCGCCGCCGCCGCCGCCGCCGGCCGCTTCGCTCGCTATGAACACTAGCTATCATGCATGCTTACCAGTGCGTGTATACATCGAGGTTGTAACTCCACTGATCAGTCCTTCCTTGCATTCCCTTTGTTTATTTCAACTGCAGTGTCAAGGCTACAATTGATAGGTACAAGAAGGCACATGCTTATGGCTCGACCTCTGGGGCACCACTCATAGAGGTCAATGCCCAGGTAAGCCATATATGCATGCTTATACCTTGATTCAATTAATCTTATAGCCAAATTTGGTGATTCTATGTTTTACATACTAAAACCAACCCATACAAACTCAGGGTATAGACGCTTGAACTAAATTCTTCAGTAGGTGTAAATTAAACTCATGTTGACACATGACAGTACAAACAAACAAATTAAGCATGTCCTGATGAGAATCTTTAGGACCAAATTATATTCATGTTGTAATATGTAAACCACATGGGGATTAGTTATTCCTCTCTAGACTCGAGTTTCTCCAAATGTTTCTCGATTCTTTGAATTAATGTGGGGTGTTCTTGAGCTCTTGGCTAGCTAGGCTTGCATTTACAGTTAGTGATTGAGGAGAACACCTAAAATGGAACACAACTAATCAAACTGCACCGAAAAATATCCATTTTGTGGCACCATTTGGTCTCACTTGTAGTATTGTAAGTCTCTTTTATGTATATTTGAGACTATTAGTATGGTGTTTGAACTATTTATATTGTAATTTGTGTAACTTTTCAACTTAATCCTTGAATTTAAGATTTATCATATTATTTAGTGCCTGTATACCGAATTACGGTGCAAAACTTATAATTATTTACCGAATTGGCAAATGGTTTTACCGAATTGCATATGAAGATTTTAGTACGGCATACCCTTTCATAAAATCCTGGATCCGCCACTGTAGGTAGGTGTAGTTATAGTATCACTTGACTCACCAAAGATAACTATGATTATAAGGATACAGGAAACAGACGATTATTTTCTATCCCATATAAGTTTGTGAGAACTGATAAGTTCAACCAAGCAGAACTGCACATGTATCACGTTGCTGACTGCTTTCTAATAAACCCACAAGTTATTTTTTGTCCAAAAGAATATTATGTGTTCCATAGATAGCAGTTACTTAAATTTATAGTATCAATCAGGTCTATGGTGCGTAGTAGAAATCCAGCCAAGAACATACCATTAGGCAGTAGTACTATAGGTATGAGTGGACAATGCAAGGGGAAAAAATCTCATCTTTTGTCAAAACCAGATGCCAGTTCACTATATCAAAATATATCTAACCAGACTGCAGCAAATCAAATGCAGTGTAGAATAATGGTTCAATAGCACACAAATTGAGTTATGCTCTTATCAGAAGGCTATAGACAGCACAAGGTTCTGCCCTTTACCCTCATAGGTTTACATACTTGTATAGAATTTTAACAAACTGAAAGGCAAAAAAGAAGTAACTGGCGGATTAATGTTTTAGCTTAGCCTTGCTAGAAAAGGATTTATAAAGAATAGCAAAAGAGGAACATAACTAACCTTCACTTTTTTCAACATTTGGCAAACAGCCAGCGGGCATCGTACCCATACCCCCACAGCCTGGGAGCTTTGTGGGTCCAGATTTTGCATTCCCCATGCATTGGATATTCGCAACATCACAGGCACCTTGCCCCAATACCTGACCGCTCATAGAACCATCCTCACCCATTGTTCTCACCTGCATTCCTGGACTGCAATACATCTGATCATTGCACCTGAAATCACAGGAGTTCATAACCTGGGCACCACCAAGATAACTTCCCTGGCCAATACTAGAAACCAAATCAATATTCTTCACTGGCCTCTGATAAGGGAAAGCACCAATTTCCCCTTCAATTCTCCCTCTAATATCAACAAGCAGGCAGCGAAGCCTGCCTACCTCTGCCTCAAGTGCCGCATGATTCTGAAGCTTCTTCACAAGCTGCTGGTTTAAAGCCCTCAAATGAACCACCTCTTCCTCCAACGACGCTGTGTGAGCTTTCTTCTTTTCCCGATACTTCCTCACAGCTGCCCGATTACCAGAAGGACGCTTCTTGGAGACACTGTTCTCAGCCGGGCCAGGGGACTCAGAAGTCTCAGCGGTATCTGACGGGGCCGAGACGATCTTGGTGTGGACATGGACGCAGGTGTGGGTGTGGGAAAGATCATGAACAGGCGGGTTGCAGGTGTGGGTGTGCGTACACGCCTGGTGCTCTGTGTCTTTCAAGATGTCATCGAAGTAGCTATCCATGGAGCAGCTGCCGGGGGGGTCCGTGCCAATGGCCGGGCACAGGAAGGCATCCGGGTTTGAGAAATCAAGGTCCCCATCATCCATAGTTGCAACCAGCAACGAAGAACACACCTGGTAACGAAAGCGTCAGATGTTTCAATGCTAAAATTCAGCTGCAGATCGGTGAAGTAAATACATAACCTACAAGAGCATCTTGATAGCATATCCTCCTTAAACCTAAATACTAAAAAACCGTTCTTTATGACCAGCACAAATACAAACACAACACACAAAGCAGCAAAACCCTACTAGCGCAATCTCCTAACGGCGATTTAATAAGAGTACGACAGGGCATGAAGAAATCCCGCACAGCTACCCTATTTCTTGGGAATTGTGTACAGGGAAGGCAAGAGTTGAGATTTAAAGCGCACAGGCAGCGCCAAAATCCAATCTTGAACACAAGAACAACATTAAGGCAACAGGAATCGAGCGATTCAAGAACGGCAAGTACCAGCCAGCGGAGGCTGCCCTAATGTTTCCACCCAACCCGACTAAAATCGAGGGCGGATTGTGGGTCGCGGGGAAGAACTGGAGGCGCATGGGCCGGGATTTTCTCGGTAATTCCGGAGATTCTCACGCGTACATCGCATCCAATCTTGCGGAGCCCGAGAAGAGAGAGAGAGAGCGAGATAGGGAGCACCCACCGCGGAAGCAAACAAGGACCAAGCGCACGGCCTCTGCTAGCCACTCTCCATCTCACTCATCTCATCTCGTTGTGCAGCTCTGTCGGACGAACCTCTTCATCAAGCCAGCCAGTCAATGGATCGACCGTGCGAGAAGGTCTACCAACATCTCGTTGTGATGGATTTGGAGTTTTAGACTGTGATCGTTTCGGTTTCAGTTTCTGAATTCTGGTTTATTTTTCACTATTCATAAATTCATCTTTTTCTGAACTTTTGGTTTTTTTAAGCTTTTTTGCCCGTTCTTTTTTTCTGTATTCGTTTGTGTTGTATGTGATGGGCTAACATATTTTTTATATTTTTAAATTTTTTTAAATTTAATTATGTTAAATAAGCCTCTGTCATTCTGATGTTTTTCATTAGCTACAGTCTTTTCAATAAACTACAATGCTTTTTAGCCATAAATCATCAAAAATAAGCCCAAATGATCACCACCTTAGTTTGTGGTTTAGCTCCCGGCGGTCAGGACTGGCCATGTACGGCTATCAGACCGGTTTTCTGTACTGTTCAGTTTCCATGTACGAACTTACGAAGCCAGGAGTTGAACTCCTGGATAACTCGTACAAGTTCTGTACTAGCTCGCAGGATCGCCAGCATGCCCCCGCTTCGTTATTTTGTCTGCCTTTTTTAAATGACGCCCAGTACAGCTACAATCAATCACGCGTACGTATTCTGCATCAGAGCAAATGATTGTCCCCAGGTCAAGACACTACCACACACTTTAATTAACCAGCATCACTAGTCCATAACCAAATCAAACAAGCTTCGCTAGTGCTTTCAGTTTTCAGAAGGTTACACGGGCAGGAAAGGACATCAGCAGCAGATAGCAGTCGCTCTTGGTTTCCAGCACAAGCAACACTAGCGCTAGCGGTACACCCGTGAGTCGTGAGAAGGCAAGAACGTCTGCAAAAACTAGCGGGGATGGGACACGCTTCTGTTAGTCAGGAACTGAAGATGCACGGGGACGACTGCTTGTGACGAAGATGACTTGGAAGTTGAAGCTACTTGCTGTGCTTTGCCCGAAGGTCTGCAGCTGCTGCTTTGATGATGTGGATAGAACATTCGTCCCAGCCACTTCTACAGCATCAGAAGCCTTCCCTGTTGGAATCAGTAAAACACATGTAAGCGAAACAGTATAACTGAAGAGCTTTGCACAAGCAAGCTTGGTGACTAGAGTAAATCAAATTCTAATTACTTTTGAGGACGAAGTTCACCAACAACAGTGAATCGACACACTAACACAGCAGATACAGCAAAGCAGATCAGATGAATGATTCAATACACAGACTATTTGGCACTTGCAGTAGCAGAACACAAGCGCACCCAGGAACCTCCTCAGGTTATAACTTCAACTCAGTTATTATAGCTCCATGGCACAAAGGATTTGATACAACCAGCAAACATGAGGTATTATCCTATTGGAACGCATGGTAGCGAACAGAAAACTGGCTTTTGGTTCAATCCACCATGTCAAGCTAAGGTCAACCAGAATCAGTAGTGAAATAAGGCCATGTTCACTCCCCAGAGCTTGATGGCATCACCACTGGATGGCTATATCGAAACTAATGCTCACTGGCATTGACTTCATTAAACATATGACGGTAGCAGCTGATTTAATATGAGCAACATCTACCAGTCGAAGCAAGCACTAACTCAACATTTGTAATGTGGTACTGAAACATGACTAATGTGTGTAACCTGGAGGAAATGGAAAACCAGAAAAATGAGAATTGCCGATCATCTAATTTCCAAATGTAAGTTTTCCGTACAACTTCTACACTGAAGTACAAGTGATACCTTTTTCAAAGAAAAAGCAACTTAACAGCATATGCAACTAAAAAAGCCACTAAAGGGCACCAAAACCTGTCTGCCTTCAACTAGTGAAACCTACTTGATGTGTCCATGGGACATTCAATTAGTAATAGAGGTAAACAAAAAATAATTGCACTGTCCCATGAGACAAATGTTATCTGGGCATAATTCATTATACTGATAATCTGTTAAATTATTGAAGGCAGGTGTCATGTTTGAATCAAGAAAAATGTTGAACCCGGCTGCAGCCCTAGCACGAGAGAACAATCACAGCAAGTGCAAAAGCACACAAGAGATTCGGCAATGCCTACGTCCCTAAGAGCCAAATCGTGGCGGCTCCGTCCTTGTTAGAAGTTTCTTTTCACTATTAGAGTTACAAGAGGTCGGTGATCCCAAAAGAAATCATTCTCTTTTGGGATTTCTTGTACTTGGTTCAGCAGAACAAGTTACTTAAACATCTGGAGATCATGTGCTAAAAGGTTGATGATCAGCATTTGTGGCAGTCCTCACAAGGCCTTGTTTAAACTCCTTGTACATTTAAATGCATCCATATACTAAACTGATACACGATATATTAACAGCTCAACACTATGTCAACATAATGTACTCGGCAGTAAAGCAACTACATGATCAAAACAACAACATCATGGCTATTACAAAATGCAATTATATCCCTCAGTTTAAGTTAGTTCATTTACGAAAATCCGTTCCAAAATGCAGATGCCTACAATCACTGAATCACTTGTATGAATGTACACGAATGTACAGGAGTCTTCTTATACGACATAAATAAGGAATCAAGCCTTAGCTAGAATTCACCATACAGAAGAGGACTAAGTTAACACCAACAACAGGGATGCCGGCTGCCAAACAACTGAACAAGTAAAACGCATGTAAATGCCAGCATGATAACACGAATAATATGAGGAGATTATCCCTACTTATCATAAGGTTTTCTAACTCAACTGAAATACCCATAGAGAAGAATGCAATACTCCTGACGGCACATTGCATCACTGAAACAGGAAAAGTCGTTACCTTTTGATCCGTCTCAGCATCTCTGAGCTGACCTTCGCGTCGGCGTCGCCGGGCTGCATCCTACTCTTGAGGACTTCGTTCCCCCCCCCCGGAGCCTCTCCACCGTCACTTCCCCGCACCACAGTATCCCCTTGGCCAGGTGCCCGGTGCCCGTCGTGATCGCCCTCGCCATGGCGCCGCCGTATTCCTCCACGTTCGGCGCCACCGTCGCCTCGACCTCGCCGCGCACCCTATTCGCCAATTCCTCGCCGCCGACCACGGACTGGACCGAAAAGTTGGTGTACGTGGCAGGGATGCCATCGAGGCGCGGGTCGGGGTTGGGAGAGCGTGAGGCCGTAGTGGAGCGGGTCGGGGTTCCGGTCGTCGGGGGAAGCGGGCACGGTGAGGGAGAATGAGTAGTGGCAGGGGTTGAGCTTCACAGCGGCGACGTCGCGGGCGAGCGGCCACTGGATCGGGTCGAGTAGGGCGATGGCGGCGAGGGAGGTGTCGCCGGAGCGGATGCGGAGCAGGGAGAGGTCGCCGGCGGTAAGCGGGTGGCTGCGTTGGCGGTCAGTGAGGTGGAGCTGCGAGCCGGGGAGGCAGAGGACGACGTCCTCCGAGGGGGGCGGGACATTTGGGTCGTCGGCGGCGGTGGTGGGAGACGACGGGCGCAAGGTCGGCCATGGTGAGCCGCGGGGCTAGGGTTAGGGTTTGAAGGGAGGAGGAGGAGTCGTGAGGGAGACGACGGCGAGTCGGCGGCGAAGGGGATTGGTGGGGTCCACGCGGTTGGGGTGGTTAATTAGTTGGTTTTCCCATTTAAGGGTGGTGTTCTGGTGTCAATGATCAGTGGGCCCCGATGTATTATTGTTGGTTTCCCAAGTAGAGTTAGACCCACCTGTCGGTGAGATGACTGGCCGGTAGCTCTGGTTGAGTGTCGATACCTGAGAAGCGTGTGGGGTACGACCCTCCCACCGTTCCCAATAGCTGTGCTGTCCCTATGTGGATGACGAGTGGGGCATAGGTGGCCACGGTCTCCGGACAGTCTTTTCAGTCTACAGTTTTATAAGTTTTTTTGAATAAATAAATAAATAATTTATTGTTTTTCGAAACAGTTTATCGTGATAGTTTTTTCAAAATAATTTACTGATATTCGATCCGTTCAGCTATAACCATAAGCCATCTGCCGCAACAAAAAAGAAGCACCCTCCACGAGTAAGCAACTTCGGGCTGCTGCGTAAGGGTTTTTTGAAATAACTATTATTTTATTAATATAACAAAATAAAAACCCTTTAAAATTGCAAGAATATTACTCTGCCGCTATTTCATTTGGCGGCAGGCTTTTATCGCAAAATGAATTAGTGATAGGCTAACGTGTCAACTCCTGTCGCCAATTAATTCGGCAATAGGACATATCACATATTCAATTGGCGATAAGAGCTTCCCTGTCAACATGTCGTCAATTTATTTGACAACAAAAGCCTTGTCGCCACACTATTCGGTAATAGTGTTATTTAACCGACAAACTTCTGTTGCTGATTGATTTTGCTGACTAGTTAGTTTGGCCGACAAGACTCTTTTGCTAAATGGCGACAGAAGGCGCCTCATCAATCTATCGCTATTTCATTTGATGATAGAGCTCTTATTGTCAATTTATTTGGATTGATTTTTTTATCTAAAAGTCTAAAAGAATAGGACCGTTAGAAAGGTCTGGCTCATGGAGGTCACTTCTATTTGGATTGATTTTTTTTCATGTGAGCTCATGAGCTAGGCCCCGTCCAATGTCCACCGCTTCTTACCCTGTAGAGGCAGATGCCGACGCCACTTCGTCCCCCACGATGACATTCTGATTCCTACTCTACAAATTTTTTTCATCTAGCATTGCAACTTTTTACATGCAGCCATCTGAGAAAACAAAACTTCAAGCAATCGCCCAAGCTTATTCTCCATGCAAGGAATGGAACCGGCTCCTCTGACGTGATGCAGAAACACGAGAGGAGCACAGTGACGAACAGCCAGGAGAATCATTGGAAGTTACGCTAATGTGTTCGTATGACCTACCTTTCGCATGCAGAGGATCCAAATCCGCAGGGAATAACGGAGTGAGATATGTACATATATATATATATATATATCCGAGAAATGAAGGAGAATAAAGACGAAGGGCGAGAGATGTAAAAGTAAGGTTTTTTGTTCTTTGATTGTGCGGATTCGATTCTGCAGCGACGGCTTGCAACCGTCCACTGGCGGATACATATCATAATCCATCCATCTTTCGGGATTCTATATCTATCTCACTTTAAAGATAAGATAGATGTCACAGAAACATCACACCAACTCCTTTTTCTTCTGTCTCGCGCACGTGTCTCTCTCATTTTTTTTGCCGCTCGTGTCTTCCTTCTAGAAGCCACTTCTTTCAGATAGTACTATTTATTTTCAAACTAAACTATCAGCCATAGCTAATAATACGAATGTCCTGAGTAATTGACAACGAAGAGCAATGAGCATATACAAGATGTTGGAGATACTGATATTTCAACTTCAACTTTCCTATATGCACATATTCAGTCGGCTATGCATGCATGCAGCAGCATAGCAACAGCAACGCAAGCTCTTATCGCCTTCAGGGGCTGAGCAGTCATAAGCTAGTAGAAGTTCCTTGTTATTATACACATCAATCACACGTGATAAAACCAAAGCTAGCGGCTTAGCGCGTACATTAACCCCAAATATATAGTAGCATTTTACGGCAGACCGAGAGCTTGTGAGTTTCAGAAGGCGAGGGGGAGGTCGCTGGGGTTGGCGAGCATGTGCACGACCTCGCGCATGGTGGGACGGGCCGTGCCCGCCTCCTCCACGCACGTCGTGGCCACCTTGTACAGGTTCACCATCAGCGCCACCGGCTCCGGCGTCAGGCGGCGGTCGGCCACCGCGAGGACGGCGGCGGTGTCGGACGTGTCCGGGAGCTCAGCGGTCACCTTCCGCACCCAGTGCACGATGTCCACGCCGTCGCCGAACCCGCCGACGGGACGGCGACCCGTGATGAGCTCCAGCAGCACCACGCCGAAGCTGTACACGTCGCTCTTCTCGTCCACCCGGAGCGTGTACGCGTACTCTGCCACGCCAGATAAAAAAAGATTGATTGATGAAGCAGACAAGTAATTAATATACCCTGCCATGCCTCGGTGATCTATCGAAATTTTTGCACTCTCTTTTCCGCACACAGTTCATGCAGTTCATACTGAATGTCTCGATCACTGGCTACTTATTCAGACACATTCAGTATGAACTGTGTGGAAAAGATTTACCGCGTGCATGCAGTGCCAGTGTGTGACAAAGCAAACCCTGCTCAAGGATGCATCACCCTGAAGCTACAGAGCTCCATGGACACCATTTACGAGGAGACTGACAAGTCAACCAGAAGCAGATCTACAAGTCGACCAGATGCTACCACCGTGTCTAGCTCCTTCTCCTTGGATTCTCTCTCTCTCTCTCTCTGATCAATTATCCAAGATAAGTGAGGTCAACAGGACAACAACCACAAGGCCACAACACAACAATACGAGTACGAAATCGGACAGGCCATCCTTTAATCCAAAGACAGGCTTTGTCTTATCTCTCGTTGACCTCACCAGATAGCAACAAGATCCGCCTCCAGGCCCGACAAACCCATGCTAGAATCCAAGAAACAGTACCAGGAGACAGACAGTAACAATTAACCTTTGCTCTCTCTCCGGTTGACCGTGCAGAAGGCAAGTGCAAACAGTGAGCTGGGTTATTTCAAACAGATAAATAAAATAGTCTGTCCAATCATTTGAAATGATTTATTAGAATAATTTTTTAAAATTAGCTTGTTAGCTTATAAATATTTATTTCATTTATACAAACACGTGTTCTAGAGAGAAAAAAAACCATAACACGTAGCAGCACAAGTTGCAGCACCAACAAGGTCAGTGGAGTGTGCATGCAGTGGCCTTATATTTGCTCCATCGGCCACTGAGAAGTAAAGAAGCATAATTTTAGTCGCTATCCAATTCGTTTTTGTACAAGTTGTTTGTACTCGGATCAGATGGGTTGGGTGGAATTGGTATGATTCATTCGTGTGTGTGTAATCGCTCGCATCAGGTTAAACTCATACGTTATGTTCGTTGACGTTAGGTTAATCTGTTCTGAAAGCACGTAAATGGACGCAAGAAAGTGGTGCTCGGATGGATGGTTACCTGGCGCGATGTAGCCGTACGAGCCGGCGATGGCTGACATGCACTCGGACGTGGCGCCGCCGAGGAACTTGGCAAGGCCGAAGTCGGCGACGTGCGCCTCGAACGCCGAGTCGAGCAGGATGTTGTTGGACTTGACGTCGCGGTGTATGATCCTCGGCGCGCAGTCGTGGTGCAGGTAGCACAGCCCACGCGCCGCCTCCGCCGCGACGCGCGCCCTCGCCTCCCACCCCAGGTGCCCGCCCTTGCCGCCGTGCAGCATCTCCCCGAGCGACCCGTTGGGCATGTACTCGTACACCAGCAGGTTGGTCTCCCGGTTGGATACGAAGCCCAGCAGCCGCACGATGTTGCGGTGCCTGATGCGCCCCAGCGTGGCCACCTCCGCCGAGAACCCGCGGTCGTGGTCGCCGCCGCCTCGCCCCACGAGCCGCTTGATCGCCAGCTCAGTGCCGCTGTGGGTCACGCCGTGGTACACGATCCCGGCCCCGCCCTTGCCGATGATGTTGTCCTCCTTGAGGCAGTCTACCACGTCGTCCGCCGAGAAGTCCGGCTTCTGGAACGCCGTCATCTTCCACGCGCCCGACCGTCTCCTCGCCGCCTCCCGCCGCGCCTCGCACCCCTTCCTCGCGCCAAAGAAGGCGATGATCAGCACGGCGAACACGACCACTGTCCACACCAGCATCTTTGTGGAGTTCCACCGCCGCAAAGACATCGCTGCACCGGACCGCGAGCCCGTCCCTGACACCGACGGGAAGCATGCGTCGGCGACAGGCCCGCCGCACAGGCCGGGGTTGCCGACGAACGAGCTCTCGTTGAACACCAGGAACTGGCCCTGCATCGGCACGGGGCCGGAGAGGCTGTTGTACGAGACGTCCAGCGTGGTGAGGCTCGTCATGTTGGACATCTCCGATGGCAGATCGCCTGACAGCCTGTTCCTGGACACGTTCAGCGTGCACAGGATCTTCAGCGACGTGATGCTCTCTGGTATCTCGCCGGAGAGGAAGTTGCGGCTGAGGTCGATGGCGGCTAGGGAGGCGCAGCGCATGAGCTCACGCGGGATCGAGCCAGTGAGCGAGTTGCCGCTGACGTTGAGCCTGGACAGGTTCTTGAGCCTGCCGATCTCCGGCGGCAAGGCCCCGGAGAAGTTGTTGGACTCCAGCGACAGCGTCTGCAGCGCAGGGAGGTTGCCGATGGCCGGAGGAATCCTCCCGCCGATCCCATTGTTACCTAACAGTAGGATGCCAATCCTGCCACCGCCGATCACGTCCGGGAGCTCGCCGGCGAGCAGGTTGTCGGTGAGCTCCAGCATGTTCGCCTGGGGGAGGTCGAAGAGCCCGGCCGGCACGGGGCCGCTCAAGAAGTTGTTGCCAAGACGGACGCGTACGAGCGTCTTGCAGTCGCCGAGCGACTCGGGAATTGGGCCGAACAGGCCGTTCTCCATGAGCACGAGCGTCTCCAGCATCCGGCCGGCACAGAGGTCGGGCGGTACCGGGCCGGTGAGGTGGTTGGTGGCCACGTCCAACGTCTTGAGCCGGCCGTTCTTCCCGAGTCCGGCCGGGAGATGGCCTGTGAGGTTGTTCTCCCACACCTGGAGCACCTCCAGCTTCGGGAGCTCGGCCACGAACTCCGGTATGTCGCCGCGGAGGTGGTTCCGGAACAGGTTCAAAAGCTTGAGGTTGGTGAGGTTGGCCAGGCTGGCCGGTATCTCACCGGTGAGCTCGTTGATGGAGAGGTCGAGGGACTGGAGATTCTTGAGGTCACCGAGTTGCGGAGGTATCTCCCCAGACAGGCGGTTCCAGAGCAGGAATAACGTGTCGAGCCGAGCGAGCCGGCCGAGTTCCGGCGGGATGGGGCCTGTGAGGTTGCAGCTGCTCATGTCGAGGCGGACGAGCGCGTCGAGGTCGCCGAACTCGGGCGGGACGCCGCCGTCGTACTGGTTGTAGTACCCTATGTACATGTGCTGCAGCCGCTTCAGGCGCGCCAGCGACGCGGGCACGCGGCCGGAGAGCCCGTTGCCGTTAAGGCCGAGGTACTCGAGGGCGGCCAGGTCGCCGTAGCTGTCCGGTATGGCGCCGGAGAAGTAGTTCCCTCCGAGGTGGAGGTAGCGGAGGCGCGCGTGCGCGGGGCCGAAGGGCGGGAGCGGGCCGGAGAGGTTGTTGTTGTAGGCGTCGACGAGCTCGAGGGACGGGAAGTAGGGGGAGCCGTCGGCGGGGCCAGGAACGGGCCGGTGAGGTTGTTGTTGGAGAGGTTGAGGTGGCGGAGCGAGGGGAGCGCGGGGAGCGAGGCGGGGACGCGGCCGGGGAGGCAGCATGCGGCGATGGTGAGGTTGGCGAGCGCGTCGAGCAGCGCGACCTCGGGAGGCAGGGTGCCCCCGTGCAGCGGCACGGCGGTGAGGTTGATGGCGACGACGCGGGCGTCGGCGTCGCAGGACACGCCCGAGAAGGAGCAGTGGTTGGGCGACGTGGCGGCCGGGTCCCAGTCGGCGAGCGCGGCGGAGGAGGCGGGCACGAGCGCGGCCTTGAGTTTGGAGAGCGCGTAGATGTCGCGCTCCGGCGAGGCGGAGGAGGAGGCGGGTAGGAGGAGGAGGAGGTGGAGGAGGAGGAGGAGGAGGAGGAGGGAGGCATTGCGGCTGTGGCGAGGCGGCGGTTGTGGAGAGGAGAGGAGGTGGGAACAAAAGGGAATGAGCATATGGAGGAGGCGGCGGCGGTCGGCCAATCGATGGGCAGGGGAGCTTCCTTCCATGCGGCTGCCACTTGGCGACGTGGCGGGTCAAGTGTCCCTCGGGCGGGGGCCGATCGACTGACGGGGACGCCGTGATGCTAGCTCTGGATGCGACGAGACGGGCATCCGCTCAGCTCATTCCACTCCCAAATCCATGCCGTCTTTCCCCACCCATGGGACACTCAGTCTTCAGCCTCTGCGGGACACGTCTTACCTGGGGTTCAACTATTTTTCCGTAAACTTTTTTGTGTTCCAAGCAACGGTAACTCCTGGTTGCACTGGATAGCCTGCACTTGGATTAGCTGCACACCCCAGGAAACTACCACACTGGGAAACTACTATAAAATGTTATTATCAAAGTAAAAAAGAAAATAATAAAGAGGTTCCCAACCTATGCATGTCGCTATCAATCTACTGACCTTTTACGATTTGCAGATCTCAGGAAGTACCCAACACGGTCGCAACACAAGGACTAAACACAGGTAATACAACCAAGTGAAATAAGGGACGAGCATCGTAAGCAAGCAAATGATACAGCATAAAGGCAACGAACTCAGGATACCGAAACACTGACAAGTTATAGCAAGGACGCCGGCGATCACATCCCACATACCCAGTTATACGAGAATAGTCAGGCACATCCTTGTGCTTGACTATATAATCGCCGACGGGGTATAATATCCCGTGTAACGAGAATGTACGACCCCTGTACGTTACCAGGTTGGGTAGAAATCTCCCCTATATGTGAGTAATCCTGGGTCAGGTAATTGCCATTTCTTCCATTAGTGAATTATCCGAGATGTAATTAAGGGTAAATCGAGGTAGAGTTATGAGAGTAAAGGTTTGATGCAATTGAGACCACAAAGACATGATTTGGAACACAAGGTGATGGAGAACAAAGGTCTGATGATAATGTACTAGAACCTGCCTAAAGGGGATACTAAACGGAGTCACACAAGGGTTGCCAATCATATAATTTTTATTAAATATTAAGTGATCGTTAGTCAGATTAATGTACCACAACTAAATCAGCCAATGCCTACAATTAATAATGAACAGTTAAAGGATCATGTAAGCAAGATATATAATTAAGTCGCCTAAAGTTAAAAGATTACTAGTGATTAATCTTAGATTTGAACATACTTATACGCTACCCTATCCATAATTTAAGTATTTATTTCAATCCCTATCTAAGCATGAATTCCAAAATCGAGCGTATGCCAACTACAAGCGTTAAGCACTACCTAGCTTATCATAATAAAACTCATCAATACTACAAGCAACACACGACTAGCAATCAATACAGTACGATAAACAATGATACGCTAATGGTGACAGGTAATCAGGAAACACTAATATGCGAAAGAACAGGTTATGGCTGCGAGGTATTTGCACTGAGCACGCTCGACGGACACGCTGCACGACGGATCCAAGATGCGCAACTGCCCAGCTGCTCCCTCAACAGCTACGTGTGAACCTACAGGGTGGTATGAAAGACAACCGATCAGATAGGATGAATTTGATAAAGGAACGACATGAGATAATTTGATTGAAAAAGAAACAGTCGTTTGCCCGAGCGGACAGCTGTTCGACCGCGCGAACGCACGTTCGGCCACGCCGCTGCCCCCGGCGACAGGCCACCGCCGCCGCGCCATGGCCGGCTTGTGCGCGTGTGTGCGTCATGTGCGTCGGCGCCCCAAGCAGCCGCACGGAGGGGAGAGAGAGATATTAGATTGGAACCTGGATCTGGAAAAAAGACCACACACGGAAAAAGAAGAGAGGTCTCTTTTTTTAAGACCATATCTAGATTATAGTTTTATTTTATTTTATTTATTTGTTTATTTATTTATTTTCTGCAAGCTACATTAGCTCGGCGCTGCCGGCGGTGGTGTCTTGTCAATGCATGGTGCATGTTAGGAGCAGACGGTAGAGAGATGGGCAGTGCTTCCTCGCGCCAAAATGATCATGTGGCCCACGACCAGAAATCTCGATTTTCCCTGCAGCATTCAATGGGAATTTTGAAGACCCAAAGTCGATCTGCGTAGGACAAAAGTTAGAGGCCCAAGGACGGTGGTCCCACTTCCTGACACGGTACTACGCCTCTTCTCATGTGAGTTGGCCAAGCAGCTCCTTCGCTCTGCATGCATGTACTGTACTGTGGCGGTTTTCAGCTAGCAGTTCAAACTGCTGAAACTTTCCTGGCTGTTTCCTGTGGTGTCCGTTTCAAAACTCTGGCCTCTTCTTTTTAGCTGCAGTTTATGGCTTTTAGCTGAAATTTTTTAATTTTTTCTGTTTACGGTACAGATTACGGAGAGATCGATACTCATTTGCGATTTTGGCTAGTACAGATGTTAAGCTTTTAACGTGTACTATGTTTAACTTGTAGACCTTATCTTAAAAAAATAATCCGTTTAAAAGTTAGGTATTGTAATAGCTGTCAAAAACTGACCGGTTTGTGACCTGAAGAACAGGCCCAGAGTCTGTTCCTTGTGGCGATGAATGGATAGGTAGGTTCCTTGTGGTAGACAGCTTCATGTGTTGGTGTCAAATAGATCCAGTGCCACCTGCCAACTTGATAAGAACATAAGATAATGCTCAGGTGTTGACAACATAGATTCTTTCCACAGAGGATGCTGGAGACGTAGCCTTTTCCTCTCCCATAGCCATATGTCCTCTACTTCTTCGCTACGGATAATAGTTTTAGCTGCAGCTGCTAATACTCTAGCCATTCGAAGAAGCTATCATGAGTCATGGACGGAGAAGAACTGAGCCACAATCCCCTTGCCCGTTCCTTTTTAAGCCCCGTTTGTGTTGGATTCAGTTTCTAGCTAGTTTATTTTTCACTATTTATAAATTTTATTTTTTGAATTTTTGGTTGTTTTTGAGCTTTTTTACCGGTTCTTTTTTTCCGTATTTATTTGCATTGTCCGTGATGAGCTAGCATATTCTTTCTATTTTAAAAAAAATTTATTACGTCAAATAAGTCACCTTCAGCTACAGTAAAATTTTAATCGCTAAAGTGTAATTTTGATCATAAACTATAGCTTTTCAGTTAAGTCCAGCAGCCGAAAGGGAAGGCAAGTGAAGAGTCTTCTTTTTCCAAGCTAGAGTATTAGCTGCCGCCGCCTGAGCAGCAGCATGCTGTACTGCTGTACAGTGTACATGTGTGGTACGGCTGCTACTCCTAGAGCCCTGCTAGCGCATGACACGTGCAGCTACAGTAGTGAGCGCCTGCCCAGCCCTGAACTGATGAACTGGTCTTCGCGTAAAACCAAAGCAAGCAAGAAAGTGAGATACACACAGCACTTCCTGGCAGCAAGGAACTGGCAAGAACAGGTTGATGGAGGGTTTTGGACCTTTGGCTGTCCACCCCATGTTCAAGTTCAGAATGTTTCTTCTTCAGAATGTTCAAAGGAGAGGTGCACGAGTTGACACCTGATGCCCTCTGTGTTTTCGCTTTGGTGAAGATGGAGGCCATCCTTTCTTAAAATGCAAGAAAATGAAACGATGCTGAAGGGATCTGAATTTGGAACAGAGCCGGTTGGAGCTGCTGAACTGCAATGGAATTAGAGAAGAATATCCAAGATTTGATTCCGATATTGATGTGGGTGGGATGGGCTTCGTGTAATAGAGTTGCGGAGGATGAGGGTGCCTTTGTTGCAGATGAAGGTGTTCATAAGGTACGCTGCTACGTTTCGATGTTTCAGGCTGAATTCAAAAGGAATGAAGGGAAAGGTCTTGACTGTAGCTTCGATGAAATGGAAACCACCTGAAGATGACATGATGAAAATGGAGATTGATGGTTCCTTCTACATGGCTCTACGGTTGCCCAAAGAACTTGGGATCTGACTCAAACTTCTCATATCGGCTCTTACAGATCGTGAGCTTGATGGTGGTGTGAATGCTATGGTAATCAGGGAAGCTCTATCTAGCCTCTCTTGATTTTGATGCATTTCAGGTGATGTATTGCCCTAGAGGTTGCACTGAAGCTGCGCATGGACTCGCTAAGTTCGGCGCGGATCTGGACCCTGAAAGCTATCAGGTTTGGCTTGAAGGATTTCCTGAATTTGTATCAGACTTGGCGGCTAGCGATTTAGGTAGCTCATCTAGTTAATGGAATTTCTTCTTTCCGTTCCCCAAAAAAAAAGAACAGGTAGTTAATAAGGTCATGTTTTTCCCTACAAAATTATTGGGTATTTTCATCACGTCATGGGTGAAGACTGAAGATTGAAGACTAGTAACACTGGAGAATTTCATCGAACCTGAAAGGCTTAGCTGGACGCAAGCAAGTCCAAACAGAGGAATATAACTAGTAATACAGAGTCGAAGATGTAGCCGGTTTAATTAGTGGGAGAATATCAATCAGAGCGGTCAAGCAAAGCGCACAAATTAAAGAGAATTAGAATCCACATCCCACTGTGGATTTTTCTTAGTTGTCCACTTAACTTGGTGTGACTGGCATATGAACACTCGACAGCAACAAAAAAAATGCACCACTCATCCACAGAACTAGACTACCGTGATTAACCTAATATCACTAGAAGAGCTAAAAGGGAAATGCCATAGAGGTATTATTAGACAGGTAGGTTTATGATAAGGATCGAAAGAAAAAGGAGAGAATATACCCTCAGGAACATTCCTCCAAATCTTCCTTCCATTAACCGGGCCTCTTTTGTTTAATAGCCAATATGTTCTTTGTGCATCAGGCTAAGTTCTTTTCTACTTATATCTTATAGTTTATGTACGACACTATAGTAACTAACTTTTAAAAGATGTGTTTTTTGAGATAGGGTCTACCCGTTAATTACAGTACACCATATAACGACTACAGTTATATCGGTCAAAATCACATGCGATTGTTTCCCTCTTCAAAATCTCTCTTGCGAGCAGTCAAAATTCAAAAACCATAAGCCATAGGGCATGTTCTTTTTTTGGCTTATGGCTTTTGGTTGAAATTTTTTAATTTTGGGTTGTTCGCGACAGAGATTACGGAAAGAGAGATACTAGCTTGCGATTTTGGCTGGTACAGATATTGAGGTTTTAACTTGTACTACAATTAACTTGTAGACCCTGTTTTGAGAAAATACTCCGTTTGAAAGCTAGGTACTACAGCAAAAGCCAAAAATTATTTTCAGAAGTCACAAAGAACAAGCCCGACCATATGAGAAGGTTCAGTGTATTTTGTGATGAACCATTATCTTTGTGAGGTTCAGTTTCTTGTAGTCAGATCGGCTATGGAACCAATCGAACCGGCCGGCCCAATCAGTCTGATCAGCGGCTGAGCGATTAGACCGGTTGTCTTGTGATTGAGGATTTTGGCCCTAGGTCCATGTGTTCATGTTGCATGAAGCATGTTTAAGCTAACGTGGGTCAAGTTTATGAATAACTTGTGTTTGGAAACGATTTCCTTATCTTTGTATGTGCAGGGAGACTTCAAATCAACTATGGTCAACAATAAGGATCTGGACTACGCTCATAAAATGATCAATAATGCCGGGTGAGATGGTTGAGTTTAAGCATGGCACAGAAAAGCAAGAAATGTTGAAGAGAAATTTTCGAGTTTCTTAGTAGTAAACACGCGACTTCGGTAGAATCGCACTAACATCAAGTTTAATCGCAAGAAAACGGCATCCATCCATCCATTTGCAATTTTGCATTGACTCAAGTTGCAGCTCAGTGAGTGACCACTTTCACCACTTTTGCTAGGCTGCACTTTAGGCATACTGCTGATGTGTACGTCCACATCGACTGAACTAGGAAATTGAGACCAACGGCTGGCTCAGGATGCACTTGCATTATTCGTCCAAGTTTTTCTTTTCTTTTTTATAAAAAAAAGAGAGAGTGCATGTGCATCTATGCTAGATTCTTTTGAGATTAAAGTTGGCTTATGTTCATACAGTCTACAGTAGTTAGATGTTAAACGATGCGTTTTTTCAAGACATGGTCAATAGAAAAATTGTAGTAAAAAGTGTACTGAGTTCAGTTGTACCGACAAAAATCGTACGCGACTATTTCTCTTTATGTACTGTCTCTCGTGAACAGTTAAAATTAAAATATTTAAGTCATAAATCAATCAGTCCAAAAAAACTCATCATGCCTCTAAAGCAGGGGGCCAATTAATCATGCCAAATTATTCATGGCATGCTGATAAAAGATAAGAGTGGTCGTCTCACTCGGTGTCAATTACTGCTAGTACTCATTTCTCCTTTGCCTCTTTTCTTGCGAAGCTTTTGACTATAACATAT
This sequence comes from Bonia amplexicaulis, assembly GCA_036346245.1. NCBI lineage: Eukaryota > Viridiplantae > Streptophyta > Magnoliopsida > Poales > Poaceae > Bonia > Bonia amplexicaulis. The sequence continues at coordinate 204,776 of CM070750.1, read as the reverse complement.
TAGTTTAATAAATAGTAATTACGAAAAAAATCAAAAGTAAAAATACGCTGAAAAACTAAAAATATTCTTGCTAGCTTTTCGGTCGAGTCCATCCTGTTTCGCGCATCTTTTCTGGCATGCTTGGCCTGTCTCACAGCCCACGTCTATGCCACGCTGCGCCGCGCAGGCAGGTTGCTCTTACGACTAAACAGCTGGAGCGAGGAGCCAACTGCCCTAACGCTTGCCGTCGAAACGCCGCACGTCTGTCTCGCATCGCCCCATGCCGTAGGTACGAAGCCCTCCCACGTACTACTAGTTGGCTTGCGAGTTTTTAGCAGATTTGATATTGTTGACCACGGTATTTACAAAAGTAGCAGTATGTATATTGTATTTACAGAATTGTCCCTTTTGACATGCACCTGCCACCCAGCCAGCAGACGGCAGGCAACCTACCGCCCGGTGAGGAGATGGTAGACAGCCTGGCGTCCGGTGAGGGGACAGTAGGTGATTAAGCCGGCTTAATTAACTGCCCTAATTTTTTTCGTTTAGTATTTTTTTTGAATTTTTTAATATATCAAACGAGCTCAAAAAATTACGAAAATTTATATACAGTCTCTCGACAAAACGTACTTGACAATGAATATTTGGGTAATTTTATCTGTTGTGAATATTGCTAAAAAATTCATACAATTTCAATATTTATACAAGTTTTACATATAGCAAACGAGCTCAAAAAATTATGAAATTTTATGTGGAGCCTCCCGACACATTTATAGTTGTTGTGTAATTTTTCAAAAAATTTATGTTATCCAAATTTTCCACGTTTATTCGGGTTAATTTAATCATGAATTTAACGATGTTCAGACATCTTTTATCTTTTCAAGTGGCTAGCCTTTGTGCTTCGCGCATGTGTTGGCCCGATCGTGCTATATTTTCTTTCCTGTTGTATCCTTCACACAATTGTTACTCTATGTGTGTCGTCCCCTTCGCGCGCTCCCTCGTCCGCACTAATGTCGTTATGTTCGTGTCGTCTCCCTCACCCGCTCCCCCATTTGCACATTTATCAGTATTACCATACCATGCCCCCTCATCCGAAGTGTTGCTCGTGACAATGAATCCTCAATCTATGGGATGAAGACATCGGGTCTACTTTTCGCTCGACCATACCGTCCCCCTCACTGGAAGTTTCAGGCACACTCACTTTATGTCATTCGGCTCCAAATTTTGTTGGCAAGTCCAGCAGTGATGGAAGGCCAAACGAATGCTGCGACAATTATTGATCCAAGAGTGAAAGCCAACATGGTTCGTGGAGGAGAGTCGTTTGCAATCAGTTCTGAGTCTGGTATCCTCTCGGAGCAGCTGGCTGCAATGAAGGAGTCCTCAAGGACTACATCACCAAGCGTAATGCTCGAAATGATGTCCCTGATGAATCCATCGAGGGCTCATCCGATGATGAGGGCGAAGCGCTCGCTAACAACCCACCAAAGAAGTCTAAGAAGCAGAAGTGATCACCCTAATTTCATCAGATTCGTCGCACTTTTCTTAGTCCCTTTGCACTGCCGAAGATCAGAAAACATGTTGTTGTGTCTTCAGCCATGCTTTTAACGCCAAAGACCAGATCATCGATAGTCCCATTCTCTTTTGCCCATTTGTTAGATGTTAGATGTATTACTTTGAGGGGTATATAAGCTTCAGCACAACTGCACCAGAAACTATGGCTGCTGTTACCATGGATATTCAGTTACTCGTTCGGCCTCCCCCACAATACTCTTGAGCCCAGTGACCAACGTAGAGCCGTGATGTGTTTTGTTTATCTACTCGTATGGAACACATGTTTATGCATTTTCTTCTCACTGCCTGGTTCAGCCTCCGGTTCAGGTAGGAAGAAAAGTAGTATAAATACGTTACAATAGCAGGAGAGCCGTAAAATGTCAGTGCCCTAATAATAAGGTAGCAACCTGTTGAAAACAACATGCAACAGATCTTGGTAGAAGTCAAAATTTTCATTCCACACAGCAATTGTGTTAACGTGTTTCATTTCTCTGTACATTCCAGATTCCACACAGCAAGTAGTGCTAAAATGCTTTCAACAAATACATTGCTAGTTCTTGATTATATCCATAACCAAAAGAAAAAAAATCCATTCAATCATACATAAAGAGTGCTAAACCCTATGTCTAAGTTTTGTCAAATTGCTCCAAGCTTCTCCATCATAGCTTGTACATCTTCCTCAGTGTAGTCCTTTCTCTCGTTGAAGATGTTGAAAAGCTTGGGACCTCTGGCAGTTTTGGCCCTCGTTCAGTAAGAGGCGGCCTCACTAGTAAGACCTTCAGATCAGACATACCATACCATATCCTTAGCAACATCTTCTGGATTATCCATTTGCATTAATCACAATATTGAGTAACACCGTCACCAATTTGGCCATCACTTGATGGTGCAACACGACATAGTTCATCGAATGCCTCAGCAAAATCATCTCGCAGGGAGGCATGAGAATTCAAGGATCTTTCCTGAGTGAGATGCTTGAATCTGAAAATAAAATATAATCACACTAAAATGCAAGAAAAAACATGACAGCTAGATGCATCAGGGATAATACCAACCCAAGCAATGCAGCATGGAGACATGGCATGTCTATCTTTGGTATCAAATTTGAAAGATCTTTATGATATCTTGAAGGGGCTCTGGGTCTTAAAAGAGACAATGCCATGCGTTTGGTATGTGTTTCATCACCAAGCAGGGATTCACGCGTCGAGCCGCGACCGCCCTTCCCCGGGTGGCACGGCCTTCTCCAGGCGCCTCCCGCCGTGGCCTCCCCTCCGGTCAGCTGCCGCCGCCTCGGCATTCGCGACGGAGGAGAGGCATCTGCGGTGGGAAGCTCGGACGGTAAGGCTACGGTCTGTTCTCGGCGGAGAGGGTGGTGGCGATCGCCGGCGGCGGCGGCGCTGCCACGCTTGGCTCAGTTGGCTGGGTCCTCCGCGTGGCGAAGGGAGGGAGAAGTGGAGACCGAAGAGAACTCCAGAGAGGAGGATTAACACGTTTGGGGTAGTTGGGCCTGCAAATGGGCTAGAATATATTTAAATGGGCCGGTCTTCAGTTACACGTTTTGTCCCCCACCCCTTTGTTCAGCTTTTCTTTGATTTTTAAGAACGAAAATCTTACTGACAAAGAACAGTGTGCTATTCTGGGCAACATATAATCTTTTGCAAATGGTCAAAAACCATTTGCATTGTTAAAAAAAGGTAAACCACTCAGGAACTTTACATAAGCTTTATGCATCTTTCAAGATCCCTTGCCAGCCCTTCATGCCTAAGACATTGTTTTGCTCGAGTCTTCCATACAATTAAAACATGCCGTTTGATCTTAATTTCTACACTAGTTATGAACTTGTGATGTTATGATCCTAGCAGCCAATCCTGAAAAAAGAAATTAATCAAATCAATGTGGTGGGCCCAAGGCATTACGACCATGGCCCATCACCATAACTCGCTGGCGCGGTTGTACTTGGAAATTTTGGATTTGGCACTGTCGAGTGTCGATTGGATGGCCCATGCATTTTCGGCGTCTTCTTCGAAAGTAAATGAGGCGGGTTTCAGAGTGGATTTTCGAACAACTTTCTGAGTTTAAATTAATATATTATCTATATCGATGTCCTTATCATCAATCGTCGTCTATCTATATTATCTATATTATCTATATCGATGTCTTTATTTCGGCTCCCCGGTGGATGGCCGGCCCATACTTTTTCATTAATCCACGCACACGCAGAGAGAGAGAGAGTCATTTATTCGTAAAGTGCTATTTTTTCTTGAAAAGAAAAGCATAAAGCGCAGAGGGTGATTAAGTGTTACATATTTAGATGGTGTTTATTTGAGTTTAAAAACTTTGGCCATGGCGTACGCCAACACATGCCTATGGCCAGGACTCTGACGAACTCAGGCAAAAGTAGGAGAAGGCGGAGGAACCCAAGGAAGCAATCTGCACAAGCCGAGGCCATGGCGTGCTATGCTCTGGGTGGTAAAGAACTTTCCCTTTTCTCTTTCTCTGCTATTTATCCATCTTGCATGTCGACGGATGGTGGCCTGTGGGGAAGATTGCCAAACGCCACGGTTGCGGCCGGTAATACCTTCGTTAGACTTTGCCTTTGAGCAGCCCATGGTTGCAACGAAGGGCCCGCCAAGATTGTTGGCCGCTCTTCGATCCCATGGTTTTAAAGCATGAAGTTCCCCCACCCTTACATGTAGCTCGCGCGTCCTAGCCAAGCTGCACGACTGTGGCGATCCGTCACGTACTAGATTTGTCCCGCTCGTGCCTTTGATATGATGATAGCTCCACAAGGCAAGGGCGGATGGTGCTACTCGTAAGTCCTTTTGATCACCTCCTATACTCAGTCGCTTTCAACCACTTTCAATACTCGGGCACCACCGACCGCTACCTTACCCAGACATCGCTGACCACTCATGGTACTTGGATGTCTACGACCGCTGGTGATGCTTGGATGCCACCGATCGCCTGCTATACCCGGACGTCACCGACCACTCTTTGTGCTTGGACTTCTACGATCGCTGGTTATGCTTGGACGCCACCAACCACCCATTGTGTCTGGACATTACCGACCTTCGATGCTTGGACGTCCATGATTGCCCGCGAAGACAGACGTCTCTGACTACTCCTCGAAGACGGACACCGCCGACCGCTTGCCGAAGTCGAGTGCCCTCAACTGCTTCTTAGAGACGGACACCTTCGACCACTTGCTAAAGTCGAGTGTCAACGACCGCTTCTCGAAGACGGATATCTCCGACCGGTCCTCAAAGACGAACGCCGTCGAACGCTTGCCGAAGCTGAATGCCCTCGATCACTTCTCAGAGACGGACACCTCCAACCACTTGCTGAAGTCGAGTGTCACCGACCACTTCTCGAAGACGGACACCTCTAACCGCTTGTCGAAGTCGAGTATCTTCGACCGCTTCTCAAAGGTGGACATCTTTGACCGCTTGTCAAAGTCGAGTATCTCCGATCGCTTCTCGGAAATGGATACCCTTGACTGCTTCTCAAAGTTGAGTGTCATCGATCGCTTCTCAAAGACGGACACCTCCGACTGCTTGTCGAAGTCAAGTGCGTCCGGTCGCTTCTCGAAGACAGACACTTTCGACTGCTTGTCGATATCGAGTGCCTCCAACCGCTTCTCGATGATGGACTACTTCCGATGGATTTCGACCATGTTTGGTTTGGACCACGGACCAATTCTGATGGATTTCGACCATGTTTGCTTTGAACCACGGTCCACTTCTGATGGACTTCGACCATGATGGATTTCGACCCCAGACGACTTCCAATGGACTTCGACCACGTTGGCTTTCGACCGTGGACCACTTTCTGATGGATTCGATCACGTCAACTTTTGACCACGAACCACGACCACAATGGCTTTCGACCACGGACGACTTTCGATGGATTTCGACCATAAATGACTAGCGATGGTTCTTAGCCGTCGACCACTCCCGAAGACCGATGGTTTCTGACTTTTGACTATCGACTACTCTCGATGGCTTCCAACTACCGTGGGGTCGTTCCCAGTGGTCACTTTCGACCACGTCGATGCCTGACCCTAGTGTCTTGCTCTGTTAAACCCACGGCCTGGATTATGTCTACTACCCCGATTTTTCCACTGCGTCGTTCGATCGGTCAAGCTTGGGGGTGAACTATGCATATTTTAATCACCCTATTTTCTTATGTTACTCAATACTGATGAGATCGAATGATACGGGCGGGTGCAGCCAGTGTAAAGGCTACGCTATCAACGGTCCCATAGACTGACGAGGCTATGGATAATGCCCACGCCCACATTTATATTAAGCATTCATTATATGCATAGAGAGACGTGTAGCGAAAACCAAAGACGATGACCAATGCGCAACTTAATCGGAGGTATTCTGTGGGTTCGCCCCACAGATGTAATTAACCGAGAGCCTTCCGAGGCCCCGGGAACCAGAAGATCAAATCGCATATGTTAGATCTGCTATGCAAAGCAGTCTATACATAAAGAGAACTTATAATTTTGTTATTCTTGAATGAATGAATAAAATACATATTTTTTCTATGTTTCTCGTGTTTATTCATTGTATACTTTAGTACACTGACACATCCACACTTTATACTCCGAGACAAAAAATTCATAAACAATTTCTCCTCAAACATCCTATAAAATATATTCCCACGTTGCGAACAGCTCCTACGTGTTATTTTTATACTAATTTCAAGATTGGATATCTACAGACACCGTCTGTCTGTGGTCATCCTAACCATCATGCTGACGTCAGCTTCGTTGCTTGCTGACACCAGAAGCACACACTACCTCCTCCGGTAGTACTAGGAGCTGTTAGGAAACCGCCTCTGAGATAGAGTCTGATGATTCAAAGTCCGGATAGCCGAGAGTCACGACATATTGGGCACCCACCACCTAGTATAAATAGAGAGCCAACCCCCCCATTGTATACACACGCATGAAAGCAATAAAGAAAGACCAGGAGTTCTCTCTACCTCTCTCTGTGTTCATCTATTATTCTGTGATTCTGTGATTGATTCGTTCTTGTTCTAAGCAGAGATCCCGATCGGACTGGTCGCCAGCGTCGGTTTCTCAACACGTTATCAGCACGACTACGCTCTGGTGAACGAGGTAACCATCGAAGCACAGAATTGTTTTCTAGATCGCTTTTGAATCCGCATTTTCTTTTCGCGTTCTAGATTGAATTTCTATGGTGCAAATCCGCCCTAATCTACCCGAGCAGACCTGAAGTCGCCGGCACAATGCCGATCGGTAGATTGTGAAACGGGGTAGATGTCGATTGCACTGTAGATTAGAACGATGCAAATCCGCCCCAAATCTACCGCGAGCAGATCTGAAATCGCCGGCACAATGTCGATCGGTAGATTACGAAACGGGGTGGATGTCGATTGCATCGCAGATTGAAACGTTTTCAGACGCTCTGCATGATCATTTGTCACGGAAAATTTTGGCATGGGTTTCTTGTTTTCTCTCTCGCACAAGATTGCATCACGAAAAAAAAAAAACCCTCCCACCCCTGGCGACCTCGGCCACCAGGCGCCATCACCCGGCATGGTATCGCCCCGAACGGTCGCGCTGCCGCCACATCTGTGCGGCGCCGCCACCTTAAGCTTGAATCGGTTCTCTGCCGCCTCGGCACCGCAGAGACCGCGACGGGCCACCATGCTGCCTGCCGTCCGCAAGGCCGCCGCCGATTACCGCTGCGCCGATTGACGCCTGGCTGGCGACGCCACCGTCTTGTGCCTGGCCTGTCTGACCGCCGTCTGGCGCCTGCCTGCAGCGCCCGTGCCGCCGCGCAGACCAGGCACGCCTGCCGCCTGGCTGCCGCCTGGCCCATGCAGCATATACCCAGCTAATGCGCCAAGGCTGCCGCTTTGCGCCGCCACCGCGCCACCGCACCGGCTGAGCTCCGACGGCCGACGCCCGCAGTAGCCGAGCCGCGCCGGCCACCTCCGCCGCCTTGGCCGGCCCGGCCGGCCATGCCGCCGATCTCATGCCAAGAATGGCCCGCCTCCGTGGCCAGCCTCAGGGTGGTGGGTGGCTAGGGTAAACCCTAGCCACGGGTTTTATTGGGTAGGGATGGGCGGTTGTGAAAAAAAAAACCACGAGGTTCTTAAGAATTAGAAAGGTCCACGAAATTTACATTTTAGTCCGATTTTTGAGAAAAGCCTAGGTAATTCGAAAATTACCTATAGGTCCTCAGTTCTGGTGGGTCGGACTTTTCGAAAACCCTCGCAAAATCGTGAAATTACGCAATTTTTTCTCGGCGAAAATTTGTGCATAGACCCTTGGAAATTGCAGAATTCGCTGAAAAATTATATTCTAGCATAAAAGGGCATCGGGAATCCGAATTTTGAATTTATTTTAGCATTTGAAGCTTATTTATTTCATGCCATTTTTTTTCTGTATTTATTTACTGTTTTGGTTAATTGTAATTGTTTAAATTGCTTTTAATCACTGAAATTAACAGTAAAATTTATAGAAAATTCATAAAATTCTGAAACGTTACGAGAACCTTTTGTACTATTTATTTACCTGAAGTAAATTATTCCATGCATGTTTACCTGAAGTAAACTTATTTTATTCCATCTATCTCGCATATAGATGATGGAATCCTGAACCGGAGTTCGAGGAGTCGCCCAACATGGCCGTAACTATCGGCGTGGGCATCCGATGTCGAGATAGTACTTGGAGCCAAACGGCTCCGCGCAGCTATTGGGATTGGCGGACTGAATGACGCCCAACCTACGCCCGAGGAGAATGATCAGCACTTCATTTTCTTGGCACCACCTGCATTACTCTCAAGAATGAGTATATGGCGAGAAAAGCGCTTAGCACTGGACCGCACTCAAGAAGCGGTTTGAGAGGCTAAAGTACACCATCCTTCCTCAAGCAGAGCAAGAATGGGTCAGACTGAGGTTTGCCGACTTTAAGACGGTCGGGGAGTACAATTCTGTCTTGCACAGGATTTGTACCAATCTTCAACTCTGTGGTAAGCAGATCACAGATGAGCAGAAGATCGAAAAGACCCTGTCTACTTTTCACCCCAATGCTGTTCAATCCGCCCGCAACTATCGACAAGACGGCTACAAGGAGTACGCCGAATTGATCGATATGATGCAGGTTGCGGAGGCTCAGGACGAACTTCTCCGTAAGAATTACGTCACTCAGCCACTGGGGAGCTCCGCTGGTCGTGAGGCCAACGCTGGGAGCTACAAGGTGCGAAAGCCCTTGATGAAAAGAAGGGGAAGGAAGGGTAAGACCGTTGCCCAGAAAGGCAAATCAGATGCTCCAAATGACAAAAGGGCTATGAAAAGTGGCAAGACCTATGGCCAGCAGAACCAGGGTTGCTACAAGTGTGGCAAGTGGGGGCATTGGTCGCGGGTCTGCAAAGAGCCGCAACATGTAATTGATGCCCACCAAGCCCAGAAGAGGAATGGCAAAGGCGACTGAAGCTCACTTTGCATTGGTTGAGGGGGAGCATTACGGCGGTTGCACGAGTTGATGGAGGTTGAGACCATCCCGGCAACAACACCCTCTTACGACCTAGAGGCAGCCACTGCCATGATTTCTCTTGAAGAGAATATCACTTCTGAAAAGATAGCCGAAGAAGTCGATGATTTCTTAATCGACTCCGTCTAATGCACAGAATGCATAAGACGTTAATTGTCATTTATTTCATGTTAAAATGGACAAGTTAGATCTTGCATGGATGGTACTTTAGAATTTATTATCTCGTGATGGTTGGATGATTTTGGAATAATTCATTCATTTATTCAGTTTTATGATGGCATGATATGTTTTAATATTGATGTATTTTGTTTATGTATTGAATGCCTTCTAATACATATTAATTAAATACGTCATATTAGAACACGTGTGGCGCCCTATGGAGGAAGTCGCGCTTGCCGAAGCGGTGGCAACGAATACCATCTTAAGAGAGACTAAGTATTTTCAGTCGATCCGTAAGAGCACCGGCAGCCTTACGACAATCGCCGGAAGCGATGCTTGTATAATTGGTTCCGGAAGAGCCACAATTACACTCCCAATGGGAACAACCTTGGTCATTGAAGAAGCCTTATTGTTCCCAGAATCGACTAGAACTCTCTTAAGTTTTAAAGATATTCGCGCCAATGGTTTCCACATAGAGACTGATGAAGAGTACGGTAAGGAATACCTACTCATCACAAAGCGCGAAGTGAGTGGAAAAAGGGTATTCGAAAAACTTCCTTCACTAGAAACGGGGCTATATTACACCAACATTAAGGCACCTGCAGCCTACACATCCTCAAGATATTTAAGCTCGAACTCTTACGTCTCGGCATGATGATTAGGCCACCAGTCTTAGGATGATGAGAAACATAATAAATAATTCACAAGGGCATAATATTAATGTGAAGAATTTCCGAATCTCGAAGATTTTGTGTGCCCGCATGTGCCAACGGAAATTAATTACTAGACCCTCCACTCGAAAGTGAAGGATGAAGTACACGCATTCACGAACGCATCCAGGAGACATTTGCGGTCCCATTCAGCCCATCTCGGGGCCATTCAAGTATTTCATGGTGCTCATTGACGCTTCCTCGAAGTGGTCATATGTGGGTTTGTTATCCACAAGAAATCACGCCTTTGCAAAATTGATCTCGCAGATCATTCGCATCAGAAATGTGTTCCCTGATCATCATATCAAGTCCATCAGAATGGACAACGCCGGAGAATTTACTTCGAAGGCATTTGATGATTATTGCATGGCAATGGGAATTGCAGTTGAGCACTCGGTACCGCATGTCCATACCCAGAATGGTTTGGCAGAAGCTTTAATTAAGAGAATTAAATTTATTGCCCGCCCCCTTTTGCATAAAAGTAATTTGCCAGCTACATGTTGGGGACACGCAGTCCTCCATGCAGCGAATCTCATCAACCTTAGACCTTCGGCCTACAACATCCATTCACCTATGCAACTAGCGCAAGGGTCACCGAAACTTTCTCATCTTAGGAGGTTTGGATGCAAGGTTTACGTACCTATACCACCTCCACATGTTACGCAATGGGCCCACTCCGGAAGACCGGGATATCGTTGGTTATGAGGCGCATCCATAATCGGTATTTAGAACCCATGACGGAGATTTGCATCGCCTGCTTTTTGATTGTATTTTGATGAGGATAATTTCCGTCATTAGGGAGGAAATCAACCCTTGATGAAAAATGTCGGGAAATTACGTGGGAAGCCACGGGAATTCAAGCACATGACCCGCGCACTAGCGAAACTGAAAAAGAGGTCCAGAAGATCATCGATTTGCAAGCTTTAGCAAATCAACTGCCCGATCACTTTAGTGATTTGAAGAGCGTGATTAAGTCGCATGTGCTCGCACGCAATGCACCGAGAGGGTTGAAATACCAAAGAAAATTGAAGGTATCCTAATCCCGTCCAAAGGCCTCGAATAAAGGGCGAGAACTCGGCTCTTGAGTCCAAAGTAACCGGGACGCCCGTGAAAAGGATAAGAAGGACTTACCACACCGATCATTAAAGTCCCCAGTTGAGAAGGGGAGCCGTTGAGACCGCACAAGTATGACACCTTGAGAAAAGGGCATACCGGATCCGAATATCCCGTCGGCATGGATGTGCGCACACATCGAGTCGAAAACTAAAGGGACTTGCCACCGCAATTGGAAGAAGCGATGTGCAAGGGAAGCTCGGAAAAGCAACCGCTCGTAAGAGGCGACTCATGAAGAAATAGCTATAAACTATGTGCACACGGAGAGTCCATGAGCAGGACAACGACCAATATCGATATATACTCAAGAAAGAAAATTGCCACAATCATCAATCTTGATCCAGAGCACGCATCGTCATTGAATGTAAGAAAAGATCAGATTGGGAAGATTGGAAAAGGCAATAGCAACCGAATTGCTATCTCGAACAAAGAGAGGTCTTTGGGCCGTATCGCACACCTCCCATGTGCACCCGTAAGGCACAAGTGGTATTTGTTCGAAGAGAAATGAAAAAGCAGTAGTGAGATACAAAGCAAGGCTAGTAGCACAAGGTTTCACTCAACGTCACGGAGTTGATTATGAAGAAACCTACTCCCCAGTCATGAGTGGAATTACCTTTAGATATTTGATCTCAATGGCAGTAAACTTGAACTTAGAAATGAAATTAATGGATGTTGTGACTGCATACCTTTACGGTAACTTGGATTCGGAGATTTATATGAAAGTCCCTGAAGGAATTCCTCTCCCGAACCAAGACAGAGCAAATAGAAATCTGTACAGTGTGAAACTCAGAAAGTCACTGTATGGGTTGAAGCAATCTGGAAGAATGTGGTATAATCGCTTGAGCGACTTTCTCTGCAAGAAAGGCTACACAAACAATGAAGACTGTCCTTGTGTGTTTATACGGCGATCCCAGAATGGATTCTGTATAATCTCTGTGTATGTAGATGATCTGAATATCATCGGGACAGCAGAAGATATAAAAGAAGCAAGCTCCTACTTGGAGTCAGAATTTGAAATGAAAGATTTGGGCAAAACCAAGTTTTGTTTAGGCTCTGACTTGAACATGTCCCTGAAGGAATCTTGGTACATCAGTCAACCTACACCCAGAAGGTGCTTGAAAGGTTTGGCTTTGAGAAGGCATTCCGTCGAAAGTACCGATGATCGGAGATCTTCTGAAGAAAATGATCCTTTCCGACCTAGGGAAGAGGGGGAGGAAGCCCTGGGACCAGAAGTCCCATACTTGAGTGCAGTGGGAGCACTCATGTACCTAGCAAACTGCACTAGACCGGACATTGCATTTGCCGTGAACCTCTTAGCAAGGTATAGTGCAGAACCTACCAAAAGGCATTGGCAAGGCATAAAGGATATCTTCCGATATCTCCAAGGAAGCAAGGACCTTGGATTGTTCTACAGAAAGAACCAAGATCTGAACTTGGTTGGCTATGCGATCTTGGGTACTGTCGACCCGATACTGTAAAGTCGCAAGCAGTGCTATGTATTCTGTGTGGTGGGCGCAATTTCACGGAAATCGTCTAAGCAAAGTCTCGTAACGACTTGACGAACCACTCGAAATTATAGCACTGCATCGAAGCCGCACGAGAATGTGCTTGGTCTCACCGAATGGTTCACCACATCCAGCAGTCATGTGGGATGAACATTGTGCAAACCCCTACCATTATCTATGAAGATAATGCAGCTTGCGTAGCACAAGTGCAAACGGGCTATGTGAAGAGTCATCTCACTAAGCATATCAACCCCAAGTTCTTCTATGCACATGAATTGCAAAAGATGGACGAAATTAAAGTACTGCATACTAAGTCTTGTGAAAATCATGGCAGATATGTTCACTAAGTCACTCCCGCATCTAGCTTTGAAAGGTGCGTGCGAGGGATTGGAATGATGAGACTTAGAAGTGCGTAATCTGGGGAGAATTCTCTCAAGCCCGTTAATAAATCTTGGTCATGAAGATCAAGTACCCAACAAAATAAAGTCCCGAAGACTAAATGTATTTGGGTGAATTGTACTCTTTTTCCTTGACGAGTTTTCCCAAGTTTCTCGACCAAGGTTTTTAATGAGGCAATTAGGTAACGCATGACATCACATGTATCATGTACTCTTTCTCCAAATTTTTCCCACTGGGTTTTATGGAGTTTTGATGAGGCATGAGCATGTTGGGTGAGTGCCCAAGGGGAGTGTTAGGAAACCGGCTACGAGATAGAGTCCGATGATTCAAAGTCGGATAGGCGAGAGTCCCGACATATTGGGCACCCCACCACCTAGTATAAATAGAGCCAACCCCCATTGTATACACACGCATGAAAGCAATAAAGAAAGACCGGAGTTTCTCTACCTCTCTCGTGTTCATCTATTATTCGTGATTACGTGATTGATTCGTTCTTGTTCTAGCGAGATCCCGATCGGACTGGTCGCCAGCGTCGGTTTCTCAACAGGAGCCACGTAGCACACCGTCCAGATGGATTGAATGGTGCTGTAATAATACCGTCATGTAAGCGGTCGAAAAAGATGGATCGATAGTGCCTGAAAGCAATTTCAGTTTATCCGGATGATATTTAAGCATCGATCGACCCATCGAACATGTGTGCGTCACGTACGGTTATTTAATTAATTGCATTGCTAGCCAGCTGTGCTTGAAAACTTAGGGCTGTTCAAATTGGCATTTGATTTTAGTTTATAAAAATTAGTAGTTTATAGAAAAATTTATATAGAGATATTTACGAATAATTTTGTCCAATATAAATAATGTTATTGTAACTCTATTTAAAAAATAAATACTTTAAAAAACTATTTATAGTAAAAAATCATTTTTAGAAACTGAGCCTTACTTCTACTTGATACTGCCATGAGTAGTCCACCTGATTTTGGCGGCCTGCCCATCTCGACAATGACAGCACACGATGTATTAGTACAGTAATGATCGATTTCGATGTGATGTTAATTAAATACTTGTTCCTGGTGGCTCGGTGATTGACGCGGAGCCAGAACTATGTAACATTTTTTATTATATATGTAATAAAATATTTTGATAAAAAACCCGATATTGCAACGTTTATTACTAATTATTGTATACATAAACTCAGAATGTTATAGTAAAAAATAAACACTTACCCTATGGCAGGCGCAGCGAGGCCCTCGGGCTTGGCGGTGGCGGGAAGGTGGTGTGCGCGGCTTGGATCCGACGTCCGAGGAAAAGGCCACCCATATCCTCATGGCGCACTCGACCTCCTAAGTTGCGGGAGAGGGGGAGGTCAGATCTGGCGGCACCGCACCAGAGGATGGCCGGATCTGACAACACCGCGCTCGAGGACGGCCGAAGAGGAAGTCGACGGGGGCAGCCAAATCCGGCGGCGCAGGCGTCAGGGCGGGGTGATTGGGGCTCATATTCATCGCTGTGAATGGGGTCGGGCGTCGTACGGAGAGAGGAATAGAGTGAGAGAAGGGTGAGGAGAGAGTGGGAGAAGGTGGGAATAGAGTGAGAGAAGGGTGTCGTGCGGATGTGAACCGGTTCGGATCCGTGTGATGAGAAGCGTCCGTGTGACCGTCAACTTCTTCATCGCGCCACCGGCTGTAGCTCCTTAGGATTCAACCACTCGGGTGCATGTTCAACTCGGTGCTCTAGCTCTCGCAGTCTCGCTCGATCTCTTGATCCTTCCTTGTATCTAGTATCTGGAGTAGGGTGTGTGTGGGTAGATTTGTTGGTACCTAGGGCGTGGCCGACCCATCTTGTTGGGGGGGGGTGGGGCGGGTCGAAGGGTGGTGAAATCTAATGAAGTCCACCAAGTAGCTCCGCCCCTAGCGGCAAGGACAATCGTTCCTGAAGGTTATTTGTTAGGGTAAACTCACAGTGAAATGCTACATATATAGGTATATGTAAGCTTGAAAATTATCTTAATTAGGATATATAGATAGATTACCTTACAGTAGAAGAATAACTAGAGCGAAATGGTACATAGTTACTATTGCATATACAGTTCTGGATCGTGCAGAGCTAGCTTACTATATACCTTAATTTTCTACGAAAAGTTTAGTGAAATTAAGAGAAAGGTACACCGCGCATCTCTGCATATATATAGCATCCGTACACAAAAGTAGATATATGTCAGATTAATTTGCCCACTAATTAATTAGGACAAACACATAATTATGGGGTACGTGTGTATCGTCGTCGTGCATCTATGTCGCGTCGCGTATGCTGTTGAACGCGTACGAGATATTCTAGTTGGATGGAAACATATTGTTGCTGTTGCAAGTTGCGAGGAGCAAGACGTACTACGAGCAACGCAGCAGTACATGCTTACAGGCTGGCCTCGCAGACGAGTGCATTACTCCTACTGCGTACAGACACTGGTACACAAATTTCTTGTGGACCTTTCTAGAACAACAAAAAAAGCAACCGCACAAGCGTGTTAATTGATATATATATATATATATATATATATATATATATATATATATATATATATATATATATATATATATATATATATATATATATAGGAAGCCTCTTTTCACACCGGGTGTAGTTACTCTCTATGTCGTATCTCACTGGCGTTAGAAGTATCTCGCGTAACGGAGGGTATGTACATGTAGTATCTGAGTATTTAAGACCATCTAGGTGGTATGAACAATTTTTCAGAGGTGGTATGTATATTTTTTAGACATACTCCTTTTATGTGTGTATATGAAGGTATTTCTAAAATATGGTAAAACTATGGTTTCCTTGTAATTTTTCTTGTGGTTCACATGGAGTATCTTATAATTACTATCTGAGTATACCTAAAGTGATAAAGGAGTATTTTATGTTTGTTTAGGTGGTATATTAGAGGTGGGAGTAACTACACCGGGTGTAGAAAAGATTTTCCTATATATATATATATATATATATATATATATATATATATATATATATATATATATATATATATATATATATATATAGAAAAATATTTTTTATACCCGGGTGTAATATACCACCTAAATAAATTTGGAATACTCCTTTATCACTTTAGGTATATTTGTATACTAATTATAAGATACTCCAATGTGAACCACACGAAAAACTTGTAAAGGAGTTCATAGTTTTTAGCGTATTTTGTAAATACCCTTATATACGCGCATAAAAAGGAGTATGTCAAAAAAATGTACATACAACATCTGAAAAATTGTTCATACCACCTAGAGGGTCTTAAATGCTTGTATACTACACGTACATACTCTCCGTTACGCGAGATACTCCCTACATTGCGAGATACGATATAGGGTGTAATTACACCCTTAATTTTAGTTTTTTCTGATTTTTTTGTTATTCATTTGAATTATTCATGAAGATATAATGGTGTTTTCTTTTTCTTTTTTAATTAAATGATTTAGAAAAATTAACAATATTAAAATATAATTTTAGCCAAAACTAAAAGCTGAAAGCTGCAGTCGGTTGGAGCAAGCCATTCGAATGCTTTTCGTATTCGCCTTCATGCATTTTAGTTAGTTGACCCACTTAATTTTGGTCAAGATCGAGCTACACAACATATATCTATGGTGCCGCTCCGTTGGGCTGAAACAAGCTGGTTTATGATTGAAATTGGCTGAAAGTATATTGTAGCTGATGATGGCTTATTTGGTGTAACTAAATTTAAAAAAAATAAAAATAGAAAAAACATGTTAGCCTATCACGGATAATATAAACGAACACGAAAAAAAACCGACAAAAAAGCTAAAACCAAAACTAAGAAAAAGTAAATTTTAGAAATAATAAAAAATAAGCCAAAAGCTAAAAGTTGAAGTCGAAATGAGTAAGACCGAAAAATATCCCGAGATCAAAAGCGAAATTAGTTCGCACACACGTTCTAAATTGACGGGCGATCGAGGTGTAACTAAGCATATACGTACATACATTTTCGACTTTTAAATAAATCGCTCGCTCTCGATCGTGTATAGCCATATACAGGTGATCCTGGAAGAAGTAGGTACGTACGAACTGTAGTACGTGAATAGTTAACGGGCATGTGCGCGGCAAAAATATCTCTTTAATTACGCAAACTCAGAACACCACATTCACCGTACAAATCACACACACGTAGCTGTATACGTATACAGCGAAGTGACTAAATCCTAGGCTTATCTGGTATCTATAGAATGAATATGTATACGCGTTTTTCACTGGAAAGAGAGACACGTGTGTGAGACGCACCGAGCTGATCAGAAGAATCAATCAAACCCGACAGACGGGTTGCTGCTCAGTTCTCGGGGAAAAATATTTGGCCTCACTTCAGATGATTTCTATTCCTCGCTCTTGAAACATATTGATTTCTTAATTTCATTCCATTTTACTTTGTTTTTTGGGATCTTTGCTTTTTACCTTTTTCTTCTTCTTATTCTTTCGTGTTATCCGTAAACATATAATTTTTTTTAAAAAAATTATTTAATTACTTAGAAAAAATTAATCGTTGCTATAATATATTTTTAGCTGCTATAGCATATTGTAATCCATAACCTAGACACTGCCTAGAGCGTATTGGCATGCAGATCGAAGAGGCAAATATCAAGCGGAGGCGATGGCTGACAAGTTAAGGAAGAGCTGGACGTACTAGTCCAGATTCATGACAGGTGCAGCGGCCAAACTTACCACCCGCACGCAGATTTTTAATGCACCGGTGAGGGGTTTGTTGGCGCCATAAAGTCTAGCTAGCCTTTTCCCCCTCCTCTCTTCCGTCCATCCGTCCCTCTCTCCCTCACACCTCCCCTGCATCATCAATCAATTCCTTCTCATCCATCTCTCCACACTCCGCTTTGTTCGTTTCGTTTCACCTTGATTGGGCGAGAGGAGGAGGAGAAGCAGTTTCTAGTCAGCGAGTGGTGCAGCAGGCCGGCATGGATCCATCCGGTGCGTTCTTGCATAGTACGCCTTCTGCTGCTGGGGCGGCGGCCTCTGTCCCGCGGAGCTCGAGCAATGTCTCCCTGTCGTCGCTGGCGAGGAGCGGCAGCGGCCGCGGGAGGGGCGGCGGGGCGGGAGGGAGCAGGATGATGCGCAGGGTCTTCCGCGGCGTCATCACCTTCATCTTTGCCATAGGTACCGTACGTCAGCGATCGATCTCTCGCTTGTTCTTTCTTTCTCCCTTCCTCTTCCATTCCTCTCCTCTCCTTCTTCTTCTGGTTATTTAGCTCGTGTTTGACGATCCTTCTTTGACGGCCTCGTTTCTTCGAGCCGGCCGTACGGCGATTTGGAACGTGTCGGTCGGTGCGATCCATGTTTCCGACGAGCCTGATCTTCTAAGGGTAGCTTCTCATGCATGATTCAGACTTTCAGAGTCTTTCTTCGCGTATCCTAGTGTTGCCTTTCTGGTTTCTTGCCCTAAGCAGAAAAAGGAGAAAATTTCTGTACAGCTTGTTTCAGCCCCTTCAATTTTCAGCTGATTCTCATGGTTTTTCTTTAGAAAAAGAATTTTTGATGGTTTAATCATCCCACCTTTTCTTTTGGGGTTCTTTCTCATGTGGATGCAAATCTGTGTGGGGACTGGAGGGAGAGAGGGTTCTTGCTCTTCCTTTCCTTGTTTTTCCTTCTTTATTTTTTTCAAAAATGAATGTAAGTATGTGTGGAGGGAGAGAAGACCCCTCATCCCTGGCCTTAAGGCTGGATCAGTAGATTGTAGGAATTTGAAGTGCTTATATGGATAAACTCTTGATGGGTTTCTTCAACAAAAATACAGATTTAATTTTGTGGAGACATGTGGAGTTACATTTTCCCCCTTTCCTGCACTGAAAACTAACAGGTTCTTGAGTTTGCGAAATGAGAGTTTCCAAGTGTAATCTTTATGCCTTTTGGGTTGATCTGGTTGATATTCTGTAATCTTGTTCTTTGGTTCAAACTTTTTATTAGAAAAAGACTTAATTTGGTTCAAAGTTCAGACTTGTTTAGGAAAAAAAATACTTAATTTGGTTCAAACTTGAAACTGATGTTGTAGTAGGAGCTCTGAATATTGGCATATGTGTGTCGTGCAGCTGGCTTGTTTCTTGGAGCCGTCACCGGCGGCCTGATCGGCCTCGCCACCGAGAGCGGCCTCTTCCGCGGAACCGGCATCGGCGCCATCACCGGCGCCCTAGTCTCCATCGAGGTCGTCGACTCGTCGATCCGGCTGTGGCGTTCCCGGCGGTCCGGGATCTGGAGCATCTTGTATGTGGTAAGCATAAGATGATTGATCGATGCTAGCAACTAGCTACGAGTAGGACAGCAACTCATAACTGCACACTTGCTTGCTTGTTTGAACTTCCTTGTCTGTATGAGTGCGTTGCTTACTTTACATGGACTACTTGTGTTTCTTTCGTTGGCGAATGACGTATTCATGCTGCTATTTGATCTTTAGAACCCTAAACGACATGCTCTTACCATAAAAAAAAGCCTCTGTTCATCGCAGAGTCAAAACTCTCTTTTCAGTTGCTGAAGTAAGCTAAGATGATATTTTCGAAGTACCATATGCATTCTTACCTATCTAACCTTCTTATCCTCATCATGTATGAACACTCATGCTACAGAAAATCTGTTGCTCATGAGACGTCATGATACTGTGCAAATTTCTGCTGAGACGGCATATATTTCTGAACATCTTTTTCTGCTGGTTCCTCTATAACCTTAGTTTTGCTGAAACTTTCTGGCCGAATTGAGCCTAACGCAAATCTGACCGGGGAAATGCAGCTTAATGTGATCTACAGCCTCCTCACCGGCAGGCTTGTCCGCGAGAAGGTCGACCCGGCGGTGCAACGGGTGGTCCGGAGTCAGGTCAGTTGATCATCTGCCCATACATGCACGGTTTGATGCAAAAAAATACTTGTAGGTAGCTGACTGAAACCAGCTACTACTTACTGTGCATTTGTCTGACAGTATTATGTCTCTTTGAACACAGATGAATGCAGTGGACTCGTCACCCTTCAGGGAGTCCCCTGACCTCTTCGAGATCGAGGGCACCACCGGCATGCCAAGGGCGTCCATCGACAAGCTGCCCGAGATCAGGATCACCGAGGAGTACAAGCGGAACGCCATTGGTGACCTCTCGGGATGCTCAGTCTGCCTCCAGGTCTGAAACCACGCAACATTTCTGAAACTCACTATCCCCTAAGCCTAAACCTCTCTTCTTGCCCATTACCTTACAGACTACATACAACTAATTGACCATTGTATCATTGCATTCATGTTGTAAATGATTTACTCTACAGAGCCACAAGCGTATACCTAAGGCTAGATAATTATCTTTGTATTGCCAGATTTTTGCATGTATGCCTACTGATTACTGAATGTATTGCATGTATCACAAGCAGATATTCTGCCGATCGGCTGTTTTGAGTGATGTAAATGTTCTGAACTGTTGCTCCTCTTGTTTCAGGATTTCCAGACCGGGGAGAAGGTGAGGAGCTTGCCGGATTGCTGGCACGTGTTCCACGTGCCGTGCATCGACGGCTGGCTGATCAAGCATGGATCCTGCCCGCTGTGCAGGAGGAAGCTGTAGATCATCGACCGCGACGTGTGACGTACTACTCTACTAGTACTGCTACTACTACTACTAGGAAGAGGAGGAGGCTCTGCTTAGTGCTTGCTGTGTGCGCTATGCTGCGAGTTGTGTCCACCGCGCGTGCCCGACTTGCTGTTGCTAGGAGGCTGACATCTATAGAACCCTTAATTTATAGAGCATTTTGCTTTTGATTTTGCTGTATCTTCTGTTGCTACGTGTTCTTAATCTCTCTCTCTCTCTCTCACTCTCCTTTCTGATTTACCCTTCCTTTCTTTCTCCTGTTGCTTTCTCTTCTGTTACCGGCTTGCGCTTTGATCTCCTCACTGATGGTCTGATGTAATATATACATACATGTGTGTACACACATATACGTATATATGCACATACGTATATGTATATACGTACATACGTATATGTATATCCCGTCCGGCTTCTTCAGCAGTGCCACCAGTTTGAGCGATCACTGTATAGCGTCCCGTAGGTCAGTGCTGAAGGGATTAAAAAAATGTTTGGATAGCTTGTTTTTGCTTATGCCTTGTATGATTTGGAAAGAGCGCAATGAGATGTGGTTCAGAGGCCGGTCTTTCCACCTGCCTGACTTGATTGCCTCTATTAAGCAGGAATGTCTGGAGCCTTCTAAGATAGGCTAGGTTGTATTTTGCCTAGTAGGTAGTTCGCCTCAGTCATGTTCAGATCTCCATCTGTAGTCTCACCTTCTCTCCTCCCCTGTTTTTCACTGCCGCGGTAGGCATCCTAGCCTCTGTATTTTCGCTTCTTTCCATTTGATAGAATGGAACGGTTTCGAGAAAAAAAAACTTTGATCCCGTTAGCTCGCATCGCGAACCAGCGCCTCACACGTGGAAGCAAGCGTGGCTCGGCGTCGGCGGCTACAGCACCCTGACTCGCCGGCCACCCTACCGTATCCTTTCCTTCCCGTGGCCATTGGCATCT
Source organism: Bonia amplexicaulis (assembly GCA_036346245.1). Taxonomy (NCBI): domain Eukaryota; kingdom Viridiplantae; phylum Streptophyta; class Magnoliopsida; order Poales; family Poaceae; genus Bonia; species Bonia amplexicaulis. The sequence goes on along the minus strand of CM070750.1, from coordinate 183,266 downwards.
ATGACCATCGCTACGCTCTAGTTCAATCCATTTATTACAGCATCTTGTCGAGAATTGAGGCATGCTTGTTGCTGCGATATTCAAAGTGTAATCTTCAAGGGAAATCAACAACTTCACATATAGTGGTCACCAAATAACAGTGCATGTACAAGTCAAAACAGTATACATACATACATACAGACAGCGTCCATAACATCAGTTAATAAGTTACTCCTTTTGGCTTATTATTTCGTATGCACTGGTGTTAAAATTCCTGCGCTGGAACCAGACATTTTGCTTTTCAGCTGGAAAGATTTTTCGCTTTCCATGGAGCATCAGCAGCACAACAGAACAGAGCAGCTAGCTATCCTTTTTAAGTCAATCTTGAAACATACATTACTATGATGATGGGACTAAAAATATGGAGAAGAGCTTCTGTGCCTCTCCTTTTTTTACATCATTGAGGGATGATCTTGGCAAATATGACTGACGATTACCACAAGGGAAGAAAAACCTCCTTCAGTCAGGTGTGTCGTCTCCACCAGGTGCTTGCTTGGAGCTACGTCTGCGACGCATAAGGTGCAAGCGTATTGCTGGATAGGCTCACACCGCCGCCTCTTAGAGAAACAGCAGGACCCCTGTAGGTGCTCGCCCGACTTACAAGGCTGGAATCAAGGAAGACTACAATGACGGTTATGTCATCGTGGAAGTGGCGACGAACACCGCGATCGATCTTCTTGAGATCAGAGTACCGCATCTCTCTTTTCTTGGCTGCTGCTTGCAACACTTCCTTTATGAGCTTCCTAGCACTTCCCTGAAAAGATCAAAGAGAGAGTGAATCAATATCAGACTCTTCACTTGCAGTCAGCCACCAAAAACGTCTACTTCATTTTCATGCAAGTTGCCTTTCACTGAGGGCTAAGCAATAACAAGGTAAAAAATTGTGAAACTAAGCTTCCACAGTAGCAGTAACGGATTTCAACCCACTCCATGGCAACCATAAACTTTTGTACCAAGAGTTCTACATTCTATTGTACCTGCAACCATGCCACATCAAGATTTTGCTGATAGTATGATCGCAAGATTTTATATGTTTCTAAACAAATGCCATGGTAACATGCAATTTATAGTTTTGAGGAGAACGGAGAACCATCCATAGTATTTTACAACATCAATGTAGTATGCAAATTGTTATTTTGAGGAGACCACACATTTGGAAAAGCCTTATTATTTCACTAAGAGTATATTTTGGGCATGTAGCCCATGCTCCATAGGCTAGGGGTAATCAAGGGCATATAATAGTACGTTAGTTCTTAAGTTTGTGATAAAAGACCAGAAATATAATCTGAAATAGCACACCCATAGTGTCATGCATGGTTGCAGTAGAATATGCCAAGCACTGTATCAGTATGTTTGTCAGGTCAATTTATTTACACAGGACTAAGAAGCTTACACTTTGAGGGCTAGTGTGAACAATGTCAACAGCCTCTTGGTTGGTTAAGTGCTCCCAAAGTCCGTCAGATGCAAATATGAGAAACTGATCGTGTGGCTGTAGTGGTTGCACACTAACCGATGGTTCAGAACTTAGTATGGGCTTTTGAAAAGGTTCACGGAGGCGGAATTTTGCATACAGAGGTTCACGATTGAACTCTGCTTTTTTGAGATAAGCATCACCGATTGATCTGCAGACCTGCAACATACAACAAATAAAGAAAATTCAAAAATCTTCACTTGGACCTTGGAAGAATATGACAATGTAATTGAAGCAGCAAGTATCATCAAATTTGTTACTCATACAAAACTCAACATCACATATCTTGATGTCTTATCATGGAAACCCGGTGAGGGCATGCCACAAAGCCCTGGAGAGTGAAGAATCAGGGCTAAACGTCAAAACACTTTTCACTAATGAATGGTTAAACCAAGTGAAGAAATGAATCTAACTGAACCATGACAGATACTCTTCAAGTACTGCTTTAGTAGTAACTATCCATGCCATGAGAAATAGCTCAATTCACTAGATGATACAGGCACTAACAATGCAAAATCTATTGTTTTCACGCTCCTCCCTACCTAAAAATATAAAAGTGGTGCCACAACCATCCATCACATCAAGGGGATATCTCTCATCCACAAGCATTAAGATATGTTTATTGGGTTTCCCCTATGAGACCCTACCACCTATAATCACTTGATTTTGCCATTTATCTTGGACAAACGTGGATTGCGGTTTTTCAGTAAATACCATTCAGAAGATAAGGAAGAGAACAGGCTAAAATTCAAGGTGATTAAACTAAAGTTATCTTTTGCAAACATGGATGCACATAAGCAATATGAGATAACCATTGAATCAAATTTTCTCAAAGCTACAAATGTCTTCCCAGTGATAGAGCCAGGGCACACCTGAATTAAGCCTTTTACACGCCAAACGTTGTGCTTGAGAACAACAATCTGCCTATCTTCCGGGTGCATTGACTGCAATTCTTTTCTCACTGACTCAATACTTACATTATGCTCTGCTGACAGTTGGACAGCCAAAACTTCTCCTGTGGCTTTGACATGTCGTCCTAAAACAACACGGGAATCCCCAACATTGGCAACATAAAGTATGCCACCACAGATTACACCAACCAGACAGCATGAGCCCACAGCTGCTATTTGAGGCTTCACAGGCCATTGCTTGGTGACAACAGAGAAGAATCCATCTTCTGTAGCTTCATATGCTTTCTTCAGTACATCAGCAGACATTGTATTCTGCTCCGATGCAAACCCTGCAATATAAGCCATGGAAGAGAAGAATGATCAATAAATTGCCCTTTAAGAGGCAAGTGAAAAATAGCAGTGTGGATATCGCAAAAGAAATGAACATAATACTAATGCATAATGCTCCCAGGTTAGCACTTACTTTTCAGATTGTGGAAGAGGTGATCGTTGATATAGCAAGCTGTCTCTGGGCCACCGTGTCCATCGTAAACCCCAATGAAGGTGCCATATGGGCCAGAGTCAAGAAAGCTCAATGGACCCGACTCAATCTGACACTGGTCCTCAAGTAAGTTATTGGCCTGGATCACAGCCATGGAGAATTCCCCATTTACATGCTGCCCAGTGTCCTTGTACCATAGAAGTCCATCCTGCCTACTGGCAACATCTGAGCATGTCCGGGCATGCCGGTTGGATGACGGTCTCCAGCATGCCCGTAACAAATTCATCAATGTCACTATCATCCCTCATCAGTCATCCCACCCACATACGCCTCCGAGCCCGCTTCATCTGTGCTCTAAGAAAAATGCAGTTTCACTTCTCAGTGCACAAATAAATCTCTTTCATTTATCCTGGAAAGAAAACATGTATAAGCATATGAAACACAAGTATGGCTTGTTAACTATACTCAAAAGTGCACTCGGTTTGGAAACACAATTTCAAGGATAACATCTTTGATCTATCTTTCTTTTCTTTGTGAGTATATGTTTTCTCAAGCATCTAACATTATGCATATCAATGTTAGCACAGTTGATATGTCAACAACTCAAAATCCAAAAGGTCTGGTAAATATCATTCCTTACAATAATACAAGTGGAAGGAAAGAAAATCAAATCAAATATCCTCTTTTGGCACCTTTAGGTGCTAGTAAAAGCAAGCTTCAAATGAGTAACCTACATCATCGCTGTGTCTCATTGAAAAAAGACATATCACATGCCATAGCATTCTATAATTCTATGCATCTTTTGTGTCCAGAGGAAAAAATAATGCAGCAAGAGACCCAATTTGTTCGCTGTTTGTCACCAGATTTCGTACTGAAGAAACATCAAATGTTAAAAAAAGACAATATTTCCCATCAAGCACTTGGAAATTACGACAACCTCCTTGCAGCAACCGATCAAAGCCAAGGTTTCGCTTATAAATTCTAAAGAACTAGCGGCGAAGGCAGAATTTTTTGCACTTCTGTTGGATAAACAAAAGGAATGATACCTTGACATGTCAATAAGAATCAATTGTCCAAAACCTCATCTCCTCCGGTAAATTGTAAAATTCTCTCACGCCTTATCGTTCGCATCGCAGATAAGTAATTACCATTAAAGAGGGAGCTAACGAGTATAATTATACACCATGATTCGCAATTTCGCACACTATTTCCCCAAATCCTCGATTACACCATCCAATCGGCGCGGTCGCTTCTCCTAAGTGGTAGACCGACCGTCCACCAAATCGAGACACCTCCCAATACCATTCCATACCCGATCCAAGAAATCCAAACTGGCGTACAGAAATCGAATGATATCCGAACGCCCAAGCACCAAAAAAACTAGGGATAAATTCGCTGATTCGGATCAAGAAGGAGAAGCCCCCAATCTTGGGGACGCGACTCCCAAGGGCGCAAAATAGCTGACGGGGAAAATCGCACCTTTGCGTGGCGGGGGCGCCCAATTGGCGGATTCGGATTGGGGATTTGGCGAATTGGGGGAGGGGCCTCGATCGAATCGCGCGATTTGGGCGTCGCCACGCTCGCTCTCTCTCTCTCTCTCTCTCTAAACGAAGGGAGAAAAATAGCCGTCGCGGAAGAGAGGGAGGGAAAACCGTAGGAGGGTAAGGGTGGGCAACCGCAAACGGATCAGGTAGCACCCGCCCGACCCGGCTCTGGATGCGGCTCGGACCGACTACGGGGAGATGGGAACTCGCTATCCCCTGGCCGGCGTTGGAGACGAAGGGCGGCGGGGCACGGCCGACGAGCGGAGGCGGGCGGCCTTGACGGCGACGGCTCACCGGCGGCGGGGAAAGAGAGAGAGAGGCCGAGTGGTAACTAGCCCGTTGCAACAGCCGTTCGATGACGTGTGGGTTTAGACAGGGTCGTAATAAAAATGTAGGGGTGTTTGAGGTAAATGACCTTGACAAACATTGTAATTGCATATACCTACCGGAAAATATCTGACCAAAATCCCCTTGCTGCTTGTTCATTCAGACGTTGGTTCCTCTCCTTCCAGCAAGAGAGGAAACTCGTTAGAATCTGCTCTGGACAAACTTAATTGCACCACTCGATCAGCTCAAACTCATGCTACCTAGCTAGCATCTTGTAAGGAGGTTACTACTTTATCTTATTTGAACCATATATTTACCAGCTGGTCTGAATTCTGAATCTTTGCACCTGAAAAACTGAAGAGTATAGCAGCTGGAATGAGAAGATGGCCACCAGCAGCGACACAGTCTGGTCCACAGCACCGTGTCATCGCGTGTTTTCATCTCTTTCTTGTCAAACAAGCGTGTCGAGATCGATCAATAGATCTATGGTGTTACTATTGAGCTTAATGAACACCAAGACGCCCAGGTCTGGTGAATGATCGGCAACATTGCATTGAAAAGAAGTTCAGGCCTAATTCAAGTGTTCATATTTCGTATACTCACATAGTATAAGATGGCTCAAACCTGTTTCAGGGCGGAACAACAGCAACACTGACCAATTGAAAGGCCAGTGCTGTACTGCTGTGCATGGATAATAATAATTGGATATACACTGCAGAAAACTGAAGAAAAGACGGAGTTAGCCAGCCCCTAGCAGTTGTGCTTGCTAACGCAGGCTTTGCAGTGGCGCTTTATCTTTATGGTGTGTTACCATCCAACAATGACTCATTGCTGACTCTCTAGCCTTCTTCACCTTTACTTGCCTGGTTGCTTAATTACAGGTCAAGAGAAAGATCATTGTGTTAATATATCCTTTTCACACCGGCCCCTTGGTTTCCTCCCAGCCTCTTGTTTATTCATCCATTCGTTCGTTCCACGAGGGCCATTTATATTGATTCTTACTTATATCCTTTTGGTTTTAACTTATAAATAGTAATAATTTATAGAAAACCGTACGGTAAAAAAGAAACTCGCATACGATTTTAGCTGATACAAATAAAGTAAATACAGTGTGTACGACAATCGGCTAGTAGACCCCATTTGAAAATTAAGTACTATAAAAAAACCATTTACAGTAGAAAAATAGCTTTTACAAGCCAATATGAATAGAACCTAAGAGACAGGCTTTGGTGCCTTGTGACATTGTATACGTAGTTTTCTTAAATTTGTATTCTAAAATACAATTATTTTAGGGATTTTACTTTGGAATCCGTATCAAAATCAAATTGCTAATTTTATTTAATTTTTATTCCGAATTTAAATTATTTTTGGTTGAAATACGTATGTAAATCTAATTTCTAATTTTTGTTTACTTTTTATTTTAAATTATATTTATTTATAGATTTTACTTAGGAATTTATATGAAAAACAAACTGCTTATTTAATTTTTTTATTCTAAATTTAAGTTATTTATATATTATATTTATGATGGATTTTCTTTAATTCAAACTATTATAATTTAGACTCGTCATGATCAACACTGGAGATTTTTCTCCTTTTTCTTTGATTGACGTGATAGCTAGATGGATAGATACAAGATAGATATTAAGATGTTAAGGGTAGTAACCATGTGTCATATCTTCCCTTCTCGCCATATGACCAGCGGTCCCTATTTTCTTTTGTTTGGTCCAAGTTTTCATCCTGGCAAAATTTCAAGGAGAATGGAATGGTCGTCAGAACGACCAGTCCAGCTGGAGAGCAAGTATAGGAAAATTAGCCTTGTGTTTGCTCTGAAATCTCTAGCTGCTAGCTTGAAACATCTATCTAGTACTTCTCTCATTACAATGTAAACCCTCTCAAGCCTCCACATAAGATCGGTGCATGAAAAAAGAGGGAAATTCAGACAAGTCGCTGTCAGTCTGATCTTCGTTGTCGCAACCTCAGGCTCAGCAATATGCATGATTCAAGGAGTGACAACCAATAATTCATGCAAGGGATACACACATATGTGTATGTACTAATCATCTGCTCGTGCGCTGTAACGAAATTTATTATATATATATATATATATGAAATTATGCTATGAAAAATAGCTACTCTGATCAGTTAAAAAGTGAAGAGTGATAAGACGTTAAGAATAAGATGGTTAGAGGAGAAGGGATATATGACCACCAATTCATTCTTTTATAATAGTAGTGATATGTATATGTCCAAAAACAGTTTTATAACTAATTTTATCGTGCACCTGCACCCACCATTTTTTCCGACAAAAATGGGATTATCTTCAAACAAGATATGCATTCTTCTTCAATGGCGAATAATTAATAGGGTTGCATATTAGGATCGCATCGCGCTTGGTACATACAAAACTCGTGATAGCTATGACATATCAAAAGAAGAAGGGATAAATCTTAGTAGTACTAGCTATATATTCGAGTACCGGCGTATTGGTTTTTCATCGTTCCAAAACTAAGCTGGAGTAGTAATACTGAAACTCCCATTTGCTTTTGCCAAAAGAATGGAGGGTGGGGAAGAAGCTGCAGCTTATGGACCTGTTTGATATAGTTACGGTTTTATAGTTTTTGACTGAAATTTTTGAATTTTAGCTGTTTGTGATAGAGATTATGAAGAGAGATACTTACTTGTGATTTTAGTTAATACAGATGTTGAATTTTTAACGTGTACTATAATTAACTTATAGACTCTATCTTGAGAAAATTATCTATTTAAAAGTTAGGTATTATAGTAAAAATTAAAAATTAATTTTAGAAACCGTTAAAAAATAAACCGTACAACTAGTCACTGGCTCGACACGTAAGCAGGAGACAGAGGGAGAGGAAAAATAAGATTTGGAAACTAGCTTATAGGTGACCATCGAGGACAGCTATTTTTAAGATGAAATTATGCAGACAGCAACTGCATGCTTATAATATCATCAATTCCTCTGAGACAGATAAATGAGAGGCAGGCAAGAATCGATCGGCAGCTTCGTAGCTCCTCCTTTGCACGAGGCAGCGGTAAAGTTAGATAAGATAGATTCCTGCATGTACCGCCTCTGTTTCCAAGGACGTCATGTATTACTTGTAACTGTTTAAAATTGTTTAGCTATAAGTTACATCAGTCAAGTATACAATATTATCAATACATGCTCAACAACAAAATTTAACTTTATTACAAGATAAAAGACTTAACAGCCAAGCATTACACGTGGTCAGGGCATTTATGAGGGGGGTGTACGACTTCTGACAGGCGGCGCAGGAGTGACAGCGTGCGAGATTGTGCGAGAAGGCGCTAGAGCGGGCGGGATGAATCAGGCGGCGGCAAAACAGGGGCGGCGGCGATGCGTTTTCGGTTGATGAACAGTGCCAACGCAAAATATCCCCTGTTGAGGCAATGCTGGTGAGGATTGGTGGCTTGAATGGCTGAGATTTGAGCTGAATTAGGCTAGGGATCAAAGGAAATCAAATCCAAAACGGAATTCCAAATCCTTTTGAAAAGATCGGTTTTGTTTCACTGCAGATCGATGGTCATGTCGCCTCCAAATCAAACCTTTCAGTTGGTGATCGAGCATCTCTTCGCAGGAGGATTAGATACATTGCTCAGCCTCATGTAAAGTCTCTCTCTCTGTGCGTTCCCAGCCAGACAAGCAGAATATGACGGCACAAATGTAAGAGGGTTAACTACTAGAGGACGGGAAGAAAGGGTTGGATGCATTTCCATCAGTCGGCGCTTCAGGACAAACACGCTTTACAAATGCGTTGATCAAGTAGAATTGATCGCCCCCCTTTTTTTTTTGTCGAAGCCTAAGTAAACTCTATGTCTTTTCTATTAGTTTATGTTTTTAGATGAGCTAACTGCTCCACGTAACTTAATATAAAATATTAGAATAAAGAGATTTTGGATTTAACACTTGGCTAGCGTAATTTAAAAATAATTATAGTCTACTCATCTTTCATGTTTTAAGCTTGAAAGAAGCTATGTATACGAGAGTGTTATAGTATAAATGAATTACTCGTGTTTGCTCATCAGGATCGAGGCTGCTAATTCTCTCTTGCTGAGTTGCTGTCACCGAGTAGAGAGAGAGAGAGAGAGAGCAGCAGATTGGCCATTGGCCAAGCACAGCAGCACATGCACATGCACGGCACTCGATCGGCTGCTGCTGGTGGTTTCGCGAAGGGATAGAAATGGATTCGGTTGGGTTGGGCCTAGTTAGCCCAAAAGAAAAAGAAAAGAAAAAACTCCATCTTGCTGACCAGCATTGAATGCCTGGCTGCCTTATGGCTCTGGACCATATATCATATGCTGCTGCTGCTGCTAATTTAATTTAGCTTTCTCGATCATTAGTGAGGTCGATGGCGACTGCAATTGCATCTGCATACTTCATCGTAGCTACTTTATCTGCGATGGAGCAGCAGCCCCGATAGCCACTTCACGTGGGAGCTGTGAGAAGGCCGGGTGGCACCACGGGTATTTCTAACATAACGTATTACTTTACTATATTTATGTTCTCTATACTATTTAGAGATAATAGTAGATATATCTCGTCTAATATACAGTGTCTAAATTTATATATTCTTTCATGTTTCTCTCTCCCCTCTCCTTTCTTATCCATGTCATAGATTTAACAGGGTAGACATAACCCTCCTCTCAAATGCATGTTTTAACTATATGACGAAGATAGAGTAATTCTCAAGTTATTATGTCATTATATTCTTCGAGTATACCCCTTATTGATAAGGGGAAAATCCACAGGTAAGTCATCTGATTGAGTTCGGCCTAATGACAGGGCGTGTCAGACTCCCGATCGCAACACTAGTCGAAGGAGAATACCTCGAATGGCTCCGGATCGGCAAGTGGATGCTCGGTCACCGCTTCGAGCAAGGAACCTACAGCAGCAGATGGAGTAGGAAAACACCCTCGTCACCTTCCTCCAGGCAAACACAAATATGTTCGTGTGGCAGCCATCTGACATGCCCGAGATCCCTAGAGAGGTGATCGAGCATATGCTAGCTCTATGGCCTGATAAGAAGCTCGTAAAACAGAAATTACAGAGATTTGCACTAAATCAGCGAGAAGCTATCAGATCAGATTTGGACAGGTTATTAAAAGCAGGCTTTATAAGAAAGGTTGATCCGAACCTGTATAAAAATTCCTGTGTTTTTCTTCTGCATTACTAGATCTTAGAAATAAGAGTTTCCTCTGAATTAAAAGTCATAAACCAAAAAAACCAGTCACATGCTTGCCACCATTGGTTCTTCGTGTTCACGTCACCTCGGAACGTATCAGATGAGAATTACCATTATCCTTCGTTGCATTTCACTAGACTTAGAGTGGGTGTTTCAAATGGGCTTTGATTTTTGACTTCTGTTTGAAAAAATTAGAAGTCGATTTGAACATCTCAACTTCTAAAAACAATTTTTACTTTCTAAAAGCGACTTTTTAAACCACTTTCAAAAGCCATCTACTAGCCTTCGTCATCTTCTCCGTGTCCGCGTCTTCTAAAAATTGTTTTCAAGCTTCGCTTGTCTGGTCTTCTATAGACGTCATATGTGTGAGTGCGTGCGTGTGGTGGTATACGTGTATATAGGTGTCTATGTGTTGTATGAGGTGTGTTCATAAAAAAACTATTTGTTTCATTGTTACTATCCTATTTTAGTAAGAAAAACAAAAGCTCCGGTCGAAACCATCAGCTTTAGCCATTAAAACACCCCTTAAGGCCAGCCCAATAGACCAAAACTAACGAATGAATGAATGGCACGTCTCATTGGGCCGTTTTAGGCCGGATTCTTCCGTCTCTGTTTGGGCCATTTTTCGACTGGGCCCAGAAAATACGAAGAGTCAGTAAAATGACATTTTTTTTTGGAAACTAAGAGGTGAAAATGGTTCGTCTCGAATTCTCGATAGGTTCATTTGTAACCTGAGACGGCTGTATGAGATATAAATCGGACTATCTTAGCTATCCAAAATTACACATAAATATAAGAAAAACATAGTAAAAATGCAAAACGTAAATGAAGGTAGTACAAATTGAAAACTGGATTTGTCTTTCATCTCATTTCTAAATACCTTTTGATCGCTGACGCTTGCTATAACACCTCCATTTCTAGGAGCGTCGTGAATCTCTCGCAACTGCCAAGGACTATTCAGCTGCGAATTACATCAACCGAGTGTATACATTGCTAACACATGCTTAAGACAAAAGCCAACTTTATTACAATATAAAGGCATGAAAGCCGAGTTTTACAGATGGGGGCTAGCGGTTGTTAGATACATTACATAACAAAAGAACGCCACAGACACGCCTGAGCGAAGAACAACCCTAATTCTAAGTGTCATCTACTTCGTAGAACTCCACCTCATTGCCTTCGTAGACTTCCTCGTTGTCTTGCCAGACTACTTGTGTTGATGTTTTTAGCAAGCATGAGTACAAACCAGCGTACTCAATAAGTCACATAGGAAAGACTATTTAACTACATGCAAAGATTTACCAAATGTAGGGTAAAATAGTTCATTATTTTATGTGGATGCAATTTTAGTTGTAAACAAGTTTTAAACATAAAATCATGACTTTCTTTATATATTGGGTTTTCAAAACTTGATTACTAGGCCTTCAACGTTTCCAAATCATTCTCAAATCTACTTATGCTTTGCTGTTAGATTCACCCATTAAACACAATTTCATTTACCGAAAGTACGATGTATTCGAATACCATTAATCAATGACTCTGCAGAGCTGCCTTGCTTTACTCACAATATTTCTTAACTCCCGCGACAGAATTAAGAAAACAAGGCTGTTCACTGCTCAATTCTTTATATAACCTCCACCTAGTAGGTTTTTAATTCTAGGTCATTGAGAACTACAAGCCTACAATCAGAAGAGTGATGCTATCCATATTGCCATTATTTGATCATTTTACATAAAAAGTAAAATAAATAATCAAATCAATTTATATTATTCCGAGCATCGAATCTAATAACCAAACTATTAACTACTTAGTAGTTAATATACAACTTGAATTGAGAGATAGAACACAACCAAACGCCTGAGTCTTGTATAATCTTAGACGATGCATGATTCTTCAAGATTCTACCATGATTCTACTGCGATTCTACGACTAGGATCGCTATTCTACTAGGTACGCTCAATGTGTGATCTGAGTCGGATTGATTTTGTGGAATCTTAGAATCATACTCTACAACTAGGATAATGATTTTAGCAACCATGTTGACGCTTCTTGGCTGCTTGCCTACCTGCCTTCTTGCGCTTTGACGTTGTTGTCGCCTCCGCGCACCTGCACGCCGTGGCCATGCTAATTATAGGATTCACTATAGATTCGGTCGATTGGGGAATTGATTGCTGGGATGAGTGAGGCAATTGGCCCATCACGACAGCATGGAGTCAACCAATTGGCGCTACTCGTCTTCTTCCTCAAGATTCACCAAAGCTTGCTGCCGTATTGTCATGGCACCCATGGATAAATGGAAGGGCTAGGTTGGGAGTAACAGGGTAGGGGCTCCAGACCCTTCTCATCCCCCGGTGGGTCTGCTCCAGCCAAATCTTTATGTTGCATGCCTCTGTCTCATTGTTTGGGGATTTGTGAATGAAATGAGATGTAATTATTCTGTTCGTCTAAGTTTATAAGACGTATTTTTTATTGATACATAGACCAAAGAGATAGTGAAAATAGCTAGATTACCTTTAATTATTATCTTTAAGCAATATATTCAATGCATGCATGTAGACTAGTAGATATTATTAGGGATATAAAAGAAACATCACACTAATTTTACATTGGAACATAAAATGTGTTATATATTTATAGATAATATCATTAAAAAAATGGGAGTGTCTATACAATATTTGACTATTTTTCAAGGCAAAAAAAGTCAGATTTTTGGACGTTGGATGGTGATCCAACACTTCAGATCTTTTCTTTGGAGGGGATGCTTATATGAGATATTTTTTGTAGGGGTGCTTATATGAGTGGATCCGTTAGATAAAGATCCAACGTTCCTATATCATCTGACTATTTTTGCTTTAAAAAATAATCGAATGTTCTATAGCATTTCTCTAAAAAAATTTGTCATATAAAATTTTGGAAAGCAAGTATTAATTTGCTTAGAAGAGAAGGGAAATTAATAAATGAGCTCACACCTGACTTTTGTTTCGAGGAGCATCGACTTTCAACTGCGTGTTAACGTCGTCATTCATATCAATATCATAGGCCTTCTTTTTGCTTGCCGCGTTCACCTTTCTCCTTACCTTTTCTTTTCTTGACTTTGACCCTCCAACTCTACGCGTTCTTTTCTTTTCATTCCAGGAGATCGATCGAACCTGGTATTTGTCTGGTTGTCGTTCTTGTTCGAGCTAAAGAACATCGATCGTATATCCGTCAGTATGAAATTAACTGTGAACAGTGTATGAATATATGCATTGGCTGGAAAGCATCAGCAAACTCAAAGCATGAAATACTCCGTTTATTCTTTTTTACTTGAATTTCCAAAATTCATGCTGTTAAATTTTTTAAAGTTTGATCGCTAATAAGACTTAAAACTCTCTAGATTAGCTATACGAATGTTATATCATTAGATTTACCACTAAAATACTTTCATAATATTATAAATTTACTAATATATTTTAGTGTAAAGTTATAAAAAATAGCAATCAAAGTTGTATCTTAGAGACTGTAAAAAAAAATAAAAATATCAAGTAAAAAAGAACAAAGAAAGTATGTTATCTCCTCGTATGTGTATATTTCTTATCATTCAACGGGACTTTACTTTTACTGATAAATATCTCTCAAACAATTGGGATATTCTTATCATTCAATGGGACTTTACTTTTACTGATAAAATATCTCTCAAACAATCAGGCTAATTCCAAGGTTCGTATATACTACCTTAATAACGTTGGTACCTAGATTCCAAGAAAAAAATATTCTTGAAACAATTCTTGTACTTAGTTAGATTGTGTTATGTTCTTTACGGTTTCTAAAAGCGCTTTTGACTTTTGCTACAGTATCTAACTTTCAAACGGAGTATTTTCTCAAGACGGGGTCTACAAGTTAATTGTAGTACACGTTAAAAGCCCAACATCTATATTAACCAAACTCGCAAGCGAGTATCTCTCTCCGTAATTTCTATCACAAACAGTTAATATTTAAAAATTTTAGCTAAAAACTATAAGCCGTAGCTATATCAAGCATGCCCTGTGTTAGCAGTTAGCTCAACTGTATTCCGCAGATGCATAGAATATGATGAAAATTGCGTGCTGGATTCGGAGGGCATACACCAACAGCACTACTACATCAAATGCATGCATGTCTGTTGGCTAGATAAGATTTTTAATTGCTTTTGATGGTCAGCACTACTCAGATTTGGAAAGGGAGAAACGAAATTGGCTTAAGCCACGACGTTTTGCATAATTTGTTGTCGGTTTGACGACCGTTCATATATTCTATCCTCCCATCCTCTGGTTACAACCAAATTGCCAGTACGTGCCAACCACTGACATGCACTAGAACAAAACATATCCATTCGGTGCAATGTACAGGAAAAAAAAAACCAAAGTCTTGGTAGGAGAGAACTGCAGATTATGGTCAGGTTCGTCGAACGATCAACGTACATGGACGACAATCCACATGGTCATGACTCCGTGCATACATTACTTGCTGCATATATATATATATGTTTTGGTCTGCTTGGATTTTCCTTTCTTTCTGTCCGTTGGAAGTCATGTGGTGATGCCGGCCAATTCCAACCACCCCGAGTCATACGTCAAGAACAAGCCCAAGTACCGCGTCTTGAGTAAATTAAACCTGTATAACAAAAATTGAAACATGATATGCCTGTTCCTTTTTTAAGTATTTTTTAAGACGAAGTCTACAAGTTAATTATAGTACACGTTAAAAACTCAATATCTATACCATCTAAAATTGCAAGCGAGTATCTCTCTATAATCTCTATCGTAAACAACTAAAGTTTAAAAATTTCAGCTAAAAACCATAAGTCAGAGCCACAAAGAACAGGCCTAGATACTGCCACTTGCAATATAGTCCACCTTAGAAAAAATTAACAAAGATATGTTTATAACCTAGGAATTTCACACGAGATATTTCAATTCCCTTGAAAACACGGTAAATCCCACGTATCAAACGGGCCTAAGAATGTTGACAAAGTAGTGCCCAAATAGCTAAGAATGATAGATTGTGGGCCCGTCCATTTAGGCTTTAGTTTTTAGTTTCTGATTTCTAGTTTCTTATTTTCATCATTTTGTGGCTTTTTGTGCCATTTTTGTCTTTTCTTTTTTTTCTCTGTATTCTTTTATATTATCCCTGATGAGTTAATCTATTTTTTATTTTTATTTTTTTAAATTTAAATATATCAAAAAACTATCAGTAGCTATAGTGCAAAATAACTCGGCTATAATACTAAACAGTAACAAATAAATTATAAAAAAACCCAAATGAAAAGGGTAGGTACCGTAGCGTTATCAGTGCTGGACTACATGAGGAGATGCTTGTGAAAAGTCAGGAAGGCCACGAGAAAGGCATATATGGGATAAAAATATAGAAAAGGACAAGGACGTAACCATAAAAAGATCTCTGCCCATCAGTATCACAGATCACACCCGGCGGACTAGACCGGGCAGTCCTCGTCCTCCCGCCGCTTCCCTTCCTTCCTCCACCGGTCGCCGACGAAGCCTGCCCTCTCTCCCCCCATCGTTGACGAAAGCCACACAAGACTTTGACTTGCTCATCACCATGCGTCTTCCTCCTCCTCCTCTTCGTTTTAAGATGGACATGTTACGCGCACCAACCATCTTGCTGCCCCTGCACGCCTCTCCTCCTCATGGCTCACTCCAACCACTATCGCGACCTCCTCCTCGCAGTCGCCGTCGCCGCGTTTCTTGTCGCCGGTGAGGCGTCCGGCATCGGGTTCAAACTCCACCACCGGTTCTCCCCGGTGGTCCGGCGGTGGACGGAGGCGCGGGGCCACCCTGGCGCGTGGTGGCCCGACGCTAGACAGAGCTCGCCGGAGTACTACTCGGCGCTGTCCCGCCACGACCGCGCCATCTTCGCCCGCCGCGGGCTCGCAGATGGCAACGACCTCCTTACCTTCGCCGACGGCAACGTCACCTTCCGCCTTGACGGATCGTACGCCCTGCCCTGTTCTCGCGTGCCGCTGATTAATTAACCTTGTTGATTCGATCCGTCGTTTTCCCAAAGAAGAATATCAAGAACAGAGCTTTTTATCGATTTGTTGCAGCCTGCACTACGCGGAGGTGGCGGTGGGCACGCCGAACACGACGTTCCTGGTGGCGCTCGACACAGGCAGCAACCTCTTCTGGGTGCCCTGCGACTGCAAGCACTGCGCGCCGATCGACAACGCCACGGTGCCGGGCGGGCCAGAGCTCCGGATGTACAGCCCGAGGCAGTCGTCGACGAGCAAGACGGTGACGTGCGAGCACGGGCTCTGTCATCCGCGCAACCCCTGCGCCACGCGCAACAGCAGCTGCCCCTACACCATCAATTACCTCTCCGCCAACACCTCCTCCTCGGGGGTGCTCGTCGAGGACGTCATCTACCTCACCAGGGAGAATCAGGGCGGCGCCGCGGCCGGCGACGTGGTGAAGGCCCCCATCGTTTTCGGGTGCGGGCAGGAGCAGACAGGCTCGTTCCTGGACGGCGCGGCTGCGGACGGCCTGATGGGGCTCGGCATGAGCAATGTCTCCGTGCCGAGCGTGCTGGCCAGCAGCGGCCTCGTCGCGTCCGACAGCTTCTCCATGTGCTTCAGCCGCGACGGCGTCGGCCGGATCAACTTCGGCGACGCCGGCAGCCGGGGCCAGGCCGAGACGCCATTCATCGTCAGCAACACACAGTTAGGTGTCCCATCACCTTTTCAGTTCCAAAAACCCAAAAGAAATAGCTTGCAGCACATGCATCAACAAAATTTCTGTGCGTGCACTGCAGCCCAAGCTACAACATCAGCATCACGTCGATGAGCGTCGGGAGCAAGTCTTTGCCGGTGGGATTCGCCGCGGTTGTGGACTCGGGCACGTCATTCACGTACCTCGGCGACCCGGCTTACACAGAGCTCACCACCAATGTAAGCGTCCTTTTGCCTACACATTCCCACGATAAACGGGAAATTTGAAAGCAAATTAACATTTGGAATTTGAAACGTGTGCCGTCGATCGTAGTCTAAAAACGTTGAGAATTCCTAGCGTACGTAGTTATTTATTGATTGACTTGAGGCTAACCTTTTTTTGTCCTTGTACGTTCAATTGTAGTTCAACTCGCAGATTCACGAAAGAAGAGCCAATTTTAGCGTTGCTTCTGATCTGTTTGAGTACTGCTATAGATTGAGGTAAATATATATACTGCGACCCTCGCTAACTATTCCCATGAGCATTGTGTCGTTGATATATTAACGCTCTCTAGTTGTTGTCAACGCACGCAGTCCTAACCAAGCAGAAGTGGAGCTACCTGTGGTAAGCCTGACGACCGAGGGAGGAGCCCTCTTCCCGGTCACTCACTCTATAGCTGGTATCGTCGACGAGCAGAATGGGCAGGTTACTCCGATAGGTTACTGCCTGGCGGTCGTGAAGAACAACATCAGCATCGACATCATTGGCCGTACGTTGGCTGGCTCTCTAGCTTTCAGTCATGTTTCCTTCTTTCACTTTTAGAGCAAAAACGGTAATTAAGTAACTAATGGTGATTGGCCTTTGCTGTATATATATATATACGCATGCAGAGAACTTCATGACCGGCCTCAAGGTTGTCTTCGACCGGAAGCGATCCGTCCTGGGCTGGCAGAAGTTCGACTGTAAGTTGCTGACACTCTTAATTTGCACATCAGGTAGTACATACGTACGCAGAGAGGAAGATGCCAATATATATATATATTGCTGTGTTTGATCACTGTGCTTGCATGACGACGAACTACGACAGGTTACAAGAATGAGAGAATGGAGGACGACCCGGCCGACGGGAGCCCCAGCCCTGCCCCGGGGCCAACGGCAGCTCACCTCAAGCCGCACGGGAACGACGCTACCAACAACAGGTCATACCCCAGCGCGGCGCCGGTGCCTCACCCGACCGGTTCAGGCCATGTCGGCCGCCGTGCGTTCGGGGGCCTCTCCTTCTCCCTGATGCTGCTGCTGCTGCATCTGTTGGTTGGAGCTGCTGCTGTTTGATGCATGCATGCCTTCAGAGCTGAGAGGTTTAGAGTTCAGGCACTGCATGCAGATACGCGATTCGTCTCTGCTGCTGTGTACGTAACACATATGCGCTCGATTTTGATTCAGATGCATAGATCGCACTACTATAGGGTAATTTTTGCTTATTGATGTGTATCCACGAGAGTACTATTGATTGGGTGATATGACGCATTTATTATTATACGAATAAACCTGCACTTGTTGATCACCATGCATGTCCGAGCAGTACGATCGAGCCCCACAACCATGTTAGCTCAACGGACCGCGTCTCTCTTGTTCATCCTGCTAGGGTGCAGTCGCTTCGGATATGTTCCGTCTGATCGAATTAATTCGGAGCGTACTTAGATAAAAGAGTCGGTAATCGGATGGTTTTGTCGGATATGGTATCAAAATCAGATAATACTTATCGGAAGCAGGAGGTGGATAGAAAAAAATTAGGATACTTATTCAGTAATATCCGGTAGAAGGTATTCGGTAATATCCGAAGGAGAGCTCAGTCTGTGAGGCCCACCGGTCCATTGGCCCATTAGCCAATGCCCAATAGTTCGGTCCTGCCGTCCGCCTCCACGCTCCAGTCGGCAGCTCAATGCCCTCAATGGCAGTCTCTACTCTCCACCAGATCTCCGGCGACCGGCACCCTCCACGGCTCCATCTCCGAGAAGAGCCGCTCGACGCCGGCGAGCCCGGAGGAGGCGCTGGAGGATAGCAAGGCCGTGACTCGAGACGAGCCAGCGAGTCTGACGGGTGGGGCCGGATAAAGGGTTAACGGGAGGGGATTGCAGAACGGATTCGCTTTCTCGATGGGGTTAGGGCCTGTTCATATCACTGGCTTCTGCCTCCAGAAACCAAAGTGTATTCGAAACAAGAAAATTAATTAAGGCTGAGTATGGAATGCGGGAATTTTGTCCAGATAAATGTAGGAGTTGAACCGTATCCATATAATTCTTGTATTCTAAACATAGCCTAAAATCTGGGCGGATTTGCGAATTCGGAGTGACATATCCTAAACCTGCCCGCCCCAACGAGTACTGCAATGTTTCTTGAATGAAAAAATTGATCATATACCCTCCCTTTAGTTGGAAATTGAGGATTTACCCTCCTGGCCCACGTGTCAGTGACTTATGATGACCCCACGTGTCATTGAGATGCGGAGGGTAAATCCTCAATTTCCCAACTAAAGGGAGGGTATATGATCAAGTTTCCCTTCTTGAATTTGTATTGGTGTTCTGGTGTACTGAACTACTGATATACAAGATAGCTGCTGCTTTTAACGTCGTATTTACCATTTTATGATTTATTGTTTGATTTACTTTGCCATATACCTCCGGCTCTTATCAAGATGCTCAACAATCGTAACTGAACATATTTTCATGAAAACAATTCATGCATTCAGAAGTGCACTTTTTATGATTCTCCAACCGGATAATCATATCTGAATAGGATGACTGCATACACTTTATCTGAATAACCTTCTGTAATCGTGTTCCGTGCTTTGCAATGGTAGCGAGGTCCTAGATGATTCACCGAAGGCAGAGTTTAAATAGATAAGAATATATATTGTGGACCGCGAAAGAAGTCGTCCGTGGGGGATGTAGCTCAGATGGTAGAGCGCTCGCTTAGCATGCGAGAGGTACGGGGATCGATACCCCGCATCTCCAGTTGTTTCGATCTTTTTCATATTTCTTTTTATTTTTGTTATGCTTTTGACAAACTCGAAACGTCAGTTCTAACTCAGAAACAGAGTTGCATCAGTTCTGCTAGTCTCACTACCGAATTAAGTATGTCTACTACATTGATTTTACTACTATTGACGTAAATCATGTACACGTTTAACCATATTAATTTTATGTATTGCTTGATACCGACGAGGTCAAACAGCATAGACGGACATGGCCAATACAAAGGCTATGCTACCAACGGCCCCATAGATGGACGATGCTATGGATAATACCAACGTCATATCTACATCAACAATTCATCACATACATGAAGAACGTGAAGCGAAGACCGAAGACGACGACCAATACACAGTTTAATCGGAGATATTCCATAGGTTTACTCTACAGATGTAAGTAACCGGGAGCCGGGAGCCTTCCGAGGCCCCGGGAACCGGGAGATCACATCGCTTATGTTAGATTTGATATGCAAAGCAAGCTATGGAGCGCATGTACATAAAAAAACTTGTAATTTTGTTATTCTCAAATAAATAAATAAAATACATGTTTTCCCTAATTTCGTTGTGTTTATTTATTTTTGTGTACTTTAGTACACTGGCACACCCGCACCTTATACCTCGAGGTAAGAAATCTGGGAGCGATTTGTCGCGTCAAAAGCTATATCCTGCTAGGGACCGCTACCGAGTTATAAACCAAAAAGGATTTTTCGATACATGACTGAATATACATGAATCTACAGGGTCGTACACTTAACAGGTTGAAACGATGAGAGCCCGAATGATAGTCTTTGAATGAGATACGATTTTTACTTGTATTGAATAAGGACATAGTCAGAGACTCAATCATAGAAAAAAAAGAAAGATGGAACATAGCACACCTCACTAATCAATTAGCACGGTGCTAAATTTTGGCTGTAAAGCTCCTCATACCATATCATGTTTCACAAATCTTCCCAACACAAAACAAAAATTATAAGAAGCTAAGCGAGCTTGTAATTTGCAGAAGCAAACCTCTGATTGCTGAGACGAACACAAAAGGTCTAGGAACAAATTTGTAATTGTTGAACCAACGTAACCGACGCCGTGCATGCTAACAGGCAGGCAGGAATCAGAATCAATTGCCCTGCTATAGTCCAATGCCCTGTATGTATGCCAGACATGAATCAATCGCTAAAGCTTTGATCGAAAGCTCATTGAGTAGCTTGGTGTTTCATAGCAATAGACACCAAAATTCCCAAAGCAATAACAAAAAAAAAAAACACGTACCTATATAGAGCAAGATTTCGCTAATTATATATTCATAATTTTTTCTATAAAGATTTTTTACATTAAACCTTTCCTTTGTCTGGGTACTTCTTGTCCGTCCGTCAGCATCGAGCTCAGCAAGCGTCCACCCATTCCCTTTCCCACCCGGCCGGCCAATGCCAACAACACTTTCCCAAACAGCCGACTCGGTCTTTGCCCAGAGTCAAAGCCATGTCCCTCCTCTTCATCTCCCTGCTGGTGCTGCTGTACCGCGCCGGCGCCGCCGAGTACACGGTCGGCGACGGGTACTTCGGCTGGGACACCGGGACCAACTACGCCACCTGGGCGCAGAAGCACGCCTTCACCCTCGGCGATGTCCTAGGTCAGTAGTGGCCACTCATCCCATGAACATATGAATTATATGATCCAATCATGCACTCAATTCTTTTTATTTCTTGCGACGTGAATCAATCGATACATGGCCATCTAATCTAATTGGGGGGGTCTTTAATTCTTGTGCAAGGGATTCCTTCTATTTTAACTTCTTCAGTAAAATTTGACCCAAGCCCGCGAATTGCAATTCTTATTACTTACTTCAGCTGCTGCAACCTTTACAGTTAAGTCACTAAACTTAAATTTCACAAATTTTGATTGCGGCCGGTGCAGTCTTCCAGTACGTCAAGAGCCAGCACAACGTGTACGAGGTGACGGAGGGCACATACCGCTCGTGCGACGTCGGCGGCGGCGCCGGCGTGCTCAAGACGTACACCAGCGGCTTCGACAGGGTCGAGCTCACGGAGGCCAAGACCTACTGGTTCATCTGCGACGTCCCCGGCCACTGCCTCGGGGGTATGAAGGTCGCCGTCAACGTCTCCGCCGGAGCTGGAGCAGGCGGCCCGTCGCCCAACATGCCTCTGCCGCCGCACGGCAGTGCGGCATCGGCGCCGGCTGTAGGCTGCCGGAGTTGGATGGAGTGGGCCCCGTTGGCACTCGTTGTGATCAATTGGGCTTGATGACCGTGAACTGGTTGCTGGTTTATCTTTTGATTTTGTTCTTAATTAATTTCAGACTTTCAGTTGAGTTGATTTGTTCGATTGCCTACCAAGCTAGTTGCTAGGTGGTTTCTTTTGGACAGATAATTTATAGGTTATAATTTAAATATTTAAATTTTAGCTGTTTGTAAGAGACAATATATAGAAAAAAATATTTGTATATGATTTTGATCGATACAGCTGAACTCAGTACATTTTTTACTATAATTTTTCTGTTGATCCTATCTTAAAAACACATTGTTTCTGTAGATAGTACAAGTATAAATTAAATTTAAATCCAAGAAGAATCATCTGGACTGTCCATTTTGGGAAATCATTATTCACAAACCATTCAATAGACGCCATTTGTGTGTTCGATTAGATACCTCTGCGCCTTCTTCAGTTCAAATCTTACCGTTAGTTTTCTTTTATGGGTCAATAGCGAAGACACTATTTGGGCCTGTGCTTGCCGGCATGTTACTTATCCTAGATTTTGTCATTTCAAAATTCTTTATGATTCTATTATATTATTCTTTACTATTCTTTGAATTAGTAGATAATGCTTACAGATATATTATTGTACATCAAATACATATCTTGTAGAAACGTAGATATAATAATGAATTTGCTCATAGGCCAATCAGACCGAAATCATTAAAAAGTAGCAGCGGGAATAGAAACTTCACACAGGTGGGACACTCAGAATACACGCACAGACATCCAACTAGGGTTCGCAATCTAGCTCTTAGCCTCATCGTCTTCCAGCTCTATCAACTCCTTTAGATGATCGTATGGCTTGATTTTCTCCTTCTTACTTATTAAATATTGGTAATTGATAAAAAAATTAGTATAAAGGTACTTAGCAAATCATCATATAGAATATAGTAATAATAAATGTAAGGTTGTCAAATAGAGGTTTGAGGTTCTTTTATTTGCTAAAAGCAGCATTTCGAAAGATAGAATAAATAGGAAATCCCTGAGACGTAGCAGTTTTAACTAAACCAAAATTTCTAAAATTGTTCGAGATAATGCAGTAATAGTAATAGTGCAGGTTATGTCCACCTGTTATAGCGTATGGTTACCTTCACCGTATGCCAGTTTTGTTACCAGGGCTACACCCACCCTGTATAATAACTGGGTTGCGTCTGCCTAGGGGAAAACAATTCATGGCTACATCCACAAAGTTTTATAAATAGATACTAACTCGAATAAGTTCTCATACTCGGCCATGACCGTGGGCACGACTGTTCAAATAGTTTACACTTTGCAGAGATTGTATACTTTACCTATAAGAGACAAACAACTCGTTATGTTCCACATGTTTTCTTAGACATGCAGATCGAGAAGATCGCCACGAGACCGCTACAATATATTGCCCCGCATCATCTCGACCAATGGGTTTATCCCTTCCAAAGAAGGACCCATAGTTGTGCAGGACGAATCCGCACGCACCATCTCCACCCATCCACCATTCGAGATGACTCTTAGGTATGGTAAATTATTTAGCTAAGTTATACCCGTTACAGACTTATGGTTGTATTATTTTACATTGGGAGGTCATCACAGGATTCTTAGAATTATCTAGGCAGTACTAACATAAACCACACATTCTCATGCTACATCCGTACCAGCCTCTCTTACCATCCGTCCAGATAGGTAAATCAAGTTTTAGGGTTTTGAGAAGCATAAAACTAAATTGCTTCAACATACTAGCCATTTCCCTCTAATAGCTTTCCAAATGAAGTAGGGCAATTTAATGCCCTGAGTATCTAAGCAAGACTAAGTATGGCATTTAGATATGGACTTATATCTAGTATATTTACCATTAATTCTATGGCGACAAGGAGCTAGGTTAGTAACATTGCTCTGATACTATATTATGAATATTGTGTGTATATTCATGAGGCTCAATGATCACTATATATAGAGAGTACAAGAAATATTATAGGAGAATATGTTCTACACATATAAGAAAATACAAATGACTACAGGAAATATGCCTATGCTAACATTATTTAACAATAGACCCAGCAAATATGCCGTGTGTGTTTACACGCACTAGGTGTGGGTGATAAAGAAAATACTTAAGAGCCAAAACCATCGTGGTTGGCTGATTGCTGACAAAAGACAAGTCCATCTGTCCCTTGAAGGTAACCAATATTAGTTGAACAAAATGGAAAAAAAGCAAAGATATGGTTGAGTTGAACAAGAGCTTAATTTTCCATTCATGAAAAGCTATCTTCTTTGCAGAGACAAGATATAACGGCAGAGGTACAAATCATCGCGTACATATCTCACCCCTGCATACACACACTGCAAATGTACATAAGTCCAATTATTCTCTTGATTTAATACTGCCAAGTATGCTTTTGCTTCCTTGGCCCTTCAGAATTGAGTTGACGAAGTTCGTCGCAGTGAGCTCTTGGTAGGCAGGACTAGGGCAGCTACTTCCAATTTCAGCTGTCCAGGGAAGACAAGGGCTCATCACATGAATGATCAAATCAAAACAAGGCATTGGACAGGATCAAAATCTGCTTGTGCTGGAATTAGGAAGCTTATTAAGTTCATCGTATTACCTGTGGAATTAGTAAGTATTTGCAACTAAAATGTTGCAGAGTTTATGAAAAAGCTAGCTAATGAAGCAGCTTTAAGCAAAGAGAGAGGCATATGAAGAGTGGATCACTTGAGTTTCGTTAGTGAAGATTTTAGAGAACTAAAATTGGTGAAGTAAATGTTAGACATGGAAATAGTCTAGGGTGTTATTTGCATTTTTACCCTATGCGTTTGTATTGGGCCCGTGGCCTCTTTGCAATACAACAAGCCTCATAACATGGTATCAAGAGCCGGGTTGGGTTAGGGCTAGTCCGCTGCCCATCTGGTCTTCCCATCCGCCTCCCTTTCCCGCCTCATGCTGCCTCGGCTCGCCTCGACGCTGTCACCAAGTCCACTCACACCAGCTCCGAGCTCCCCGCCGCAGCATCATGCTAGATTCGGCACTCTTCTTCCTACCTCGTGCCGCCGTGCATCCTAGCCCCCGTGCCCCCCGGCCGCACCTCTAGTCCGTCGTTTTCTCCCGGCTCACCCGCGTTGGGATGCCACCTCTCGGTCAGCTCTAGCTCCGGCCTCTTCCCGCCGCCTCCGGCCAACTTCGCCCTCCGAGCTGTGCCCACAACTAGTCATCTCCTGCCGGCCTGTCATCCTGCACGTGATAACCGCCGCCACACTAGCCTCCTCCAGGCCGACTCCTAGCCAGCAAGTCCTAGCCCTGACCACCTTGGGCCAACTCTAGCTCTGGCCTTCTCCCATCGCCTCTGGCCTGCTCCACCCTCCAAGCTATGCCCACTCCTGGCCATCTCCCCCACCTAACATCGAACATGCGACAGTCATCGCCACATCGCGGGCTCCCAGCTGCTACCATTGCCGACCATCCCAGCTCTAGATCCGGTCTCGCTCCTCGGCAGCTAGCCCACCGGATTGCCTCATTGCTCCAAATGGCTACCGCTGATGGCTCCTTTGTCATCCTGCTCCGCTCTGTTTGTTTCGATGGGACAAACTTCCGAGAGTGGGTTGTTCACCTGAGGATTCTCCTCAATAGCCAGCGTCTATGGGGTTATCTCACTGGTAAGCACCCCTGTTCGCCTCGGCCGAAGTCGTCCGTTCCGCCCACTCTTCTTTCTACTGGTGTGGATCAGGAGGCTCAGGAAGAGGCCACTGCTGTACTGGAGGAGGTCCTGAAGCTCTATCAGTCTAAGCTGCATGCCTACGAGCGATGGCAGGAGACTGAGGCTCGTGCTACTCCCATCCTGGTGGGTAGCATGACTGATCATAACTGTCGTATTGTTCTTGAGTTTGACTCTTGTTCAATTCAGGATCGCCGCATAGGGACTCTGCTTGGTACTGACCCTCGACGTTGTGATTCGCAGCATCTTTGGGAGCTTGCCTGGTTTCATCTGCCTTCCACTATCTCCATCAGCCAGTCAGCCCCCACCACTACCTTTGCCCTGGCCGCGTCCTCCACTACCTCCTTCACTCAATGGCACCATCGTCTCGGTCATCTTTGTGGATCACGCCTATCGTCACTAGTTGGTCGTGGTGTTCTTGGGTCTATTTCTTGGGGCGCATCTTTATATTGTATGGGTTACAAGCTTGGTAAGCAGTCATAGCATCTTTGTGATTCTATTTCTACTCATCCTTTTAATCTTGTATACTCTGATGTTTGGGGTCCGGCTCCCTTTATTTCGAAAGGGGTCATCGATATTATGTGATCTTTATTGATGATTATTCTCGTTATACTTGGATCTACTTTATGTCCTCTCGTAGTCGGGTTCTAGCTATTTACTAGATGTTTGCCACCATGGTTCACACTCAGTTCGATTTGCCCATTTGCATTGCTTTCTCGCTAAGCAGGGTACTCTTCCCCAATACTCTTGCCCTGGTACTCACGTTCAAAATGGTGTCTCTAAGCATAAGCATCGTCGCTTATTTGAAACCATTCGTGCTCTCATCCTTTCCTCCTCTGTTCCCCCTCACTTTTGGGCTGGGGCTGTTTAAACTGCTTCTTTTCTCGTCAACATGCAGCCTTCTACTGCCCTTCGGGGTTCCATTCTTGTCGATCCTCTCTATGGTCGATCCCCAGAGTAAGGTCACCTTCACAGTTTTGGCTGTGTCTGTTTCGTCTTTCTTCCACCTTGTGAGTACATCAAGCTGACTGCTCGGTCAGTTGAGTGTATTTTTCTTGGCTACAATCTTGAGCATGAGGATTATCGCTGTTACGACCTTGTTGCTTGCAGGATGAGGATTTCTTAGGATGTCACTTTCAATGAGTCCCGACCTTACTACCCACGTTCCCTCGCAATCAGTTTAGATTCTCTTGTTGAGTCGATTTCTTTTCTGACTTTTCCTGACTCTTTGCCTTCTACTCCTGTTTCACCTCATCCCCCTCCTTCTTCGCCTCTCTCTCCTCCAGCTGCACCTCTTCCACCTCTGCCAAAGTTTGCTTCTCGTTTTGTTCTTGAGATTCCACCTTTTCCTCAGCATTACTCTCGTCATCCTTGGTCTAATCCTCCAGTTGAGCCTCCGTCTTTGCTGGGTCCTATTCCCAGCTCTTCTTCCCTGTCCTTGCTGGATCTTGCTCTGCCCTCTCCTCCCGAATACGATCTTTGTGATCGCCACACTATCAGGCCGCCTGAGCGCCACACTATCAGGCCGCCTGAGCACTTCGATTTTGCAGCCACTGCCTCTTCTGAGCCTATGTCCTACCGCAAGGTTGTTGCTCATCCTGAGTGGCAGATCACGATGTCTGAGGAGATTGCAGCTTTGGAGTGTATTGGCACTTGGGATATTGTACCCCTACATGCACGCGTCACTTCCATCATGTGCAAGTGGGTGTACAAGATAAAGATCTGCTCAAATGGTTCCCTTGAGCGCTATAAGGCTTGTCATGTGGCGCGTGGTTTTCAGCAGGAGCATGGTCATGACTATGATAAAACTTTCGCTCCTATTGCTCACATAATCACAATTCACACTCTTCTTGTTGTGGTCTCTGTTCGATAGTGGTCTATCTCTTTATTGAACGTTAAAAATGCCTTTCTCAATGGTGAGCTGTATGAGGAGGTCTATATGCAGCCGTCCATGGGTATTCTATCCCTGAGGGTAAAGTTTGTCACATTCGTCGCTCTCTTTGTGGGCTCAAACAAGCCCCTCGTGTTTTGTTTAACCACTTCTCTTCTGTTGTCACTGTTGCCGATTTCGCCACCAGTGATCACGACCCTGCCCTCTTTGTCCACACCTCTCCTCAGGGTCGGACGCTCCTTCTTCTCTATGTAGATGATATGATCATTATTGGCGATGACTCTCGGTATATTGCTTTTGTGAAGGAGTGTCTCAGTGAGCAGTTCTTGATGTCTGATTTGGGTCCACTTCATTACTTCCTTGGAATTGACATCACTTCTATGCCCGAGGGCTACTTTCTCTCCCAGGAGCATTACATTCATGATATCCTTACTCGCGCTTGTCTCACTGATCAATGTGTGGTAGATACTCCTATGGAGCTTGGTGCTCACCTTCAGCCTACTGATATCGAGCCTCTTGACGATCCCACTTGCTACCACCATCTTGTCGAGAGCCTTGTCTACCTTGGCATCATACGCCCTGACATCTCTCATCCAGTTCGCATCCTGAGTCAGTTCATTTCTGCTCCTACTCAGCTGCACTTAAAGATCAGCATAGCTCTTACCTTTCCAAACTCAGCGTTGTTGATCTACCATGAGTTTGAGGAGGGTGTTAGATATGTAAATAGTTTAGAGTCTATGATCTTATTTGTACTTTTACCCTGTACATTTGTATTGGGCCGCTGCCTCTTTGCAATACAACAAGCCTCATAACAGTAAAGAGGTAGTGTTAGGCAATCTGAGTACCTCTTTGCACTGCTTCTTCAGCTTCAGATTTTCATCCACTAGACGACGAACCTCTTTCTCTAGTTCTTCCACGTACGCCTGCACACCAACAAATTACTTCACAATCAGTACGAATTGAGCTATTAACTTGCAATCTTGCATAATACCAGTATAAACAAATGGACCTTAATTTGCAGTACTTCAGTTAAGAACAGGGGAGATTCATAGTTGCAGTCCCATTAAAATGACGGGCTGAGATGCTAGTTTCCATTGACCTTTTGCTTCGATATAATAATGTTAGTTATTTTATATGCTTATTCAATTCAGCATAGCATAACATGTCTGTCAGGTATCGTAAGCATACGACGAAGACGTAGTTAATTTGGAGTAGTTCGTTTGATGTAAGCTGAATTGAACGGGAAATTTATATAGTTTGGACGCTGACATCAGTCACATAATTAGCATTACTTAAATATCTTTTCTACTCTTTCTTTCAGCAACTTGGGTATTGATGTATTTGACGATATCCAGGTCCAACTAATAACAAACTTCCAACATGCAGGGAGAGGCCGTCCGGACTCAATATTCTCTGAAGCTCTGCATCAGTGCATTGTTCTTTTTGCTGTTTCTTCTAGTGCTAGGGTTGGATTGGGTTCAACTCGCTCTTAATTTATAGTTAATTTGGATGATTGATCTGACTAAAGCAACTTGTTCTGAAATTAATACTGTGCATTAGGTGAGAGAGAGCACTGCTCAAAGAAAGAGATATACATATTTAGGCCATGTTGACTAAAAATTATCGGCGAGAACCCATGCATGCATGATGCAAGAGATACCGCATTCCATTTGTCTTGTCGGACGCCTTTCTAACACATGGACCAAACTCGGTCACTACTTTGGAGTTTCACCAGAGATTTATCTTTCACTATTAATCTACTTTTTTTCGATCGCAAAAAAAAATCATCTATTTTTTTAAGTAGTCTTCAATAGTTCTCATACGTAAAATAAATTCATTGGTACAGTTTTAGGGAATTAAGCGGAATTACACTTTTAGGCAAGTGATTTAGCCATGTCTATAGAGCAGTGCAATGACTATTTTTTGAAGGTAAAGCAGTGTAATAACTAGGGGTGAAAACGGATCGGATAGTTTTCGATCGATCTGGATGAAAACGAATACGGATTGTGTCGGATCGGATTTTCTTTGTTTTCATATCGGAAACAAATACGGATTTTTTTTGTCGGAAACAGATACGAATACAATAGGCCTGATATCTGGCATTAGGTTCTCTAGTCATATTAAATTACAAACACCACTAGCAAATATTTATGTTTATTAAAAATAAATTTAGTATTATCGGTAGATTAAAATTTGTACCGATTAAATTGATGTACTGTCATTTAAATTATTCTGATGCAAATTTAAATTTTTAATAAATTTATTAGTCACATGTAAATGGTAGAAATTCATTAAGAATTATTTAGGACTTTAGAAAAAATTAACTGTGATTTGAAGATTTAAAATCTGTACAATTATATAACTATTGTGGATAAAAATACTATGCTTGTTTAGATTTCATTAATGTTTTGACAAGATAAACAATTTATGCGTTTTCATTGATTTTAGATGTATAGTTTAAAGGATTTTCATGTTTTGATAAATATTCTTGACCGTATTTGTTTCGATTTGTATTTGCTCCATATCTATATTCGATATTATTCGTATTTGTATTCGTATCCGAGGTATCCGTATTCGTATCCGCATTCGAGAAAAAGTATGAAAATAAATATGATCGAGACATTATCCGTCCATATTCGATCCGTTTGCATCCCTAGTAATAACCATGAAACTCTGAAATCTAAATACTGGTATATATATGTTTGTCGTGTACTATACGTATATGAGTATGTACAAATTGCATGTGTGTACGAATGTGCGTACGTACCCTCTTCCTTGCCCTGGAGCGTACCGCGGACTCCCGGTTCCTCATCATCCTGATGGTCCTCCGGTCGTCGCCGCTGCCGCCGCTCTGGCGCACCTCCATCTCGACTTCGTCGCCGGCGAACCCCGCGAGCGAGACGGGCGTTGCAGGCAGCGCGTGCCCGGCGAGGACGACGGCTGCGGCGGCGCCGTCGTCGTCGTCCCGCAGGGTGGAGATGGAGAAGAGGGAGCTGCAGCCGCTCATGATGCTCAGCTGCGGGCTGTCCGGCTCCCTCCACGCCGCCGCCGCTTGCACGGCCATCTGGTAGTGGTGGTAGTTGGCCATGGCTGGACTTGGACGAGGAGACAGGAACAACAACACCGACAACTAATTAACCTAGCTAGCTAGCTCGATCGCGAGGGAGTTAAGAGCAGCACTAAAACCGTACCACCGGTATTAATTAGTGCCCTCTCTAGGTTGGACAGTGGAGTGCACCTTAAGCTAAACAAAGCTTACACTATCTTAGCTTAGCCACAGTACACTAGTACTGCACTAGCTAGTACTTTGCTTTTGCTGTGAGATTGATCTATTTCATCTTCTTCATGCCCCTGTAGTAGCTAGGATTATATACATATATATAAATACATGCAGCATGCGATCGATGTGCTAAGTGTCACTATGTGTACGTATATATAATCTAGTGTGCTGCTGATAAAGCTGGTGGTGTCGTACGCCTGCATGCTGCTTAGTTAATAATTCCATTTAATCATCTGGGTTTTTTTAACATGCAATTGCTAGCTTATCCTAAAGCTTGTGAAAAGGAGATGTATCCTCCTCTCCTTTTTCTTAAGAAAAAGACAAAAGAAAAAAAAATAAGAGAAGAGAAAGGGAGGTGGATGCATATATATAGACATATTGGAGGCAGTTGGCTAAACCCACTTAGAGACGAGTTAGGGAGGGGATTAATTGGAACTGGAAGGCTTAATGTGCTAATCAGGGCCCGAGATTAACGGTTAACGCACGCCATGCCAAGGCTTGGTGTAAATTACCAGCAATTGTCACTAGCATCCATCATATGGCCCAATCTGGCATGCAGAATTGTAGGAGGACGACGTTCTGGGAGCTAGCTAGCTAGCTAGCGAGGCATCAGCTTGACGCAGATGGATGGTTAATTGCGAGCGCAGATTCGAGATGCTGGAAATATGGGTAATATTTTAATTTCAAATTTTACTAGAAGATAACTATAATAAATTAGTGATGTAAAACTTACTTACTAATAGCAGGCTACTCATCATACTTCAGAATATACGCAAGAAACATATAGTAACAAAGTCAAACGAACGCGCGAACAACTTACTTTTGAGCCTGATGAAGAACAGGAAGCAGCACAGATTTGATACAGTGCGGAACATAGATGATGCAGTGTAGAGAGCGGTCGCGCAGATGTGCGCTGCTCAGAAACCTTATTGCCGCCCCGTGCAGGTACTATCTGCGACAATGGTTTGGAGATAGTCGCTCTCTCTCCTTCTAGGTGCACGTTGGGAAGAAAGGTTGGCGAAGTTCAAACAGCACAGTACAAAAGCACAAGTTCGCAGAGAAGAAGGAAACGGAGTCAGTGAGGTTCTCACACATACTCTAGACGTCTCCAGCATATAAATAGACATACCAATAACTGACATGATTAAAACAACTGACATATTTAACCAGTCATTTACCCACTGGTAACTGTCTGTCATCAATACCCCAATAAAGCCTCAAATTCAAACGTTTGAATCTTATTCAAACAGAGAGAGATAGTGGTACAGGGTTCAGCTAATTCAAGTAGCGCGCCACGTCACGACACGGTTGCGCATTGCAAGTCATAAGTCACGCGATTTTCACGCGAAAATACGTGAATACGCACAATTTTCACGCGAAAATACACGAATACGCACGCACGCATGCGTACGCGCGTGTGTGACTAGCCAGAACCCTCCTCATACCATCTCTATCCATATTCAAGGAGTGGTAAGGACTCCACCTTATAAATTAGTCTCTTTCACTCTGCCTTAGCAATATGGCACTAAATCATACATGCTTTGAAATTAAGAAAATAGACCTTGCTAATATGGGCCAATCTCTAACAACCCCCCACCAATTCCAAAGTAAGAAGTAAAAAGATCTGGAGGAGTGAGAGGAGCTGTTGTGCGTCATCACCGGAGGAGCCCTCGTGAGAGGAGCCAGCTCCTGAGTGGGAGGAACCGCCAAAGCCCTTTGGGGGACGTCCTTCCCGACGGCCCTGGTCCCTCCTCCGCATGTAGCAGTCCTGATACTTGTGGCCGTCACACTGGTAGTAGGTGCAGCGGAGACCCGCAATAGAAGTAGCAACCACTAGTGCGCTGGGGGCTAGAGGAGAGATCATGGCCAGTGGTGAAGAAACAGGCAAAGTGACAAGTGCTAAAGCAGGCAAGACAGCTTGCAGCTAAACCGCACCATGGTGATGAGGTTCCTCAGCATACACAACCGTGAGAGCCTTTACTAAGCTCGGGCGTGGGTGTCGAGTCAAGAGTTGAGTCCATACAGTCTCGAACTCAGGTCGGAGACGCGTCAGGAAGTCGTAGAGACGGTGAGTCTCCTGGTGAGCGCGAAGCCGCACACAGCAGGGACATGTCCGGCAGACATCCGGCCCTAGAGAGTCAAGCTGACGGGCCAAGAGCCCAAATATGTACATGTATATTTGCAAATAACCCACTATACTTCATACAAATAACAGTCTGCACTTTTGGTCTCATCTGTGCCATACTAGCAGATATTTTCATCTATCTCATGACCTAAATTTAACTTTGTCCTGACCCATGTAATTGTATGTATCCTGAAACCTAAACAATTGCTAGCTTGTTCTGATCCTTAATCATCCTGTTTTTGGATTCATAGCAATTGCCAAGAAGGAGCCATGCCAATTGCAAGCCAGGGCAAACCAGTGAACACTTCTAGATGCAAATTATTAACGTCCTTTTCAGAAAAATTAGATAAAAATGTCGTCATCTGATTAGGAAACTTGCGCTTTTGACTCTGGCATGCATTTGAGTCAGACTACAAAAGGCCTGCATTTTCTAAATGAGCAAGATATGTTTGTATACGCCGACCTTAGGATGAATAACTTTTAAAAAAGAAGCAAAAGCCACCCTATGGAAACTGACAAACATGTAGTACATCATCAGCTGTACAGCTGCAAAACACATTCCTGAGAAAATTATTAGGAACAGTGAAAGTGAGAATGTTCTTCTCGAAACATCAAGGGGAAGGAAATAAACTCCGTTTGACAGTTGGGACAAAGCACCATAAATGAATCAGTATAATATGCTTACACATTGTCTAACCAATCCATGCTCAAAAATAAATCGAGTAACTTGCAAACCTCACATAATTGGTGTTGAAAAATAATAGTAGCCCCTAGCCATTACTGCCCTAGATGTATATTGTGATATTGTGATATGTTTCTCTATGCTGATTGTTACGGAATCGACTAGGCAACATATGAAATCATCAAGAACAATCAAGAACACGAGACATATATTTAATGTACAAAACACTTGCGGGAAAAACCACATGTGCACATACAATCGGTGAAATCACTACAGAGATGAGAAGTTACAAAACTCTCGTGGTATAAAGCATAACAGTGTAAGTCTATGCCTCTACCTTATTCTCTCTCTCTCTCTCTCTTCAAGAGGTTTATGGAGGACATAAATAATCTTAAGAACAAAAGTCCCAAGACGAAGCAGAGCCTCAGAAGAGGTTTTCTTCAAACAGGAGAAAGAAAGTGAGGCTGACAAGTTAGAAGTACAAATGTACAATACAACTGATGCTATGAAAAAGAATTTGGAATTTCGTATGCATATGGGAATCATCTTTGCTATATCTGAATAGATTTATGCAATTGTGTATGTGTGTATTGAACAAGCACAACTGTTTTCCTTAATTCAACAAACAGAACCTTTCTCCACCATCTCTGCACATATATAGGCTGATCATATCATCCTATTGAATATTTATGGCTCTTCCCCAAAATCCAACTGAATTTTTTCCTTCCACTCAAGCCAACAAAAGAAAAACATCAATCGTGTAATATTGTCTGAACCTTCTTTGATGGGCGCGACGAGTAGGAAGACGTAGAGGGCGAGGGGCAACCGGCGCGGTCGACGGGATGTGCGGGATCTCTAGGCAGCGGCGACGGGAAATGGAAGATCCCCGGTCCGGCCGGCGCGGCCACGGAGGCGCGGATCTCCAGCAATGGCCAGCAGGTGACCTTGAGGCGGCGGGGTGATCTCTAGGCGGTGAGAAACGGAAGATCTCCGGTCGGCGGTGGCGACAGCAACCGACGAGCGCTGGTGCGGCGACGGCAAGCGAGGAGGTCTGTCGGGGGAGAGGGGCGATGCGAAATGAGGATTGAGGGACGACACGAATGAGGGGCATCGCAATGATTAGGGTTAGGGTGTTCGTGATTGAGAGAGCTGGGCCAACACGTATTGATGATGTATCGCGGTGTATCGTACACGTATCGGTGCATTTTTCATTTATTTTGGGGCTAAAATATCCGATATTCTACTAATACTGTATCGCTACATATCGCCGTATTGGATACGTATCAAGCACAGATCCTTGGCAGTCATCATGTATAGATAATAATGGATTGGTAAATGCCAGAGTGGTAATTTTTAGTCTATGGTAAGTAGCCAGAGGCCAGAGCTCCTGAATTTCAACCCCCCCTTGCTTGCCGCTTGGTTGAACTTTCTCATGCTGATCAGGCAGCCATGAGAGAGAGAGAGAGAGAGAGAGAGAGAGAGAGAATCAATCAATCCTTGATGCAAGCAAGTCCCAGCCTGTCATTAATGCGGCCTTTCGGTTTGAGCCTTCACTTTCACCGATATTTTCTCAGGGCTATACTTTGCAGGATGCTGGAAAGTTTTCTGACAAATGAAAGCCCTTGTACGCAAATACGTGCACGCCTCAGGGTCCTTCCCGCAAAGAAGGCTTGGGTCGCCGCCACTCACCAGGTGAGGTCGTCGTCTCGTCTCCTTCCTCTGGCTGGTTAGGTTCCCCTCTCCACCCGAGACCAGGACTTGCTCTCGCCTCGCCTCGCCTCGCCTCACCCCACCCACTCCCCGATCCGAGCCCCAGCCGCCTCCTCTCGCCGGCGATGCATCCCCCGGCGCCGGCGACTACGCCTACTACCCCTTACCCTCCCCACCCCGCACCCGCTCCACCGCCCCCACCTACCCTCCGCCTCCGCCTCCGCGCCCCGTACTGCCTTACCCCACCGACTTCGCCCCAGCCGCCGCGTACCCCACCTACCCCCGCCCGCCGATCTCCCCACTACGCGCCTCCCGTGCCACCCCCGCCGCGCCCCGCAGCCGTACTACCCCTACGAGCCCCCTCCGCCGCCGTCTCCGCACAACCCCGCTCCCTCGCCTTACCCCGCGTTAGATCGGACCGGCAGCTACGGCTACAGATCCGGCTCCGGGTACGGCCAGGAGCTGTACGCGCCCAACACGGCCGTGGGAGGCTGGTCCGACGACGGGGTGTACGCGTACGACGGCGGCGATGCACCGGAGCCGTATGGCGCGAGGGGTACCGCGCCGAGGTCGTCTAGTTCTGCGCTGTTTGATGATTACGGGAGGTCGATTGGTTCGACCAAAGAGAGGGGTAGCGGTAGTGCGGCGAGCCCAAAGGTGGTGAGGGCCGTGCCGAAGGTGGAAACGTCGGAGGACGTGAGGAATGGGGTGCAGAAGTTCCGAGTGAAGCTGCTGCCCGAGGGGGCAGGCATCCCCATGGATGTGCTGTGCCAGGTAGTTTGTTGTTCCACTGTTGCAGGAAGGGATAGCTTTGTGTGTATATAGGCATGAGGAACTTGCTAGTCAAAAGCATACCTCTTTTCAGTGGCTAGTTCACTATAAAATCTATCATCTAGTGTGGAATTAGGTTGCTTTCAATAGAAATATGGTGTAGCATCGGTCGTTCAGACTTTAGAGCATTGAATTTGGCTGAAAATTTCCAGCATGGGGAAATAGTGAGCAGTAGATAAACCTTGTCAAGTAACCAATTGCTGCTTTAGGGGGATGGAACTTTACTGAATTAGCATAAGAAGCTTTGTTTTGAATCTGCTTTTCATGGAATTATTTGCAGAGACTGAACACTGAAGAGATCGTGTAATATTTGAGATAGTTTTTTTTGTGGAAAAATTGGACCATTGTCGAATGTAGGCTAGTTGAGAACAGACGCCAAGTAGAGTTGTTTATTTCGTAAATTGTAGCCAACCAAATATATGGTATATCAGGAATTATGAGCTAGACATTTGTTGATAAAAAAACTAACTTTATTATACAGTGAAGTTAGAACTTAGGTATTGAAAACCATTACTTCATCAAGATTGAAATTATTTTAGTTGGAAATTGGAGCAAGGAGCATATTTGAGGAATTACATGCACTTGATAAAATAATGTTAGGCGGCCTATCAAATAGTGTGGCAGAACCAATTTCACCTACCATCCTATTGGCAGTACTTGACTATTGATAAAAAGGGTTTAGAATGGTTGTCTGCTTTAGTTTCTTTGTAGACAAAGTTCCCGACATTGTCTTCTTGTCAACTTCATGGGACCAAGGCAGTATAAAATGATGACAGTATAAAGCTACTAACATGTATAGTTCTGGAAAATGCATCAGCAATGCTATTGTAACAAGGATAATAATGTTGAAGAAGTTTTAAATTCATAATATATGACTATAGGTCACAAATGAACCTGTGTATATTTCAAATAATTTCAGAATGCAGTTGGAGTCTGGTTGATGTCGCCAAAATGAAGAGCTCAATTATTGAAATTTGCAGTTAAAAGTTGGGAATAAAATCGAATGATTGAATCTGGCTATAGAAATTACTTTTAGTGATTGAATCTGTCAAGCGAAATTACTTTGACTCTTCTAACAAAAAATTGTTGTGGAAGCAGACCTGCAATCTACCCATTAAATTATGTTTGTGAATCTACATGGAGCTGAAAATGATCAGATCGGGACAGAACCATTCTTGCAAAGTTATTCATGACTTCATATTTGAAAATTTCTAAGAAATGGTTTCCTAGACCTGCAAAGTGTAAACTTTTGCATTAGACTGTTGAAGGAAGGGATGCTGTTGTACTTGGTGCATCAACTCCTGGAGTGATCGAGCAAAAATCATATCTGGTTGTACCTTATGCAGGTTGGTTTGGATGGAATCCGGATGCTTGATCCCAACACTAGTAGGACATTGAGGATATATCCCCTTGAAACTGTCACGAGATGGGATGTGAGTAATGAGTTATTGTTGCATCTTGGTAAACAAGTTTTAGTTTTGCTATTTTTTTTGTGATTTATTTTACTAAATCTTGTAGCCTCTATGTAGGTATTGGATTCTTCTATCTTTGCCTTTTGGTCTAAGAGTTCAGTTGATATTGAAGCAAGAAGAATAAGGCTGAAGTCAAACAGCTATACAACAAACACCATTCTAGACACTGTGACAGCTGCGACTGTCCAGGTTTGCCGTCTGCATTAATGATATACTTTTTTTCATTCTCTGGTTCTTTGTAATTTCTTAAGTGGTAGTACGCATGGTTTATGCAAATTTTGATTGCTGTTAGATTCTTTGTACTACAGTTCAAGGAGATGGGGGGAAGCAGCATTTCGAAAAGCAGAGCAATTGCTGATGCTGCCAAGCCTTCTGAACAGCAAAATGAGAGGAGGAAAAATTTCCTTGATTGGAGGAACTTAATGAAGCCCATGAATGAGGAGAAAGACCACTGGGTAAGTTATCTCTTTCTCTCTTATTGAAATGGCACACATGTAGGTTGTAACTCAGGCCTTATTCAAAAGTGTTTTGGCTTTTGGTTTTTGGCTATGGCCTTTGACTGAAATGGTACTATAGCGGATGTTAGCTTTTTTCTGAGGTATCCAATTAAACGAAAATGAATAAAAAAATAGGAAAAATGAAAAACACCATTATATCTCCATGGATAATGCAAAGGAAAAAAAATAAAAAAGAAAGACAAAAAGAGGGAAAAAAAACCATGTTAAAAAGCTAACGTGTTCCAAATAGATTTTGGCTTCTGAAGGCAGAAGCTGTTTGGAACGTGGCCTCAATTGTTACCTGCTTATTTGCAACATTAAATTTTAGTGATACCGCTTTTCTGATTGAAATATTGCCTATTCGTCTTTAATATCAATTGCTTAGGCAGATGCATGCAAAACAAACATTTGTTTATTTTTTAATTTGTCTTTTCGCTTATACTCAACCATTCTTGAACCTCTTACAGTGTTATATGTATCTGCTGGTACATGCCATTATGTAGTTTCTGTTATATTGTAAGTTTGTAACCATTGATGAATTGTTGTAAATTTGGTCTGCTTCATTTTTGAACATATTAGTATTGCAAATCTAATCGAAAAGACAAAAAAACTGATGCCGTGTCATCAGAATTGCACAGCAGCTATTTTGAAGATAGTTTACAGTTCAAATTTAATTTATTTGTCATACCCCATTCTGTATGTCTCCGGTGTCATTAACAAGATCCTGGTTTCTGAATTATTAACATAGCACAATAATTCTAATTTGCGGACTTGCAACTGTGTTTTATGGTTCATGATTGCATATAGTTTGCCACTTGTGCATCTCACTGTGAGGCTTCAGTTGCTGTTGAGTTGGTTTTAGGGGTGGCAACGGGTGCGGGGTCCCAGGGGAGGGCCCCGCCTGATCCCTAGCCCGGCCCCGTTAGGTTTACCGGGGGTTGCCCCAGTCTCCATCCCTGGGGATTAAAACTAGGCTAAATTATTTAATAATAATAATGATGTGATTTTGTTTATTAATTTATTATTATTTAGATATACTTTTTTTAAAAATATAGCTTCAAAATATATATTCTAACATATAGATTCAAGTTTTAGTCCAAATATACAAGAAAAGAATACGATCTCCCATGTTTAAAAACCATAATATATATTTTTAAATTTTTACCGGGTCCCTGTGGGGCCTCGTGGGGGGAGGGTGACCCCCGGCCCCGTTCCCCATGGGGGGAGATCGCCCCCGCCTCTGATGGGGAAATTTCCCGCAGGCCTGCCCTCATGGGGGAAATTGCCACCCCTAGTTGGTTTGTGGCTTGTTCTTTGCACTGTTGGTTGACTTACCTTCAAGTTTTGACATTATTATAATGGTCCCTACCTGGCATAAAATTGTCTGCTTATGCTTTTACCTGTTCTGTTCCATTGGTGTAGTGAAATTGTTAGCTGTTTCCTTAATATATGTTTTTACACATTTCTGAGTGTACTTCCCATTTATTCTGTCTTGTTCTATTCATTGGTTCATTTTTTGTAATGGCACTACGTTTTTTTCTGCATTTTACTGTTAGGTCCCAGATGAAGTTGTCAGTAAATGCACAGGATGTGCAGCAGATTTCAGTGCTTTCAACCGCAGGGTAAGAATGGTTTGCTATTGATCTGTTGATGATGCAGACTGGGAGTCCGTCTTTTAATGTTGTGTGCCTGTACTTTCAGCATCACTGTCGAAACTGTGGTGATATTTTCTGCGATAAGTGCACCCAGGGAAGGACTCCTCTAACTACAGATGCTGATGCTCAACCAGTTCGAGTTTGCGACAAATGCATGGTAATGTGTTTTCATCCTTTCTATTGCATGTGCAGTCCTAGTTATGAATTATGATTTATGTTATGCAGACATTTTTGGTGTTTTACCGTCCTTAGAGGACATGGACATTGAAAAATAAAACTTGTCACTTGTGCAATATGATATATAGTTATATACTGCATAAAAGTTGTGAGGCTAAATAGCCACTGGCAGTTTGACTTAAGACTTCATTGCTCATTTGAAGCACTGAGGTTAGGCTTGGACAATGTCAGACTTATGGGATTGGAATTATATCTTTATTTTCTCAATAAAAAGGCATGCTATGCTTCCTTGTTACTGCACTTTTGGGAAATAGATGAGGGAGGGAGTTTCCACAATTAGTCCACACAATAGTGGGTAAGCTCGGGGGCACATGCGAGATAGGAGGAAGAAGCACAATACTCAGCTAACGGGTGGGACCAGGGCCTACTTGTCAGTGGCGCGTGAGAAAGAGGGGCGCATGGCTGGGCTGGCGAGCGCGCATTTGGAGCAGGCCGGTCCGGCTGGGCCACGGCGGGGAAAAGAAATGGCCAGTGAGCTGGGCCGGTAGATGGGATTTGGCCCAAAGGCTTGGAGGAAATTTAAATAGGATTTAAACTTTAATTCCGGTTTGAAATTGAGTTTGAATTTCTAATTTGAATTCCATAAGGAATTTGCACACGAAAATTTTAGGAAAATTTTCTCAGCATCCAATTAACTTCTAGAAATTTTGAGTTCACATTTTTAGCCAAGGAATTTATTTTAAAAATCTAAACTCCAATAAGGCTTTAGGGAATTTTTTTTAAAACGCACCAAAAAATTTAAAATTCATGGAAAATCATGCATGTTTATTTGAAAGATCAAATTGTGCTGTTACAGACTGGTAGTCACCTTTTCTTTCTGTGAAGTGGCCTGTCTGACGTTGCAGTCATGCTTCTTAATCTCTTTTACTGTCATTACCATTTGGTGTGGTTAGATAACATTTATGAATTATGGCCTATTATTCCATTTTCATATTTTTCATATGAAAAACTGGTAATGTTACAAATTAGGAACACTGTTGATTTATGGACAAACCGAAGGTACAATTCTCAATGAGTGATATCAATGTCATGATTTCCTATTTTCATAGGCTGAAGTTTCTCAAAGACTGAACAATACAAGGGAAGCGGCAAATCGACCTATTGTTCACAGCCATGAGGATCTTGCCAAAAAACTTCAGGTATGTTTTTTGGCTCCTCATTTTGTTTCTTTTCAGCTTCCAAATCTTCTATTCATGCAACACACTGTGTGCTTAACTGCTTTTAACTCTTTAGAGAGAATTGCTTGGTTGCTTGACCATCTAGTCTTTGTTTGTTGGGGTTTGACTCTAAAAAAATGGTCCACAAACTTGAGATATCTGCAACCTTCTGTAGTATCATTCCATATTTGGTGATTTGCATATGTGCCATAGTACAGAATGAATGTAAGACAAATTTCCTTTTACGTTAAGGATAGTGACAAATGGAAGCAGACTTTACCTACTGGTTGGGTTAATTTTCTGTTTCTTCCATTTTTCTTCTCTTTACTTTATTTTTTCTTGTATATAATCTGTTGTGCACTTGTTTCTTTAATATATTAGTAGGGCGCTCTCTACTCTTTCCCATAATCCCATGAATAAAAAGACAAGTGGCAAATGGAGGACAATACTTGCTACCTCACAAACTCTTCATATTGAAATAAATATGCTGACTTCTGTGGTTTGTTACAGGAAGCAATGGATATAAATAAGAAGCCATCTTCAGGTTTGTGTATTTATATATGTATTCCGTTTGAGATATGCACCCTTCATTATACTGTTTATGTTTACAAATGTGTTGGTTCCTTGACAGCCTCGAGGTCTTCAGATGGATCTGGCAAGCGAATGCGGGAGGTTGCATGCCCCATCTGTACAGTACATCTTCAGGTTTATTATTTGTGGCATTCCTTATTCCTTTTATGACAAATAATTTTCAACATTCAGCGTGGATGTCCGAACATGGCATTTGATCTAAGGGATGCACTCAAGCTTACGTTGCAATCACGGTGCACTCCAACTAAAAAAGTTACAAAAATTCTGAAAAATTTTATATGTACTTCACGGTTTACTCCACTTATGTATAAAATTTCAAGTTCAAATTTATTCTATGTTAAGAGTAACAAAAAAGAGAAAAATCTGACAAATTTTTGTTCCCTTAAATGAACCTTTCCTACAGGTACAAGTTCCGACATCTGGTTCAGAGACAATAGAATGTGGTGTATGCCAGCACCCTTTCCTTGTCAGTGCTCGTTGAGCGGCATCATGCAGGGTTATACTTTGATCTACAAAGGGAAGTTTGCTTTCATCGAGGCTGCTGCTTCAGTCATTCCTTGCTTCGTGGAGTCCTTTGCTCTTTGTATATGAATCGCCGAGCTAATTTAGTACAGTTATATTCAGAACTAAGGAAGAGATGAATAAGAAAATAGTGTGTTTACCATGTCTGAACATTCGTCAGTTCAAGTTTCATGTTATATGATGTGATGTATTACAGTTTTGTTTGTTGCAACAAATCCGTTTGGGTAAGTGCTGTTCCTTTCTAGTGGTTGATGCAGTCCCAAGCTGGGTTCCAGTTTGTTTATGGGCTATACTACTTTGGAGAAATGTTGCTAGCAAAAGTTGATATATGTCACTTCAAAACATATGGCAACTGGGAGAGTGTCACCCTAAAAGAGAGAATTTGTAAAAGGGAGATTGGATCATATACCCTCCCTTTAGTTGGGAAATTGAGGATTTACCCTCCACATCTCAATGACATGTAGGGTCATCATAAGTCACTGACTCGTGGGCCAGGAGGGTAAATCCTCAATTTCCATCTAAATAGAGGGTATATGATCAATTTTTTCTTTGTAAAATGCCCACTCCAAAAGAGGTTTGCTCGGATACATGACACTCCAGAACAGTTTTGCCCCATGCATCTCTTCTTCCTCGCAATCGGCTACTCCCCCTTCTTCCTCCGGCCAGAGACGGTGGTGGGTCGGGGGTGAGGTGGAGGAGGGTGACGCCGAGGTGTACGTGCGCTGGCGGCGGTGAGCGCGTCATGGTGGCCGCCAATGTCTTGTCGGGGCGAGGAAGGGGACACGGCGGCTAGGCCAGCAACTTGCAGCCATGGGCGTTTGGGTTTCCTGCTCTTGGCCATGGGAGGAGCTTGCATAATGGATTGGATCGAATTCCTCCCTCCGTTCAAGGAGTAGGGTTTGGCTCAAATGGGGCAAATAAATCGCCTACTGCACTGAGCAAGGATCGACAAGCTCACACTGAGCCATCTCGCCTTCCAGTCCAGTGAGCCGGTGGGGAGGAAGATGAGAGTCAAGGGGTAA
The DNA here is from genome assembly GCA_036346245.1 of Bonia amplexicaulis. Taxonomy (NCBI): domain Eukaryota; kingdom Viridiplantae; phylum Streptophyta; class Magnoliopsida; order Poales; family Poaceae; genus Bonia; species Bonia amplexicaulis. Next base: position 139,926 of record CM070750.1, on the reverse strand, counting down.
AACAGTCCTTGAGTGGCGTACGTATGCCCAAGCAATCCTCTTCCCGAGTGGCATTTTACAAATTTTTTTCTCCTAATTTTACCCACCTCACCTCGTTGCATCCCACAGTTTTCTCTTCCACTGTTCAGACTGCAGATGGTACATTTCTTCCTGTAGCAGGTCGAGGCACCCTGCCCACTTCCTTTTTTCATATTCCTACAGTCTCTCATGTTCCCTAGCTTACTATGCAGCTTATGTCACTTGGTTAGATTACTGATCATAATTGTCGTGTTGTTCTTGAGTCCGACTCTTGTTCTATTTAGGACCGCCGTACGGGGACTTTGGATGGTACTAGCCCTCGGCGCTATGATTTGCAGTGTCTTTGGGAACTCGACTGGCTCCATCTGCCTTTTGCTGTCTCCACCAGCCAGCCCTGCCACTACCTCTGCCCTTGCCGCATCCTCCATTGCCTCCTTCGCTCGGTGGCATCATCGTCTTGGTCATCTTTGTGGATCACGTCTATCGTCACTAGTCAGTCGTGGTGTTCTTGGATCTATCTCCGGGGACACGTCTTTACATTGTATAGGTTGCAAGCTTGGCAGGTAGCTACAACTCCCTATCCCTCTATTTCTACACGTTCTTTTGATTTTTTACACTCTAATGTTTAGGGCCTGGCTCCTTTCGTTTTGAAAGGGGGTCATCGGTATTATGTGATCTTCATTGATGATTATTCTCATCATATTGGATCTATTTCATGTCCTCTCGTAGTCAGGTTCTCTCTATTTACCAGATGTTCACCACCATGGTTCGCACTCAATTTGATTGGCCCATTCGTGTGTTTTATGCCGACTCTGCTGGTGAGTATCTTTCTGCTGCTTTGCGTCGTTTTCTCGTTGAGCAGGGTACTCTTCCCCAGTATTCTTGTCCGAGTGCTCACGCTTAGAACGGTGTCTCTGAGCATAAGCATCGTCACTTACTTGAGATTGCTCGTGCTCTCATGGTTGCCTCTTATCTTCCCCCTCACTTTTGGGATGAGCATGTTTCCACTGTTGTTTTGCTCATCAACATGCAACCTTCCACTGCCCTTCAGGATTCTACTCCTGTCGAGCATGCCCTCACTATTTTGGTTGTGCTTATTTCATTTTTCTTCCACCTCATGAGCGCACCAAGCCGACCGCTCAGTCAATTCACTTCATCCTCCACCTTCCTCGTCTCCCTCTCCTCCAACTACACCTCTTCCACCTCCGTCAAAGTTTCCTTCCCACTCTTTTATTGAGATTCCACCCTTTTCTCTGCACTACTCCCGTCGTCCTTGGCCTACTCCTCTAGTTGAGCATCCGTCCTTGCTAGGCCCTGTTCCCAGTCCTTCTTCTCCATCCTTGCTGGGTCCCGCTCCGCCTTCTTCTCTTAGATACGATCTTTGTGATCGTCACATTGTCAAGCTACCTGAGCGCTATGGCTTCACAGCCGCTACTTCTTCTAAGCCTACTGGCACTTGGGATCTTGTGCCCCTACCTGCGCGTATCACTCCCATCATGTGGAAGTGGGTGTACAAGATCAAGACCCACTCGGATGGTTCCCTTGAGCGCTACAAGGCTTGTCTTATGGCGCGTGATTTTCAGCAAGAGCATGGCCGTGACTACGATGAGACATTTGTTCTTGTCGCTCACATGACCACTGTCCGTACTCTCCTTGTTGTGGCCTATGTTCGACAGTGTCCCATCTCTTAGTTGGACATAAAGAATGCATTTCTCAATGGCGAGCTGCGTGATGAGGTCTACATGCAGCTGCCCCCTAGGTATTCTATCCCTAATGGTATGGTCTGTCGCCTTCATTGCTCTCTCTATGGGTTAAAACAAGCCCCTCGTGTTTGGTTCGCCGAGTTCTCGTTTGTTGTCACTACAGCCGGCTTCTCCGCTAGTGATCACGACTTTGCCCTCTTTGTTGACACCTCTCCTCGGGGTCGGGCGCTCCTCCTATATGTTGACGACATAATCATTACCGGTGATGACTCAGTACATTGCCTTTGTAACGGAGCGTCTCCGTGAGTAGTTCCTGATGTCTGATTTTGGTTCTTTTCATTATTTTCTTGGGATTAAGATCACTTCTATGTCCGAGGGCTACTATATCTCCTAGGAGCATTACATTCAAGATATTCTTACTTGCGCTTGTCTCACTGATTAGCGTGTGGTGGATACTCCTATGGAGCTTGGTGCTCACCTTCGGCCTACCGATGGCGAGCCTCTTAAGGATCTCACTCGCTACCGACATCTTGTTGGGAGCCTTGTCTACCTTGGCATCACATGCTCTAACATCTCTCACTCAGTTCACATCTTGAATCAGTTCATCTCTGCTCCTACTCAGCTGCACTACAATCACCTTTGTGTTCTGCAATATCTTCGCGGGATCATCACTTGTCACCTGTTCTTTCCTTGCTCTAGTTCTTTGCAGCTTCAGACGTATTCTGATGCGACCTGGGCTAGCTATCTTTCTGATCGTCAGTCTCTTTCTGCCTATTGTGTTTTCTTTGGTTCCTCCTTGATTGCCTAGAAGACCAAGAAACAGACTATCATTTCCCATTCGAGCGCTGAGGTTGAGTTGAGATCCATGGCATCGTTGACAGCTGAGATCACCTGGCTTCGGTGGTTACTTCAGGATTTTGGTGTTTCCACTACTGCACTGACTCCTCTCTTTTCGGACAATACTGGCGCGATCAACATTGCTCAGTTAGCATATTTTTTCAGTAAGGCACAGATTAGAGTTTAGCATCGCTTTTACCTCTTCAAACTCAGTGTTGTTGATCCACCATAAGTTTGAGGGAGAGTGTTAGATATGTATATAGACTAAGGGTTTCCTTGCATATTGTGTACCCTGTACATGTTACATATCGGCCCTTTTGCCCATTGGAATAGATGAAGGCTTCATTGCAACAGTGGTCACTTCAAAATACCAAAAACACGAATCTGACCTATTACATTCACGGTTCTTTTACATGTAGTTACAGGTTTGTCGTAAAACATGGCAAAGTGCTAGAAGTAACAGAGCTCCAGACGTTAACCTATGGTACCTCCCTATTTCATCTGCAGCAGAATCTACAGGAAATTGCAGAACTTCCTCTGATTAAACAAAAAAGGAGTGTTCTACTTTGCACAATCATGAAAGAATCATGGCCACACATATTTCCAGCCTAGCCTGCAGGTGAATTCCTTTTTACAGCGGGAAGTTCAACAGAGCTGAGGTCTGCAGGATACGGAGTCCACAGCCCTAATCCGCCCCTACTCTCCTTCAATCCCTTTTTCACGATCTCATTGATTGTTTTGGCCCACTCGACTTTCGATGAGTGCTCTCTTGTGTGTCTGTGCAAGATGAACAGTGAATTGTACTCGCAGTTGGGGAACATGAAGAATTTAAGAGCGTCTCCAAGCCTATACACCACGTAGCCAAAGCTGAGCTGGTCACGAGGTGTGAAAAGATTGACCTCGTTGAACCAGAGACAGCTGAACAAATCAGTCATCGTCGTGTGCTCCCGGATCAGCACGGCTCCCTCTGGCACATCTGCAAGTTGCAATTTGTTTAATCAGCACTCAGGACTAGAGAGCTTCGGTAGCATGACAGAATCGCAGAAGAGGTGGAGTAATGCATCAGTGATTTCAGAAACAGTAGGTTATGCATCCTAAGAAATGTGCAACAGCCTCGAATAAATGTCTATAACTTGGTGGGAAAATGTAATTTCACTCACCACTAGGCATCCTTTTCTTCGGCTCCAAGGCTCCATCCCCTCGTAATAGTACACCTTCATCTGAAGATCAACCAAAGGCCGAGCATATCGCTTCCTCCGTTTGATCGCATCACCCTCCTCAAAGATGCTCCTATGATGCTTATGGACAGCTACTGCAAATGTGTATTTTCCCCGCCAGAGATATCTGCAAAGAATTTGGCCTGTTCAATTTGTTTTCAGATCATCAACAAAACAATATGAATTTGTCTGAGGTTGCAGATAAAAAACCAACCTTTCAAGAATAAGCAGCGGATCAACTATAAGCTCCATTTTTCCATCAATCCAAATGCTATACCAAGCTTGAGGAAACAGTCTATGCGTCAATATCTTTGGTACTTTTCCATTCCTTCTAGGTTCATCAAATGGAACGCGGTGTAATGTTATAAGTCTCCATATACCAACCCATTTCCCTCCTGCACTGTCAACTTTGACGGTGGTATTCTTTTCAATGAAATCAAGGGATACCTCATCAACCACCATAAAAAAGCAGAACAATTTTTGAGACCGAAGGCTAATATTTGATGGCTGGTGGGGAATGTCATAACCATCAAAAATACCAGAGGCAACCACGAATTTGCATTTTTGTATGTACTTGACGTCAACATCATCCATGTCCGCACCACGGTTTTTCATAAATCCACAGTGCACCTGAGCATATACCACAAATCAAACACACGGAAGAAAGTTCAGTGAATTAAAAATGAACCATCATAACCTAAACCTCAGCACATGGAGAAGAAGAGATGGCAATAAACTACTCTTTAGAATATCAATGTTCATTTTGCTTTAGACACACTGAACAAAGTGCAAGAGATTTTATATTGTGCCCAAGCACATAAAGTTACACTAATCGGCTGCGACCATTCCAAATTTAGCACAGATTCTAGTGACTATGTTGTTCTACTATTTACTTGTTGTAAGTAAGAATGGAATAAGGAAGCCATGGAGTACATAATGGGCAAACAATAAACTTAATCTTTGCGCAGATTGCCCAGAATTATTTTTATGATCTGTAGCAACCAAAATCTATAAGATTGAAACAGAGTAAGTTTCATGTAAACGCGAGCTTAAGGGTGTTTCCAACCCCAGCTTGCACATCATGTGCACCTCATATGTGCAGTTTGCAAGATGCCACGAATGCAAGACAACAAGTGCATGGTGAAACACCGAAATCCGTATATGCAGAATGCAGTTTTTCCCATGAAACAATAAACTTGTTCAATGAAAAAATGGTACTACCCAATGGGTTAATTCCTGCACTGAAGTCTAAAATGTGGTTTGATACCAGACCCATTCATTTATAAGCCAACAAATTTGTACATGCTTGAGTGCAAGTCTACTAATCAAAGAAAATGTAGCTGATCATTTCCACCTTTATCACTCTCCTTGCTACTTAATCGAACCACTGTACAATAGGAGCTAAGATAAGGAAGCTTATATACATAATAAAGGCAAGTAGTTACCTTCATAGTAGCATTCAATTTAAAGCTTTCCTCCCTCTGTTTCCAGCTTTGACGTCCTCCAAACAGTGGTAAAGGACTTTTGTCCTGTTTGTCAACTGTTATATACGATAACTTTTTTACAATTGTGTTGGGAGTTCTCTTTGGAATGACAACATCATTGGGATTATCTGCGACAGGTATCTGGCAGCCTGTAGAATGAAGGGACCAATGTTAGACTATGTGACACTCAGAACAAGGTAAGGCATAAATCTTACGGTGGAGTGGTTTTGGTGAGAGTCCCATCGAGTCCAACACATAGAGAACTTTACTGTCTTTTTTACAGAGAGCTGCATGGGTGCAAAACATGGTAAACTATGTCAGGATGATTTTAGTAGGCAATCTTAATAGAAAGGCCAAGATATATTTAACTTCAGAATGTGGTCCGAAATAAACACAGCGAAGCTCCAGCACAGCATCATAATAGAGTTTCAAGCATCAGAGGGGCAACATAGCGCACATGATTATGTTGTCCATTGGCAAGTAACAGGGTAGTGAACGTTGGCTGTAACTTGCAAGCAGGAATTTATCCTATGCCAGTATTGCACATGCGATTGTGTGAAGGAGATGCACAAGTTAACCAATGGGATCAGTGGATAACACCACTTCCTTGTTGTTCTTTTGCGCGAGGTGGGATCACGAGAAACAACCGTATTGATTGGACCCTTGCAAACAATTGTGCGCAGGCAAGGACAAGTTGAGAGCACTATACCGATGCATCGTCGAGTGATTAACAAGGCACTGGGAGCAGGAGGCCCGACAGGTATGATATATTGGTACGCACACGCACAGAGAGTGGCGTTGCGAAGGATCGATGGGTGCATCAGGAGAAGCGACCTACTGACCTGAGAGGAATGCGACGGAGGAGCTGCAGGACCAGAGGTGGAATGCGAGGGCGAGGAGGACGAGCAGCGCCCAGGCGATGGCGGAGACGAGGACGAGGCGCACCGCCCCCTTGCGCCACACCACCCGTATCGCGTCCGCCTCCCCGCCGCCTCCTGCGAGCGAATCCTCCGAGTCTCAGTCAGAGCCAAAAGGGAGAAGCAGGTGGCCAGGGTGGGGAAATTTGCTTGATCGTAGGTAGCAAGTGGTTGCCTACCTTTGCTTCGCCTCGCCATTGATCCTCGAATGCTCCGGTGGGGCGGATCGGAGGTGGAGATGCGGAATTGGGAAAAGAGGTGCTAGGAGGAGGAAGACCACGCTTCGTTTCTTCTCTTCTTTTTCCCCCCTCCCTCCTCCTACTCACGCATCCTTTCTTCTTTTTTTCCCCTCCCCCCTACTCGCCTTGTGTAAAACTCTTCTTTCCGGCTACGCTTGACGACGACTAGTAGCTACCACCAGCGATTTTTGTCTCTAAAAATAGCTCGATAACTCATAACTACGACCGATATTTTTCATCTCTACAATAAATATTTACACGAATCTGATACACCGATTGAACACTACCAGGTTTCCTCAGAGAACTGGAAAGATGTTGTCGCCGTCCTCGTTACCGTCCAGAGAGTTGAACGGAGCATCCCCCTCGTAGCACTTCATCTCATGAAACAGGTTCAGGTTGTCCACCAGCTATGGATCATATTGCAACCACAGCACTGAAGCAACAAAACCATAAAAATCGACAAATGTGTAGGTCAAGACAAGATGCACTTGGATAAGCACAAAGGTGTGCAGGTTGACAGGCAGAAAACAATGCACCAGGAGAGGAAAGAAGATACCATAGGCATGAATACCCAAATATGAAAAGGCTTGTCGAAAAATACATATTTTGGAGCTAATAGATAGTAAATCCAGCATCAGAATAAAGCGCATAAATAAAAATATAAGGCTACAACTTACACTAACCCAATCAAGGACAATAGCTAGTTCACTACATAAGAAAGGTTGAGCTCGTAGAGCAAAAGAACCATCATGGTAAATCGTAGAAATATCAAGGCAGTACAGCTCAAATAAATAAATGTTTGTGCGGTTAAACTTGGCTATTGGCCAAAGGAACTCAAACCGCACGCTTATCTAGCCTGTTTGATTTTTATACACCTAAATTTGTACAAATCACACAAAAAAAACAGAATCCTACACTGAAACAGCATAGCCTGCCTTTTTATTATCTGTGTAGTATCAGTTCATTCTGATATAAGATGATGTAGTAACCTCCTTCAAGTTCAATGTTACTGATGTCCAAATCAGATTCTGTGGAAGAACACATGACCTATGGTAACTTGGTAATTACCCATCCTTTTTTTTTTTGGATTTGGTAATGACTCATCTGTTGACCACATCATATGAAATAACGAGCTTGTTCTTTGCCTCACAAGTTGACGGCTTTTGGCTTTTGCTACAGTACCTAACTTTCAAACGAAGTATTTTCTCAAGATAGGATCTACAAGTTAAATAATTTACACGTTAAAAGCCCAACATCTATACCAGCAAAAATTGCAAGTGAGTATCTGTCTTTCTGTAATCTGTACAGTAAACAGCCAAAATTTAAAATTTTCAGTCAAAAGCCATAAGCCGCAGCCGAAAAGAACTGGCCCATTAATAAGGACCAGCACCAAAAGGGGATCTCAATTCACCAAAAGGGCATCTTAATCCAATTTTTCAAGACATAATTGGGATCAGCTCAACTACATAATTGGGATCAGCTCAACTTGGATCCTTCTCTAACACATTGCACATTGACATTACATTAACCACACCGTCCATATTTACCTGAACAAACATGGGCGGCGAAGGCGATCGAACGCCTCGGCTGGGAAGGCAGACAAATGACGTCACGTCTGCCCCACCACTCCATTTCCCTCCCTGATGCCGCCGCCGCATCGTCCGTCGGATCAACCGTATAATCAACGGCTGAAGAGTGAAAATTATACACTAAATAGTAACCTAACAGACACATCCTAACCAAGCACAGACGCCCCTCTTTTTTACGTCGATCAGCTCAAGACACCAGCAACAACTCTTAAAATGAGTAATAGCTGAACACAATCTCCATCCTCGCTACTATGGCTGCCAACTACACCCTCATCAATCATCATTCATGTCTTTGCTGCTGCTATCGCCCTCACCATCTTCCTCGTCTTCATCTCCATCTCCATCTCCATCTTCCTCTTCTTCCTCACCACCATCCTCATCCCCTTCATCTTTGTTCTCAACCAACGGATACCAATCCGAGGAGAACGTATATTCATCAAAGTAAACAAAGCCACAGAATCACTGCTGCTGGAGTAACAAGGATCTGTCTCAACCTTCAAAACGTAAAATCCACATGTCAAAATTCTGATATCAATCATATATTCATATCATTGAACATAGCAGTGCTCAATTCTGTTCCAACAACCTCTGTTGAAAGTAGCGCAGCAACAAGAAAGAGTATTCCAGCAGTGCCAAACAATGGGCCAAAAGAGATACATGAATAAAAGTATAGAACCCCCCCCTCCCCAAGGTATAGCATAGCATGGATATTGTAACAGCAACACATATATGTACTACTTGATTTGGACATTGTGGTTATTACACTACAGAAAAAAGTTGTCTGTGCGCCATAGTGCCAACCAGTTACTTTGACACAAATTGTTCTGTTAAATACAACGCATCCCTACACCCAATTTGATTTCCAGTGTGTAAAATTGGTCCCTCCCTCCTCCTGTCTCCTTTGCAATGAAAATATGCAACTCACATCTAATACCTCAAAGTCACAGTGCAAATGAACCGGCCTTTTCCATTTGCCAAGAAATAAACAAGAAAAGATGAAGGAGGGGGTTATACACCTACACTTAGCTTCATGCAAAATCCAAAAACATGAACATATCTCAAGCAAATTAATTGTTTATAAAAGTGTTATGTATAAATACAGAAATAAGCCTGCCTGATACATTAGGCCATATCCGACAAATTGTGCATCCAAAGAACATAAGCTACAAGAAGCACAAGTGATCTATTATATTATTAAAACGATTGAAAAACAAGCCACTATGTTCGTTCTCAAGGGCTAGAAATTCTCATGGTTAATTGGAGGAAAAACAGAAAGACCTATAGCGTCAATTTTGGTGGATCCAGATTATAACAGTGCAGATCAATCAAATAGATGTGAGAGCCGTTACGGTTCTATAAAAAATAAAACTGTATTTCATCATAAGCATCAGAGTTGTATAACAAGTATAACTCTATGTTTCGATATAAACATATGCAATACAGTATCGAGCCACACAAATTGCATAGGGAATTCGGCTAGTTAAAACAAAGAACATACCTCTTCAATGTGAGCAAGGGAGGGGTTCTCACTTTCAGCAGGCGCTCAAACCTTGATATCACTTTCAGCAGTTCACAATCGGTTTATCTCCTTTCATCACTCGCATAATCTCCCATCCTTCTTTCTCCAAATAAATACATGGTCACAGTCTGATCCAGAGGTAACATAATCACAGTTGGGACCAAGGAAGTTAGCACCCTTAATGGTATGCATGTTATGGTGTCCCTTGAAAGTTTGAGGTACAGGCAACTTATCTCTACAAAAAAGGTAATGGAGCTGTATTTACATGGCAGGCTCCCTGTGAAGTGATCGATCGCCTGTGAAGTGATCGATGGCCTGTGAAGTGATCGATCGCCCCACATTTAAAGAGTTCAGCGGCATTTCCCCCCCTTAGGTCAAACTGAAGGGGAAACGGAGTCAGCAACAAAGGAATCCAGCAGAGATATTTACAAGTGAAGGAGGCAAATTAACAGCTTACAAGCCACACAGAGCCATCTTCCCCACAGCTAAAGAATGTGTGAGGATTTCCCGGCTCAACAGCCAACTTGTACACCAAGCACTCTAGTTCAACAAGCTTGTCTGTAAAAAACGACCCCCTTCTTGTCCCATTTGCAAATGCCTCACCTGTTCCGCAGTTACAACAAAGAATCCACAGCACGACGGTCCGATCGTCCGACCCGGACAGTAGCAGGCTCCCGTCACCGTTAAAGCTTATGGTGTTCACACATCCCCTGTGCTTGCGCTGGATACTGAGAGAATGCACAAAGTCCTGCGCAGCCAGTCAAACATGCTCCATGATTATAGATAGGATCAGCAGCTTAATTACAAAATTACAAGCTACGAATGATCCTCTCTGGACTTTTGAGAGAAGAAGGCTACAAGGACCCAGAAACCTGAACGAACGCACTAATTTCTCAGTGGTAGCGCAGCAAAGCCTAACCTTGTTCCAAGAACAACCTAATCTCGTTCAATTTCAGGGTCAAACGACTGATACAAACAGAATTGTAGAGGAGTGGGGAGAGATGCCATGGCGGCGTTGGCGAAGCGCTTGGGCGGGAGGCTCACACAGCCCCGACATCCGCGTCCCCTCCGGCGGCATCGCCGCCTCCGTCGCCACTCACGAGGGTTTCCTCTCACTCACCTAGCCGCGTTGCGTTGCGAGGGAGGCGCGCAGGGCTGGTAGAAAGAGAGATCACGGCCGTCCATCAGAGAACGAACGGTTCGATTCGCGTGGATTTGTTGGGCCTGGGCCGCCGTGCGCGTCAGGGCCCAGTTAACTTCGGACAAAGACCCAAAGCCAGCCGATTCGACCATCAAATCTGGGAGAAGCGAGGAGGGGAGGGGAAGCGAACGCGCAGCCAAACCCTAGCCGAGCGCGCGCGTGCTGGCCGTGACCGGGAGCTCCGCCGTCGGCTTCGCGGCCGTCTCCGCCTCGCTCCATGGTCATCCTCCTCCTCCTCGTGCCCCCTTCTCTTTGTGAAGGTTTTGTCCGGTGCTTCGGTTGATCCCCGTACTGACGCCTCGTTTTTGCGTGTTGCTCCCGCTTCTTCTCTTCTCCCTCTTCGCAGGCTGACTCCCCGCGCAGGAGGTAAAGACGCCGATTTCTCAGATGCGCCTTTGCAATCCTCGCTCTCCGATTTGATGATGCCTGGTTTGCTTTTTCGTTGGTTGGCCACCTCTGATCTGGCTCTGTTGGTGCCGCTTGGAGTCGTAGCTTCGTTTTACGCATTTCATGTCGTTAGGCGCAAGGCAACACAAGATACACGAGGATTCGTAGTGTGTGTGGCTTAACTGTGGATCCTGCTGTTTGTTTGTTATGTTTGACTTAAATGGTAGATGGTGAGGTTGATTGCGTGTTGTTCCTATCTTTGGTATGGTGTTCGATAATGGTAGTTGTCTTTTGTTGTGTAGCTTTTGCAATGATATTGTTTCTTAGAATTCTGGTTTTGTCCTCTATATAAGCTTTGAATTGCTGAAATGTAGATGCACTAATCCACTTGTAAAAGGTTGTTGTTACTAGTTCCTTTTCTTCAGAATGTTCATGGTACATTAAACCACAAGTAATGAAATGCATCGGGACATTGTGTTACAATAGTGTGAATTTGGCACAACTTGCTTCCTATCCAAACTGTTCATGTTTGTGCTTCAACGTCATGGAATTAGGTCTAAACAACTAAGATTTGCCAATAAACTTCAGAGTTTAAGTTGTTAATAATAAACTTTAGAGCGGTAAGGGGTTAGTCAAATGTTTGATTGCAGTTTGATGCCTTAACCTGTCATGCTTTCATCTGGAATGTTTATCTAGAAGTTTTTTATTTTATGAAAAGGCCCTATGTTACTTCTATTTTGAATGTAGATCGACTAGATCTGTCTCACAGGGTTTATAAGTTCAGATTAAGTTGGGCTACCTATACGGGATGCTGTAAAATGGGTGAAGAGATTATTCCATGAGTCCACATACAGAGCTAAACCTGCCCTTATGTTCCTTTTTTATGTTTATTCTATCGACCATGTTCTCATAACTATCATTATACATGTAGTGCTATTCCTTCGCTTAGCATTTCCTTAGACAGAAATGAAAGTTAATGTTGGCGCTTTCTCTTGGATATATTACTTGCACTCGCTCTGTTAATCTTATTCATAGTTTAAGGCAACTAGCACAACATTAAATGGTATGTCTATGAGGGTTCTAAACCAGTATAGAAAGTGATGCCGCTTAGTGTTTGTGGTTGTAGTAAGCAATGATGGTGCTGTGTTTTGCAGCCATTAGAAGGCTATGGTCGGAGTTGAATTCAGGTCAGGTGTAATGCGCACTCAGATAAGCCTAGTAAAAAATGTGTAGGTCGATGAGTGAATGCTCAATGAGGAATATTTTGTCAGCATTTGATACGATTATCTTAATGTTACATCAATTTTGTAAGGACCATGCTGTGATAATCTATGATATTCGAAGTGTTCTTGGTTCAGTTTCCCTGTTCTAATTAGCAGAGCCTGCCCATGAAACCGATGTATACTTTTAAAAGGGCAAAAATGTTAAGCTTGTTGCTAATTTTTCCTTATAAGTATATTGCTAATCTTGGTCATGGTTTGCATTGAGCACATTCGTGCACTGATTTTGCATGTTAATTTTTATTTTCAGCTGCTTATTCTGTTGCCTTGTTTTACCAATTACCAGAGCATCCTTGTCGGAGCTGTTAGGACTATTTAATGTTTAACACATGCTAGTGATAATTCATTAATTTCATACTTTCAGGTACTCAAGGTCCCCTTCTCCTTACAGGGGCACCCAAAATCAAGGTCAAGGTCACGATCACCTGCACCTCGATCCCAGTCTAGGTCTCCATTGCCTGATCCGAAATCTCAGGCGAGGACAAGATCAATAAGCCATGAGAGGTGTTCAGGATTCTTCATTGAACTCTTTGCTTAATGCTTATACTTCCTGTACTTCATCTATTTGCATATCATGTTTCTCCTCGCTAAGAAAATAATAGAAACTAACATATATTATTGCAATATTTTATACTATATGTTCTTGTTGTTGAGAGTTGTGTTCATAGTAGACAAGTTTATGTTGTAATAGCATGTACAATTGTGGCTTGAAAGTCATTCTTTTGGAAATAAAAGTCTATATAAATTAGTTGGCATAGTTGGCCATCCTGCTATAATAGCTGCAGTATAGGGGTATTGAAGTATTTGGTATTACCAAACATGACAACTGTTTGTATAGACTAGTTGTGATAGTTGAAAGTCATGTTATTAGAGCCGTGACATGCAAACCACATTATGATAATATGAAGCTAGTTGTGTGTAATGAGTATGACCACAAAACATTGTATGAAGAAATGAGATACTATTGTGTAAGAAAATGAATTGTAATATGGATATCTGTTGTAATAGGGAAATGAACTTTTATCCAGGGAAGATGAAGTAGGTTACAGATTGCACTAATGAGACTGTTTTACCACATGGACAATATACTAGCAGTGTAAATAAATGAATTGTCAGAAGTGATGCAGCAGATAAAAAGGAAATGAAGTACTTTTACAGTAATGTGGCAGTATACTTTAAAAAATTGAAATCAACTACCAATAATTAACACGTCACTTAATTTGTTTCCCCACAAGCAACAACTCGTCATCTGCATTCTGCAACATGGCACTTCATTTTTTTCACAAGCAACAACTCTTCATCCGTGATATGTACATTCTTAATAATTTTCTGGTTGCAGGGAGGCTGATGCTGTAAATAATGGAAATACTCTGTATGTGACTGGACTTTCTTCTAGAGTGACTGAAAGGGAACTTAAAGACTACTTCTCTAAGGAAGGAAGGGTTAGTTGACTTCATATAAAGTGCTCAAAGACTTATTGTTCCTCAGAAGTGCCAAATTATGACATTTTCTGTTTGTTAGGTGGTTGGTTGCCATGTTGTTCTTGAACCCCATACACGTGTTTCTCGTGGATTTGCTTTTGTCAACATGGACACCGTTGAAGATGCTGAACGCTGTATCAAGTATCTTAACCAGTCTGTAATGGAAGGCCGACACATTACAGTTGAAAAGGTGATTGTTTGCACCTCCACTTGGGTTGTTGATACAGATGCAACCTTATATTTCCTGTTTGTTGACCTGGAGGTTTTTTGGTTATTATTCAGAAGAGATTGTGCAAGCTATGTGCAGCAATCAAGATCCTGAGTTCATCCATTTCAACTTTAGCTCATACAGCTTGATCAATGGACAGCACAAAGGGTTACTATTCACCACAAGATTCACAACAAATAAACGTAGCAAATTTTCAACTAAACCTGAGCATTCACCTTCAACTTCCACATCAACTAATCAACAGGCATTCCCAACTCTTTAGTCAAGATATGTGGTGACATATGCATAGCAATGTTGGATGCCTGCTAGTTGGAGTTTGTGCTCTTCATTACTTATTTCCTCCTTGGTCCGTTATTGCAGGGTGTATATCCATTGATTGTAAGAGAAACTTGTTAAATTACCTACATAATCTGTATGATATATTTTTATATTATAGATTGGAACCTGACTTCGGACTAATTGCTATTTCTATTATTTCAGTCACGCCGAGGTCGCCCAAGGACACCAACTCCTGGAAGTTATCTTGGTATGAAAAGCAGCCAAGGCTTGCGGTCTACATCTGTAGATATTAGTTACCATTTGAATATACACCATCCTCTCTCTCTCCCTGCCGCTGCTGCTTGTGCTTTTGTGATGTTCATATGCCTTGTTATCTACAACTTATGGTGTAGTTGAAATTTCCCTGACAGGTCATCGATATGATCGTAGAGAGCAGCGTGGGGTGGGAGATATCGCAGAGGCTACGGTCGTGATGAGTATTATGGCAATAGCTACCGCAGGTCTCCACCTCCTATGTACTCGTCCTACAGGGATACTCGAGACTACCCTTCCTACAGGGACACCCGAGACTACTCCCCCCATAGGGATGCCCGTGATTACTACGAAGGCAGCAGGGGTGGCCGGGGATACTCCCCCCACAGATCTCCTTACGGTGGTAGGGCAAGAAGGGAGCGCTCTAGATCTTTGCAGTATTCGCCCTACCTGGTGCCTGAAAGAGGCTACGGGCGCCGAGCCGGTGGCGGTGGCTATGACAGGTAAGGTTTGCTCCCTTATTGCAGTAAACACCAGATGCCAAAAGTTGGATACCATGCTGTTTCCTGGTGGCCCTCCATGATGTTTAGATTGGTGTAGCTGCTGTACTGTTGGAATGACGTTATATTCGCGAATTTGTAGCGTTGTATTGGCACCTAGTTTGTAACGTGCAATGACTCTTAAGAATGACTGGGGCATGTTCTATTTGTCATCTTTTAACTATTAGAAATCATGGGCAGACAGTAGCTACGTGGCTATTATTTGAAATCATGGCCATAATTCGAATCCTTGAAAGGCGAGGAACCATTCACCGCGAGGTGAGTGAGTCTGATGTTAGTGCGGTGAAAAATGTGGGTATGAGAGGACAAAAGGCTTTGATGCGCCCCTGTCCTTGGTATCATTGTGTCTGTCTGACGGTCCTCTTGAAGCGGGCACGTGAATGTGAAGGGTGCAATCCAACACAGGCTTTCGAGTGGCGCTTGTGATCCCACGCTTTTTTGCGGTTTGATCGTGTTGTTGGATGTGAATTCCTTGCCTATTGGAGTAGGCCACTGGCTCAGCAAGGCCAAAGGCTACTAGGGCCCTCGGCCACGGGGATTCTGGTCCGGTCGGCTAGCTTCTCGTGCCGTTGGAATGAAATGAATCCGTAGCTTTTTGTGCCGTTGGTATCTCATCATTAAAGACTGAGAGAGAGAGAGCTGTCATCACGGGACGTTCAAGTGTTGCGGAATTCTGTTGTGCTTCTGCTGCTGCTGCCGCGAATCAGAATCAACCGAGGCCTAGCTTTTGCCTGCCTGCCTGCCGAGGAGGAGGAGAAGCAGCTTTCTACGCGTGCTGATAATGCCTGAGCAAATGTCCGCCCTCAGCCTATCACACACGCTGCATCGGTACATTTCCTTTCAGCTACCTCGATCGATCATCTCCTGCAAAACCGCATGTACGTACGTTACGAGCTCTCGAGATAGGATCAATCGATCGATTAATTATGCACCATGCATGGTGATATTCAGCCCTGCAATTTCCTCCTGCTCAGGCTCAGTGGCCTTCCATGCTCGATGATGCCACAGGTCGATCGGAGGAGGGAGGAAGCCATGGCCATGGTGAGGAGCCCTGGCCTTCATCTCTAGCTCTAGCTAGCTCTCCTCTGCATGCCAGGTACGCTGCTCACGTGCCCGAGCCTGTGCCGTGGGGCCCACAGGCTAGAGAGCCCAGGAGAGGCAGTGGTAGGGCTTCGCTTTCCCGAGGGAGGCGGTGGCTTCTAGCGCTTGTCCTCCTCCTCTCTTCTTCCTCCTAGCTACCTAGCCCGGCATCTCTCTCTCTCTCTCTCCTGCGTCTCTCTCTCTCTCTCTCCTGCGTCTCTCTCTCTCTCTCCTGCGTGTAGCCCTTTGTTTGCTTGTTTCTCATGGTGCATCGATCGCCGCTCTTTACGACACGAGTTTCCTTTCCTTTGCCGCTCCATCGCAGCAAACGACGATACGTCACGGGTGTGCATATCGCGCGCAGCTCTGCCCGGCTGCACCTGCACGCCCCCATCTCCTTCCATCTCTGATTACACGCACGTACATGCATGCATGCATAACAGGAGAGACCAATTATTTATGTACGACCGGTACGGTAGGGGTGAAGGATCCTAACAGAATTTTTTTTCTTAGTATTTGTCAATCCTCCACTCCGATAGCTACTAAGCTACGAAGGTCAGGATTAAAAACCAAAACCAAAACAAGCAGCTTAAGAAACCAAAAGTCAAAGAACCCAAGAAATTGGCGGTCAGACCGGCTACCAGGAGGCGGCCTGACCGGTGCCTGGCGGTCTAACCACTGTCTACACGCTAGTCTGATCGGCCTGTTGGGATACGAATAAGCTACAATATTGCATATTAAAATTTTCTACCTTGTAAACCAAAAAACCATGTGAGTAAGAGATTATAGATCGTTACCACTGGGTGCGCAGTGTAGAAGAAGTAGAGTTAAAGTAGCCAATTCAACGAAGAGCACGTCGGTATAGTGGTAGTAGTCGATCGTCCTCCGGCCAACCGTCTCCTCCTCGTGATCGTTCCGATCAGCGCCGCAGTCACAGCAGCGCCTCTACCGAGGTCCACACGTCTAGGGATGGAACACAGTGTATCAACGTGTTAGCACCAGCGCGCACGATAAAGGTTATAAGAAGTGGCGGCTAGGGTTTCGACGGGTGTGTTTCGGGGATACCTCCCTCAGCTCCGTACCTCTCTTTATATAGCTTCCAATCGGATCATTATTCGATACGATTAGAGATCAAATCCCACTCAAAAATTATCATCCGAACCCTTATAATTCCAGCCCATTAGGTGTGTGACCTTGTAAATTCATGTATATTTGGCCATAGGCCGAAGACTCCTTTCCGGTCCATAAGTCAGTAGCAGTCTCTAGCAGAACATAATGACTCCAAAATATACATAAATATCATATCGGATGAATATATATAGTGCTTATGTACCGATTCATTTGCCTTATAATACCAGATCGAACTTAAGGCGAGAAACGTGATATCCTATGATAGCTCAATCCTTCACTCAAACATGTAGTGGATTTCTCAGTTGTGATTGACCCATCAACCACATTTGGCATGGCCATGCACTTCCTTAATCTAACCACATCGAGTGGACCAAATATATCTCTCCTGTTATATAGGATGATCAAATTCTATCTTTATCATTCATATTCCTCCGCATGTTTCATAGTAGACCCGAAAGCTACCTTTATGACCACATTATTGACTGAGTCTCATGGTGGGTCAATCCAACATCATGTTCTCTAATATGTGTCCACATTATTGATTTGATATCACATATCCATGATCCGTGAAACATGATCATCAATCAATACATATGCTGATCTATAAATCATAATTGTCCCATATAATGATATAAGATCATGGATAATTTAGAATGTTTCTTCAAGTTAAGGATGATGGTATTATATCTCACTTCCAAGGCAGGAAGCATCGTAGCGTTAATTCTTAATTATTTTGTAATTTCTTTGTATTATTTCAGCTGTGTCTGTAGTATGAACAGTTGTACTTTAATTTTCGCTATTGTAGACACTTATATTTTCTATTGAATAATATTTTTGTAACTTCGAATATCTATCCTGAAATTCTTGGGCCCGCCACTGGATCCGAGGGCCTACGGTTGCGTTAGCATGTTACCATGGAACAACACATTTACATCAAGTACTGTTCCCTATATATGATGGGCAACCCAAGCATGCGTGTCATGCTTTGCTTTCTCAAGTTTTGTGTACGTAGACACGTATAGATGCATGCAGGTACGTATCTTCATTCACTTTGATGCAGTAAAAATAATGTAAATGTAGAGCGAGATCACATCACTTGTAGGCAGGAGTACTACTACTAGCTAGCTACTTACATACATGCAGTAGAAATAATCGGCGAAAGAAAGGGAATGCGTGTGTTGTCGTTGGTACAAATGATAGATGGTACGTACGTACGTACTTTTTTCCTGCGAGACAGATTATACATATTGCGATACAACCGAGTGGAAAACTCGACTCGTCGAGGCGCGTCAACCGAAGAACAGAAAAGGCCTGCCCGGATCTTGCACCGAACGCGACAGCACAGAAAAGCAAAGCAAAGCAGGGAGAAGAAATATTGTGGGCGAGGGGAGGTGACAAAAGACAAGCCGAAACCCGGCCTTGTGCTGCTGCGTACAAAACCACCATGGTTTGGTTTCTGCTTACCTTTTGAGGTGTTTGGACGCTTGCGACGAGCACCTTGCATGGTGGCTTGAGACTCGCTCCGTCTGTGAGAGGGAGATGCTTAGAGAGAGAGAGAGAGAGAGAGGCTAGGGTTTGGTAGGAACAAGCTAGGCTACAAACAACAAAAGCAAAAGAGGAACAAGGCACAATCAAGCCGACGATGGATGGGCCCGACGTGCATCGCCTCCCTTCTTCTTCCTCCTCTCTTCTTCTTCCTCGAGCAGACAACGATGTGCCCAAGGATATATTCCTCACCAATCCTGTTAGTTAGTAGCAGTTTCCCTCCCCTGTAGCATACATACATGCAGATATGGTGGTGGAAGGCATGTACGTGCAATGTATATTGCTTTTGCGAGTACTACTTGTCTATCGTCGCTTTATTTGTACATGTGATGAGTGCTTAACTAAGGGGTTGTTGGTTCGCTGAATGCCTTTAATTATTCTGTAACGAGCCATCTCATCCTATATGCATGATCGATCATGTCTGGTCTGGTGTAGATATGTAATAACCATCTAATCTTGAAACATCGCGTTTAATTGGTCAGTGCAGAGGCCGGGATGACCAGCTAGGCAGCTACCCAGGGACTCGTCCTTTTCGATCAGTTTGACACCACAGACTAGCATCTCCTCTGTGAAGAGTGAAGAAGAATTCTGTGTGTTTTGTCGTGCCCAGGACCAGATTGCTGCATTGAGAATGATTACTCATTAACAAGACTTTTGTAGCCAGTTGCCCATTCCGACTTCCAAGACGTACGGGATTAAAAATTCTGCCCATCAGAGAATTGGCCTTCACACCTTACAAATATTAATTCTAAATATTGTTATATATTTGCTTTCAGTACTTCAATAGTGTTCCCACCAGTACATTGCTTATGATCAAGGACTGCTTTAACTTAAGACACCCATTCATATCTCAAAAGAGAAATAGCTAATGGCATCATATTCAACAATATATGGATTGATTACTTGATGACAATGATGATTGTATATAGGCCAGCCGGTGCTACCAAATTAAAGTGCATGTGACTGTTTATTAGAGTTTGGTGTGTGTTACAGTTACTCCTGAAGCAGCTAGAAAGCCTAGAAGAGCCAGCAATCTGGCCATGGGAATAACCTAGTCCAATTATGTGAAACCAAGAGCACAAAATCAAAGGTGACTGAATAAGCTCTATTGGGCTGCAGAAAACTTGATAGCATCCACTTTCCAACCAAAAACAATACTACTACTATCTGAATTTTAAAGCCAGACTGCTCACCTTTATTCTGTATCCGGGCACACGCTGCCCGAGCAAGACTGTCGCCGTTTGGTTCCTGACCTGAAGATGACCAGCAGCCAGCCCTTTCTGAGTGATGCAAATCACAAATAGGCAGGTTTTGTTCTGTTCTGTCCTGCTGCTGCCGCTACCACAAAAAAAAAGGCAGATTGATAGAGCTAGATGGGTAAACTAATCTTATTAACGTAATGAAACTTTAGAACTAGAAACTGTAGCTAATCTGAGAAACCTAGCAGAGTATTGTTAGTATTTGTGTTAGGTAAGGCTTGTGCTTATCTACATTGGTCAACATTGTGATTTGTTTTAAGGTCCATGTTCCACACACTGCAGAGAGGAGAACACATTGCCACAATGCAAGTTTATTCGAGTTGGTAATCTCTTGATTATACAAGGCGATCCTACCTCCTCCTCACTGCGGTAAAAAAAAAAAACTTGACAACAACAACAGGCTGAGGTCCACGAGCTGAGGTGGAGGACTGTCGTCAACAGCCATGGCACCACACAGAATCACAGATGTACGACATGTAACAAAAAAAGGCCATGGAGGACACGTGGGGCTCCACGTGGACCCTCCCCTGCAGGCTTACATGCCAATGTATAGATGAGCAGGGAACCTGACACGGTCTCTGCTCCCCGAGGCCGTTTTCGATTCAGAAACACTGTGGGTCAACACAGCTGCAGCTCACAAGAAAGCAACACATGCATATAGCATCATTCTTTTTGCGTATAGTTTATATATTCTTTCCAAATAAATAAATGCTACACTGTACCTTCTTAGGAGCCTATCAATATTAACTAATTGATTAGTGTGTCACAGGATTTCATTTAGTGCAGTACTAGTACCTGACAGTGAGGGAGCTTCCCGACAGCCAAAGAGCTTCGTGAGTGCTGAGCCTTTTCGATTGGATGAAATGAAAGTTTGTGCCCGCAGTGACCATCCGGAAAGATGGTTTTGGATCCTTCCTGGTTCCTCCTAGATTTGCTAAAACTCGTTGAATATCGGCTCAATTTGTTGATTTGGCCCCTGAGGCCTGGGTTGGATCGATCTCTCTGGCTCAATTAAAACCAGTTAATTAACAAAGCGGTTTGCTCAGCTCCAACTATGTCGTTCAGAAGTTTCATCACTCGTGAGTTATCTATCAAGAAGACATTCACTCAATGTCTTCATAGCAGCACATTTTAGAAATGAGAAGTAGATACATACTAGTACTACACAATGGCTTATCATCACATTTACGTAGTGAGAACCTCTCTAAAACATAGCAGTATAGCATATCTTTCCTTTTCCAATCCCATCCCATTTTCGCAAGGCGACAACAGCTTACCTTTGTGTCCAACAGACGCATCATATCTCCTGTCACCCTCGTCTATTACAGCCCATGATTTTCTCTAAATAAATAAACAAAATAGATTCTTTATCGTCTTCTTTTCAAAAATGCTTATCCAGATAGTTTTTTTAAAAGGCTTATTGATATTCAATTTATTTGCACAATTGCTCACTTTAGAGGCAAAAATCATCAGCCGTGGCTATAAAGCCGAAAAGAGCAGACCTATGCTCAGCAGGAAATCCTAATCCCTACCATTGTTATCTTGCCCTATAGTTCACAAGTCACAGTACTACAAAATCGAATTAAAACCTCACTATAAGCTAAGGTCATATTTCTAACAGCTTCTGATTTTTGGATTTTGGAAGTCAAAAGTTAAACGAAGTAGCTTCTTAAGGTGGTTTTTATAAGCTATTTATAGGAATCGTTTTAAACAAATAACTTGTCAACGTAACTGTCTCTTACTCTCTTGTTCTCTCGCGTTGGACAGTAAAAAAACAAAAATCACATTAACAACTATAACACTTTTAAGCGGGGGCCTCACCAAAATCTAGGGATTAATAAATGGAAGAAAGAGACAGGGAAGTGAAAAGGTATGATTCCATTCCAATCCCAGCCCATCCCTAGGCTCCAGACCAAACCAGGCTATGCCCCTCGCTAATGAAACCTTAATGCCACTCTTCACCATTTATTACAGGGAATAATTGTCCCCCTTCCATTCTCCGTATATTAATCCCCTCTCCATGGACACACCTCAAAGCTCACAGGCCACAACCACAGCTTGTTCTCCCTCCCTCCCTGTCTGAGCCTCACAGGCCAAGAAGAAGCTGCAGTGAAGGAGCGAGAAATGGAGCTGGAGGAGCAGGCCTTCTTGGAGGAGCTCTTCTCCCTGAGGAGGGACGCGTGGGAGTGCAATGCCATGGGGGACTTCTTCTCCCGGCCTGCGCCGCCATGGATTGCTTCCAAGAACGCCACCAAGCCACTGTCAGTGTCCTCCCCACCTTCACGGCCTCCTACGAGCAGCCGCAGCCGCAGCAGGCGGCGGCCGGGTTCGACTGCCTTAGCGAAGTCTACGGCAACGCCGCGTTCGGCCCCAATGCCGGCGCCGGCGACTACGGCGACGAGATGGGGTTTCTTGATGTCATCGAGCCCAAGGCGCCCCTGGTGGAGGGCGGCCTTGGTATCTGTAAGGTGGAGCCCGGGCTGGTGGAGGGCGGCGGCGGCGGGTTCGACGCCGGCGCCGTGCCGCCGGCGCCGGCGTCGAAGAAGAAGAGGGTGGAGGGCATGCCGTCCAAGAACCTGATGGCCGAGCGCCGCCGACGCAAGCGCCTCAACGACCGCCTCTCCATGCTCCGCTCCGTCGTGCCCAAGATCAGCAAGGTACTACGTCGAAACACAAGGAAAAACACTTCTTTTTTACTTAGATTGCTTGCAAGAAACAATAATCTTAGCACAATGGGGTATTAATCGAAGATGATATCTCAATGTGTTGTTTGGTTGTCGTAACTAGATGGACAGGACATCGATTCTTGGGGACACGATCGACTACATGAAGGAGCTACTTGAGAGGATCGGGCGGCTGCAAGAGGAGATCGGCCAGCAGCAGCAGGAGCATCAGGAGGCGCCGGGCGTGCTCAGCGTGTTCCGGGAGCTCAACCCGAACGAGATGCTCGCCAGGAACACCCCCAAGGTAGTAAATGGCTAAAGGCCATTACTAGCTAGCTAGAAAATAGAAACGGTGTGCGCTGTCCTTATTGGGAGCGTCGGCGGTGTGCAGTTCGACGTGGAGAGGAAGGACGGCGGCGACACCCGGGTGGAGATCTACTGCGCGGCGAAGCCCGGGCTGCTGCTGTCGACGGTGAGCACGCTCGAGACGCTGGGCCTCGACATCCAGCAGTGCGTCGTCAGCTGCTTCAACGACTTCGGCATGCACGCCTCCTGCTCCGAGGTACCCATAATCCATCCATCATTTTACCAGTCTTGTTTCTTGAGCTACATACATACATACATGTTACAGATCACCAACCAGATACCGCTACTTGTCCAAGCAAATTCGAGACAGCATGTTTGGTTGATGAGTGATGATTTTGGTTGCAGATGCAGAGGGAGAGTATCAGCGCGGACGTGATAAAGCAGGAGCTGTTCAAGAATGCAGGCTATGGAGGTGGCTGCTTGTAGAGAGAACTGAAGAGAGCAGATAATAAAGTAGCAGTAGTGGAGGTGGTAGCAGCAGCAGCCGTAGGGCAGGAGTGAAAAAGGCTGGCAGATTTGGGAGGCCTTTAGCAATCCATCTCCCCATCGTAACGATGTATGATGCTGTGATGAAGAAACTTTCTCTTAACAAAGTTCGGAGCCTTTCTAATGATTGATCCCCTCGCACTTTTCATCGTTTTCAATGTTCCTGAACTCTGTTCCTCCTGCTGTATCAAAGAAAGGAAGGGAAGCTCTCGATTTAGTTTGCGACGTGCCCCTGTTTTTTTTTTTAAGATGGCCAATGGGCGCAGCTGAATCGTGTACAACACCCCAGCAGCAGCTCTTGCATCTTTTGGCTGTCGCACGTCTCAAGCTGCCGTCCAAATAATCAGCGAGTGAACGCCCAAGCAGCAGCTCATCTTTACTGATCAACAAGACATGGACGTGGGGACTGATTGAGACTTGCACAGGCTCCAAACTTTGTTTCTTCTCCTTCCCGCTGGGTCGCTTTCGCTCCCCTCTTGCTTGCTTCCCTGAATAAATTCCTTATCTCTTAGATTGAGAAAGAGAGTCACCACCTAAGCGGATCAATGCCTCTTGTCTTATCTCTTGGCCTTCTTCCCCAGGGGGAGGTTGGGGACCAATTAATAACTAATCCTCACTGCAATGGAATACCCTCATTAGCAGGAGAGCCGTGCTAAGCTACCCATCCCTAGTTTATATTGTGTAATCAAACAGACAAAGATGGTGGTGGCCGTCTCTGCAAAATTTTCTTCTTCAGCTACTTGAATTTTTCTGATGGCCTACCTAAAGGCAGCCTCATCTTCAGCTGTCCAAGAGCTCCAGAACTCGGCTCTGTAACGAAAGATAACAGTGTCAGGCTTGCAATTAAGATAGGGTTCAGAAATCAAAAGCAGTGCAGCTACTCTTGAGATAGGGTTCAGGATCAGCAGCCAGCATGTACTAGCATGGGTTATATACCTTAAAAATCATGATCCTAGAGATTATAAGATCTCTTTTACATGATTATACGGGCTTACTTGTGATAAAGGCCAAAATGGTCCAAAGGATTGTTTTTGTATAGAATGCTCCTCTAACCTTGTAATGGCGCGGCACAGTGCCGGTGAGACAAGCGCACCCCACGCGGCATGCGGGGGCGCGCACTGCACGGTTCCCGCGCGACGCGGGCATTTCATCGGATCGGACGCATGAGCTCATTTTAGAACTGATCGACTGGCAGGTCTCGCTCGCCATGCCCATGCTCGCGTTGATCTCATCATCTTTACACCCAAAGTAGAGAGCGCGGCACATCTCTTGCCCCACACCATCATCACCTGGGCCTGCGCATCGTTGCATTCACTTTGCCCATCGTCAGTCGGGTACGGTCACACTCCAACATGTCACCGGAATTTTAGCAAACATCCATAGCAGTTGAACTGTTTAATTGAAAATTCCTAAATACCGGCTTAGAATTGTATAGATTTACCACGGCCAGCGTGTAAAGGGAGGTTTCGATTCCTGACTTGCTCAAATTTCATGGTGTGCTTAGTAGGCCTTCTTGACCTTGTGATTGGGTGGGTGGGCAGAGTTGTGCTGCGAACAGCGTAGATACTACTCTTACCCTACCCTACGTGATTCAGCTGTCCCTCTAATGAAAGGTGTATTATTAACACTGAGCTGCTCGTTGGACTCATTTTGGCGTTGTAACGCTATCTTGTAAGGTAAAACCACTCATTTTAGAGCAATGAAATTCATTAAATGCATAGAGAATTATACTATAGAAGAGAGTTACTCTAATTAGTTAAGAAGTGGATAGTGGTGAGAAGTCAAAGAATAAGACGGTACGGTTGAAGGAGAACGAACTACGGCCACCAAGTAATGACAATAATTAAAGCACTACTATTATCGACTACTAGAACTCGCAGGTATAGAAACATTTGGCTTGGGCTTCCTCGCAAAATACTGAAGAGCTTCGACTTGGGCTTCGGCGAGCCTTTTTCCCTGGCTTGGCACCTACCCAACTGCGTATCGAGCTAAGAGGGCCGGACCTTGTGAAGACTCTGAACGGTTAAACACTGAAAGTAACGAGCCACATCTTTCTTCCTGAATATACCCTAGGCTGACTGAACTTTCCAAACGAGATGTGGCAGCCTAAACCCAATCGCTTGGGCTTTGGTTCATCCCCATTGGTAAGTACAGCATGAATTTTTATACTAGGATGGAATCACCTTATTATGAGTGTACTAGGACTGGTGTATGGGATTATACATGAGGCCACATGTCACCTAGCACGACACATCACTCTAAATTTTATGCCAATGATAAAAAGAAATCCATGCTAATATAAGATCTTATAATACTACGGATAGCCCAAGAGGCCAAGAGTAAGTTCATTAACAAGCGCTGACAGGTAGTAACAGGATAAGGCAGCTAGAGGGCCAGTTACAAAATGCCCCTAGCTGCCGTTAGTTCCTGTCTACCTCTTCCAGGTGATACATAAATATACACAAGTTAGCAGGGGTGGAAGGAGGGACCTGTTAGAACCAAGGCATCCACCAAATGTACATTTTGCCGAGGTTGCTGTGTGAGACTGCTTCTGCAATCAGGCGGCGTGCTTGGCCTTCCACAGAAAGCGGCAGAGAGGGAGCGGCGCGAACACCTACGACAACTCCCTGGAGCCTTCCTGTGATGTTACTAATAGCCCTCTAAATAATTGGAAACAAGAGACAGATCAGAAGAGCGATGTGGTTGGTCTAGCAGTGTCAAATATACATACAGTGGCCTGGTGCAATATTAATACCTGTGCATGTGGATTTCGGACTTCCACTCCGCTAGATTTATGGGATTTGGTCCACTCTACTAGTGGATCATGGATAAAGGTCTCAAGAACAGTCATGAGTGTCTCCTTGTGGCTTCTGAGAACCGATAGAGTAATTTCACAGACCTTCAGAAAGACGCCTTCATATCCAGTGATGCCCAAGCCATCAATCATGTTCTGCAATTACAGATTTAGCAACACCATTACTTATACCAAAACTCAGGTTAAATTTGTTCAAAAAACTGCTGACAAGAAACCACGAAACAGGACTTCACTGCTTACCTGCGTAAGCCTAAACGGCACCACCTCAGGCTTCTCGAGTAGCAAACCCCTATCAAACAAGCAACTGAAATCCACATGAACACAGTCCCCAGTTGTCGAATCAAAAAGGATGTTTTCACCGTGTCTGTCACCAAGCCCAACAATGTGCCCAACCATCGACCAAACTGCGGTGGTATGTGCATATGCCACTCTGGCACGAAACCACGCAGCTGGTTCAGAGAACGTCGTCAAGAACCATTTGTGGAAAACTGGGGGAAACATCGGAAGGATTTTAGTCTTCAGCATCTCATCTTCAGGCATTTTACCATGGCATAGATCATATATCTTCTTGATTTGTGGATTTGTTTTCAGCTTATCGAACTTCCCACAAGTTATGTAGATGTCCTGAAGAATATGCCGAAGACCGCGAGTATTGGGCACCCATTCTACCATTCCACAATCTTCTGTCAGTGGAACCACTGCAAAGGTTCTGATATAAAGCTTTCTCCTGCGGCTCTCGGGAACTTTGGAGAGGAGGCGATTGATCATTGCATTGAACTCCATCATGCGCGAATCTTTCCTAAGATCATCCTTTGGTTTGCACAGAAATGGGCGAGCAATTCCATCACTTCCGAGGAAAACAACCTGAAGTTCAAAATGAACATGTTTGCCGGTTACCATTAGTCCAGTGAAGTATGGTTAGAGTTAATTGTGAGCCTTCTCAAACAATGACAACATATCACGTACTAACAAATTTGTATTTAAGTGTGTACTAAGAACTGATGTAGACCTTTGATAACTCCCACACAAAATCTAACCAACGACTTGCACCCGCATTCCCATGATGTTCACCATCCAACAAAAAAATTAGGACTACTTTTGTACACAAAATTTAGTACGCCAAAATTTAGTACGCCTAGAAAGCAGTTTCTCCTCAAACAAATGTAGTTGTCAAACAAGGCAATATTAGATAACCTTCTTTGGTTTCTGAAGAGAGGAAAGGATCTCTGCGTCATCAGCTATTCCAGTTATAGTAGGGTGCTCAGAAACTGAAAAAGGGTGAAAACCTGATTGATCCGACATATTTGTATCATATGACGGCAGAGTCACAGTTAGAGCCTGTTGGACAGGTAAGATAATTCCTAGTGGCATCATTCTTTTCAAGGAACTGAACTCAGTTGAGATATTTATTGTCCTCGCCTTTGGCTGCCCTGGATGAAAGCACAGCTTAATCAGATGTTCTATCAGCAAAGGAAATTGAATGAACAGTGCACTATTGGCACTCCCACGCCGACAGCCCTTCTTTGCTGATTGTAATATTTCTGCAGCAGCATCCCGTCTTGCAGAAACTGTTGACTTCGATACTGCAGCCATCATCCAAAGAGCTTGCTGAGGGTACTCCCGTAAAATAGATGTGATGATCAATTTGACAATTTTGACCACTTCAGGATTCTGATGACAGATGCGGGAGATCAACTGAGACAGCACAGTAAGCCACTGATATGTTGGTAGATCCTTCAAGCACCCGCGCATGATGCCTGACACCTACAATGGGATGGTTAGATCTGTTAAACAGATTGAAACAATGAAATAGATGTGCAACAAATCTTACCCTTATATGAGTGTCTTTCATTTCTTTATTGGAGGAAGATCCATCTCGGATGTATATGCTTCCAAATTCGAACCAAAGAGTAAGCAATCGTGGTAGTGCTTGAAAAAGATTCTTGTGTCCTTTGTGAAGTCCTCTTGCATACTGTAGTAAGACTGTCGGAAGCGCATCCCACCAAGGCTTCTCTTCGGCTGGCGTACTTAAAGAGCCAGTGGAGCTAGGAGGGGCAGGTCCAACTCCACATGCAAATTTCTTATCTTGTTGGCGTTTCCTAGCATCAACAAGCAAATCATCAAAAAACTTTGCCATGCAGAAGAAACCCTTTTCCCACTTGGGCTGCAAATCTGTTACTCTAGCATAGAGAGAGATGATATCCTCACTCTGTTTTTGCCCTGTATAGTGGATCCATCTACTATAAAGAAGAAGGGTTTTAGACACATCTGGATTCTCTTTTGATGCTTGTGTTACAGAGAGAGGTGCATTTGGCAAAGCAAGAGAAAGGCTACAAAGAGACGAAAGGACAGCATTTCCCAAAACCTCAGCAGGCATGTTTAGAAGTGTTTGCTGAAGTTCAGCTATAGCGCTATCCGACTTCCGTATATTCCAGAGGTACTTTGCCTTCTCCATGTGAGCATTAGGAGCACCTGAAGCATCTGCTTCCAGTATTGCGCGGTGGGCTGTCTCGTAATGACCAGCCAAACGGCAGAGCTTTGCATACTGAAGCCAGCAATTCCCAACTTGAGCATTCATTTGACTCAGATTATACACCATCCTTCGGAAAGCAAGCAAAGGCTCCCTTGTCCACAGAGATGGCTGTGTACATCTCAGACGGTTTTCCCAATCCTTTGTTAACTTAAGAAACTTTGGATCGTCTGCACTGAATGATTTATCAAGAAATGACTCATCTCCAAGCAGGGAGTTGAAGTCTTCCAACTCACACAGCATATGGAGCTTTACAATGTAAGGATATGCACGCATGTACGAGTCCATGCCTGCTGCAGCCAAAGGTACAAGCAATGCTTGCTTTGACTGGGCAATTTTTTCAGCAACCATAAATTGATCTTTGTTCATCATTGCCTTGAATATCTTAGCAAGACCCATGTCAAAAGAAGCATTGTTCTCAGAACTGCTGCACACCAGACCTTTGTCTGCCTCGGATAGATACTCATCCATGAGATCCCATCTCCCTAATCTCCAAGCTGCTTGTACTCCTTGCATGCACCAAGTTTTCTTATACTGAGGTATTCTACACACCAAACCGTCCACATGTGCAATCATGGCTTGAAGGTGGCACATGTTTAGCAAACAGTTGAGAACATCACAATGCCTATGGACAGAATCAGATTCCATTTGCAAGGCCTGTTCACATAATGTTAGCACTTCAGCCCAATTTCCAGCTTTCTCATTGATGATAAGTTGATCTTGTAGGCTTGATGATTTCCTCAGATTAGCTAAACCTAAGAGGCCATCAGGCTCATCCAATCCTCCATATATTTCCATCAGAAAAGAGATGTCATCATCTGAAAAAGTGCCACTACACTCTGCAGCTGGATTGCAGGACCCAGATTTTTCCCGGACATGAGATTCAAAATACATTAGAGCACGAGCATGAGCTTGACATCTAAACGAGGCCTTAGCTAGAGTAACTTTAGGTATAGCAGCCAACAGCTCAGCAACATTGCTACACTGCACCAGCAATTGATCTTGGCCATAAACAGTATAGCTTTCATCTTTCAATTTACCTCCATGCTTTCCAGCCATGGCATGACTAGACTGGGATAGAGCAATTTCCTGTTTGAGGTCATCAACCCATTGCCCAAGATTATCAAGTAAAGTGAAGATGGCTTGAAAACAGACCTCACTCTGTCCCCCGGTAATTCCATGAACAATAGCTCCACTACTTTCTGAAGCAGCTGCATTGAGAACAGACAAGATTTCCTCAGTAATGCTTTGCCGAGCCTCTGGGGTTCCATAGCAAACAACATTTAAAACCAAATAAGGTAGGAGATAGATCGCAGTAGGCATGTCATGCCGAACAATTCCACGGCATGCACCAAAAATACCAGAACGCGATCCAGTTGCATGCGATGTCAACTTTCTAATCCAATAATATATCCACCTTCTAAAAGACATTGTTGGGCGATATATTGGGCCGACTAAAGCAGCATCATTCGTGTTAGGAAGATGAAATCTTGATGTCAAGCACGGTGCAATTATTTCCTTAACATAACTAGAAAAACGGCCCCACAACTTCTGACCCCTTTTGCTCATCTCGCCACAACTTGATTCCTTCTCGTTTTTTTCATTAGGTAAAGATTGACATCCTGCCAATTTTAGTAGCTCTTGAATAGCCAAGGCAGCAGAATCTTGTACTGTAGTGTCAGAAGCAGCTCTGAATGCCCTTGCAAGATGCTTGTGGATCAACTCAAATATAAGATCATCATCTGAACATTCAATCTTAAAGCGCTCACATGAAATTACCTTAAACTTAGCAGGATCAACTGCGCCCAGTGCACCAAGACAATCTGCACAAACTAGTTTCAATCTCTGGCCAACAACTGTCCTTGATTCCTCTGCACATCCTTTAAGTAAAGCCATAATTAAAGAGCTTATTACATCCAAATCGGCAATATCTTCACCAATGATGAGAGCAGTAATATCCTCCCTTCTGGCATTGAATAATTTACTCAACTCACATGCTACCATGTACCTTACATTTAAGCTCTCATGGTTAAGACCATCGACGGCATCCTTTAGATGATCTTGCAGAGTCATTAATCCTCTGGCTTCTTGTATTACTTTGTTTACTTCTGACAAAGATGGTAAGCTAGGCAACAGCGGCAATTCACGTATATGTTGTTTTAGCAAGATATTGTTTTTTACAACAAGTTCTTCTAGGATTTCAACAATTTTGCTCAGGTGCATAGAAGGACATTCTCTGCACCTTTCTAAGGACGGAATGAAAGCAGCTACGACTTGGGACATAACATACTTGATACTGGTAGGTGATACCTCAGCCAATTGCTTTATGAAAAAATATAAGACATCAAGACCATCCATTTGAAGAGCTTCCTTATCAATGGTAAAAATCAACAGAACCATAATCTTTGGTGCATGTGTACTCAAATAAGGGCCCATCATCTCAACCAACTTCCTTATACGCTGGAGAGCTTGTTTTTGAAGCTTCATGTCATCAGAATGAAGCATCTTCTTGTCAATGCTATTGAGAAGCCGAACGAAATCATTCTTCAAAAACTCAGGAAGGGGATCATTGCCTGTCAAAATTCTAGCGATATTCTGAATAGTTGGCGAAATTCTTGCTGTCCTGGAAATTAGAACTTCATTATAACTCATTCAAATTTATGCCTAATTACCTAAAGCAAGTATCTGGAGAACTGCGTGCATAACGAAAAGAAGAGTTACCTTCTATCTGTCTCGAGCTGATCAGATTCACCAGGAAAACATACAATTTCGTCAAGCAGTGTTGGCAAAGCAGCTGCAAATATCTCTTTGCTATCAGTTCCTGTTTCGGTGTGATAAAATTGTAGAACAGATGGCAAATGCTGTCCATCTTCATAAAATAGAGCGAACGAGAGCACTTTAGGCAACGAATTAACAATCAGTGGTACTAGTTCAGTGTTTAGATGGTTTGCTAGTTCATGCAGAGTAATAACCGCTTGGTCATTGTTTTGGTGAGACACAATAAGTTTTGGTATAACTGATGGAACCATTCTCCTAATCAGCTCTTCAGTCTTAATCCCAACAACAGCCTCAGCAAATTGAGTAATCATTATGGGATGAGTCAAAAGACTAGATGACAGAAAATCATATAAATTATCTCTAGCATGATAGTACTTCGAGAGGAAGAGTTCTATTCCTCCTTTGAAACAGTAAGTGCAGCATCTGTGAATTAATCTCAATGCAGTTGTCCTTATGATGTAATCGTGGTTATCCAGCTGACCAATAAGCAATACAAATGAGCAGAAAAAAACTTCTCCATGAATATCACTAGCTTTCATAATTGTAGCAGTTGATTCCAAAAGAGTTAGAAGAATCTGAGAATCGTCAGCTTCAGTGAAAGCGTGCTTTATTTTGTCCATGAATTTAAGTTCTTTGGTCCCTCCATTCATTTCCAGTCCATCAGAAAACAAAATATCCATAACACTCTCTTCCAAGAAGCAGCACACTACACCAGAAAATGCATCCCTGACAGCTTTGATTCCATGAAGTAGAAGAAAATCAACACATTGTACCCACTGAATTCTCATCTCAAGCAGAATCTCCCTGCTAGAATGCCTCAATATTCGAGGCAAAACTTCAATCATAGAAACTATGCATTCTTCGGAAGTCTCTGCATAGAGGAACTTGAAGAAAAGAGAGTGGGCCTTGAACATGTTAATTCTGAAGTCAACATTCTCATCTTGTAACAGTGCAATGTCCACGGCAGAAATTTGCTCTTCAACGTGGACAGTTCTGATACCACATTGAGGGCACCAGAAACCTCTTAAGAGAAGATCTAATGTTGAGACTGGTTGTCCAGAATGCTTGTCCAAGAACAGCTTGCAACGGTTCCCCACTTTGTCAGTGCAATCAGTGGTTCCATTTAAACAAGATAGAAAACCAAGTGAAAAGGCAATACTTCTCCATACTTTCTTGAGTCCTAAAGTACCAACTGACCTGAAGAATAACAAACCAACTCGAGGCTGTCAGAATTTGCAGATCTAGACAAGCAAATAACTTAATACTAGAAGATGGTATATGCAAATTCCATGGCTTGTCAGAATTTGCAGATCTAGACAAGCAAAGAACTTAATACTAGAAGATGTTATATGCAAATTCGAATAAACTTCTATTTCTCAACCAAGACAATGCCTTCAATACTATTTCGTAACCATAACCCAACCAGAGCTTTATTGTTGTGTTTCTTACAAAACTTAAACTAGGGAAAAAATGCCTAATCTGAAATCATGGAAAAAGAAGCACATTTACTTACTCAAGTTTCCTGAACATCACTCCAAGCATCCTAGGACCAGAGTACAACACAATAATGGGCAATGACATAAGAGCCTCATTTTGAACCTCCGCAGTTTCACTACGGATAGCCGATTCAAGGACTTCAAGATCACATTCAACATTCAGTATATTGCCTATCTTTGCAATAACTTGTACCAAAAGGCATTTTAACTTCCAGTCTGAACATGTTTGAGTGGCAACATGACCATCATCCCACACCAGTTTCAGCAAGCTGATGAGATCAACATATCTTGGATAAACAAAATCCACACGACTGTCACCAATCAACTGAGGTCCATCTTCAAACAGTTTAGCGTGTCCAGGAAGAAAGACTGCATAGACATTTAGAAAAAAAAAATAAACCACAAAAGTTGAGAGAGAGCAATAGCTTTGACATAACATCGTGTACTCAGGAATGTTTGCCCTGACATAAGCTCAAAGTTATGAGGCTTATAAGCTTATGGCTTATGCTAGGACAAAGAGGTCACTTATTTATAATTATACCCTTCTGATAGGCCTAAGTCCCCTTCCATATTGTAGATGCTTAGTTCAGGGGAGGGTGGATTGTTTGGGATGTAAGCTTGCAAGGGTGTATAAGCTGGACTTACACAAACAGCTCATTCAGACATTTGATAAGCTACATGCCTACGTTATATCGCCAACAAGCCATAAGCCCAAGAAGTTGGCTTATAGCATCAGCCTAAGCTACACAAACAAGGCCTTAAAAAACAGCAAATGGGAGCACCAAACTTCAAAAGGGATATTAAACAATTGCACATGTGTCACAGCTCTTCCTAAATAAATCAACAAATCAACCTAAGATTTCAAATATACTTCAAGGCAACCACAGCCCGACGCACAAGCCTCGCAACAAGGCATGTACAAAATGCAAAATGATGTTAAATTAAAGACATGCAAAAAACGGAGGAAAACCTCACATTGGAGAAGCATTACAGTGTGAAGAGCTTCAAAATATAGAGATATGTCAAAGGAAAACAAACATCTGTCTGTTGTCTGCATCATTCAACAATGTTTAGGGTGTGTAAGTTAAAAAATGATGACAACCTACAATGAATTAAAATGCAGGTCTCTGATGATTTCGGCTTACCTGCTTGCAAATCCAAGGAATCCAGGAAATAACTTGCTTAGAAATTCTAATAAACAGATTTGTCTTTGGACAAACACAGAATGAAAGACACAGGAGACTAAGCACTTGTATAGCAATCTCAGGCTCCAATGGATAAGCCTTGTGATTGTTAGGTGACAGGCAATTAATAAGTGAATTTAGTGACAGTCGAAGACCATAACCATAATCCTTTTCTAGTTCATGTCCGATGCCAGCAGAAAATTCACTAATCATAGATGGACCAGCAGAAAATCTTGATTCTGTCATCTTTTGACGTTTGGAGAAAATATTTTCCACGTTCTGAGCTATTCTTTTCTGGCCGACTTTTGGCAAGTCAAATCCTTCAGAATTTGGCTGAAAGCTACTTTGATCATCGCTGTCATCCACAGATAAAAAACCCTGACCAAATTTGTCCACAACCAGTCGAATGCATTCAATCAGTTTGCCGCAAGGCTTTGGCCAGCAGAGCAACTTCAGAAGAATTTCCGGTTTCCATACTCGTGGAGAGCAGAGTTCGACTATTCTCTTGTATGCGTTGCACATTGCAACCTGCAAAGGTGTAGCAGTTAGTAGATGGAAGTACATATAGAACCTGGGAAGTCACGTTGTTAACCTGAAGCTCTGAGCTTCTGCTTGTCTGTACTGCTCTTGGGAAAACATTGACAATGTCAGCAGCTGTAGATTCAACAACATAACCAGGACACGAAGAATGTAGTGCATTAAGACAGGCACCCATTGAAAAGTCATAATCTGTGTCTCTGCAGAAAGCGAAACAAAGTGTAGTGTTATTTGCCAATGTTTCTGTGCACTCCAATAATAGCCAGGAAAAAAAACCCTACATTACAAGGTATTTATGGCTTTTAACATTAAGCGGAGGGAGGCGGTACAATGCTTGTTGCATTGTACTGTCTTAAGGTCCCTTGTTATAATTCAAAACAGTGGACCAGAAAATCTAACATTGAACAATTAACTATACCATTATCAGTTCCATCGGTATAATACAACTTTACAGAAATAAATTCCCCAGTAATAAGCTACTACATATGAATCATATCCCGAAAAGGCAACAGAGTAACGTTCTTGTGACAAAGTAAGCAAAAAAGGTACAAAAAATCGTGCCCAAAAACACATGCAAGTTATAATCCAGCATTACATATTTGCACCCAACATTTTTTCCAAGCTCCAACCAATCTCAATTCAATGCAATATTTAATATTCTTTTTCTATTATTACACTGTTTTTTAGAGAGAAAGGTCTGGTTCACAAAATGATCTTCGTTTATTACAAATTCACCTGTGACAGTACCGAAATGGATCCTAATAAGGTATTTCAGGTAAACATAGGATAGGTACATACAGACCAATATGCTTTGATGTTTATGCAACCCAGGATGCCTCCGCATTGGTTCTTCTCATCTCATTTTAAGAAATATAAAGAAAACAAAGTTGGGACCAGAGGCGTCATAAACATTGACAAACATATATATCAGCATAGTAATAGCATATATGCAAAACCAAAGAAGCCAAGATCCACAGAACAAATTAATCTAGTAAACCCTCTAAACTTTTCTTTCATACATTCCTTTCATGTGACTGTTGGCCGCTCCACTTGACATCATTGGAATGAGTGCAGTATTTTAGACAACTAGAAGCAAAAATATAACAAGAGCATACCTGATATCAGAAAGCTCATTAACATCTTGGCTCAAAATGCATGTCATTGAACGAATAATAGTTTCTATAGGAAGAATCTCAACAGTCATCACGGTTGCAACAATCCGTGCAAAATCAAAACAAACCTGTTGCACCAGATTGATTATCAGTGTGCCAAAGGTACATAGGTATAACAGAAAAATACATAAAGGTTCAACTAAAAATGTTAAATACTAACCTTATGCAGGGATTCGTCCCCATAGCAGAGAACAGAACAAGCAGCAGAAACAAATGACTTGTTAACAAGACCTTCAACATACAGGGTCCCATCTGTAAGACACTTGTTGACGAGTTTAATCAACGAAGTGGCAAATGGACACCACCTTGTATCACCTGTCACATCAACCAGCACGCCAGGTCCATTCTTAGGCTGGCAATTGTCTGGGAGCTCACTAAAAATCCCAGGTGAGTCCAAGATATCCGAGAAGGATCCGCTGAGGCATGTAACTAAAAATCTTCCAGGAAGTACACCAGTTGGACTCTCCGCATGCTTTGATGCTACATATTGTACATCTGTTGGATTTGGCAGTGAGCTAAAGTTCAAACCTTTCTGCATAACCTAACAAGCTGAAACTGTACAATTGCACATGGACTGTAACCAAATAAGAGGACAGAAACACAGACCTTCTACTGCAACCATGGCATCCAAGAAGAACTGCCTGTAGGCTTCTCGGTCACCTGTTCGGAGAAGTGAGAGAAGAGACCAAACTGTGTCGAATATAATCTCATGCCTTGACCTGCAACAGCGAAGACATAAGTATATATGTAAAGAACAGGTAGCACGCATAGCAAGTGAAGTGTCCTGCTATGCCAATAGGATACGAGTATTCTTCTAATGTACTCCCTGCAAAAACTAAAAGGATAAACAGCCAAAATTAAACTTCTAGTTCTCATTGTTCCTTGAAGATATTCACCGTTATTAGATTTACACAACCATCGTTTGTTCAAATGCCCACTTTTTTTCCCATGCCAACAAGCAACCCAAACTAAATGTTATTTCCTGTATGACGCGCATAACATCAGCCAAATCCATCCCACGCCTCACATAGCAAACGAGTATCAATGGACAATAAGCAGCACCGCTACGTCCCCGAACATCAGAGCAATTTGTCTAGAGCTCAGCCACATATATAGACAAGGACACACGTCAACATGTGGTTGCAATCAACTCCGAAATCCAAGCAACCTCAATGTGAAGAGCGATCGGGCTAGGGTTTTGGGGAGAGAGGGGAGGAAGGCACTACCGGAAGTTGGGCTCTGCGAAGAAGGGGAGGATGCGGCCGATGATGCGGATGACGTCGGAGGCGCGGCCGTTGAAGACGACCCCCGGGAACCTGCGCGCCGTGTAGGAGAGCAGCTTCAGCACCGCGGTGGCCTCCCTCTCGTTGGCTGCATCTCGCACGCGCGACGACAGAAACGGTCAGCCCAATGACCCACCCCGTCACCATCCTTGTGAGATGAATGGAAGCATAGGAGGATGGTGAGAGAAGGGGCGGCGAACCGGTGGGGGATGGGAGGACGTAGTTGCGGAGGAGGTTGGGGAGGACCTCGCGGAGCTTGACCTCGAAGTGGACGGAGGCGGGGGCGGAGGAGGAGGAGGAGGCGGCGATGATCTCTCGGAGCTCCTGGATGTGGGTTGAGAAGTTGGCCATGGCCGGCGCGGCCGCCGGGGCGGGAGCGGAAGGGTTGCGCGCTCACCCCTTTCCTTTCCCTCCTCGATTTCGAACGGAATTGGAGACTAACCCGAAGGGAATTGCGCGTGCGTGCGGAATGCTGGCCTGCCGAGTGGGCCCAACGAGCTTGCCATTTCCGCCCTCCTGCTGCTCACAACATGCGTGCAGCTGCCATCTCTTTCTGCAGGCAGGCAGGAGTCCTCGTCCCATGTTGGGCCTGTTCTTTTTGGCTGCGACTTATAGATTTTGATTGAAATTTTTGAATTTTGGCTGTTTGCGACAGAGATTGCGGAGAGAGAGATACTCGTTTGCAATTTTGGTTGATACAGATGTTAGGCTTTTAACTGTACTACAATTAACTTGTATATCTCGTCTTGAGAAAATACTCCATTTAAAAGTTAGATCAGAAGAAAGTCAAAAGTCGCTTTGGAAGCCAAAAAGAACACCCCCGTTGACTGAAGAGGACACCGACACCGCTCGCTCATTCCTTTCCTTGCCCGGATCTTCTCTATAATAAATAATTTTTCTATAGTCATTTAATTCTTAAATAAATTATTTTTTATGATAAAATCTACTAGTCGAATGTAATACACATTTTAGTGATTTTATTTATATCGATCAAAATCATATATAAATATCTCTCCCTATAAATTGTAACTATTTATAAACTAAAATCAAAAACCAATTTGAATGGCCTTTGCTCTTGTTCAGCGAGCCAACAGCACGGACCTCCTGGATGAAGGCCATGCTGTACACGCTATTCTCAGATTCCATTTTCTTAGTGGTATTAGCATTTCTGTCCATTTTACCAGCTTCTTTCAATTACTTGGTCATGAAATTCCATGGAGCAACAACCAGTTTACCTATGCATGCTTTTTTTGATCAGTTTCAGATTTTAGAACCGTTCACATATTTGTCATTGTAGTGATTTTTTTTCCAAATTTAACACCTTAACGTCCGTTTTTGGCAAAAATAGTCTCGTCCTTAAGCTCGTCAGACACGGGGAGGCGACACATGTCCCATGCCACGCCACCACAACTTGGTAGGAGCAGGTGATAGCGCCAGCCGCGACTAGGCTCAAGCTCTATTATGTTTGTTTTTAGTGATTAATGACAAATCTAATCCCATGAAGCGCACCTGGCTGAATACCTTCGTCGTGGCCCTGCGATGGGGTTTTGTATTGTGGCGGGCATGCTGGATGAGGATTCATGTTCGGAGGGCAGCACGCCTCCAGCCCCACCAGTCAGTATAGTGGCTCCTCTGGCAATGACACTACCGGGGAGAACCTCGTGAGGGGTAAAGATGACATGCCCCTGCTTAGCTTTAGCCGGTGTGTTCTAGGTTTGAGTTCCTCTTTTTGTTTCTAGGACTTTGTGTGGCTGTCCCTGCTATGTTTCCTTACACTATCGTCCTCGTTAGCGGCACCCCCCTCTTTAGTGGCGGAGTAGCAATCTTCCGGTCAGGAGCTCAGAAGCTCGCCCGAGGGCTTGATGTTGTTATTGGCGTAGAGGACGCCTCACGGACCGGCACCGTGGAGGCCTCTAGCATGGAGGAACCTTCCTAGCCTGGCACGATGGAGGTGGTAGGCACAGAGTCGTGGTGGATGTCTCTGGGGGACTTTGCCCCTCGACCAAAGGCACTTCGTACTCTGCACGTCGCAACAGAATATGTAGACCTGGCCCTACACTAAGCATTTGTGTTGCCACTACACTAAGCAGCTCGCTTCGTTCTCTCTTTTTTGGCAAGTATCATAACTTCACTGTGTCAACTGTGTGATTTACTGCATCCTTGAACAGCAAATTAGAATGTGTACTACACCGTAAAAGTGTCTATTGCATTGTGCAATGAACTGGTGTTAAAACGCTGTTTACATTGTGGTGACTTATAAATTGTTAATTGTGCCATGCACAAGGTCAGTAAACAAATATAGTTACTGTCATTGATTTGCCTATGAAGTATGAAGAACCGAGTAGTTGATGGTCTGCAAGAACCATGGAAAGTGAATGCATTCTAAAGGATCCAGCCATTCATTTGTGGAGGAGCTTTACTATCAAGTATTTTAAAAACATGGTTCTCCTCCATTTTTTTTAAAAAAAACTCATATCAGTACCGTCTAATG
Organism: Bonia amplexicaulis; assembly: GCA_036346245.1. Lineage (NCBI taxonomy): Eukaryota > Viridiplantae > Streptophyta > Magnoliopsida > Poales > Poaceae > Bonia > Bonia amplexicaulis. The sequence continues at coordinate 99,918 of CM070750.1, read as the reverse complement.
TTGTCGTTTAATTTGAGTAAATTTGCATGAAAGTTGTTGCGTGTGCTCAGGATATGTCTTCATCGCCTTGTACCTTCTGTTTTATTGCCATTTGTGACCTTTCAGATTCATTACATATTATGGCTCCTTTATTCCTTGTTTTTTTTCCTCTTGTTTCTGCAGCTGTATTAGTATGTTACATATTTTATCTTCAAACTGATTGGAAGGCATCCTTTTCTGCTTATCAAGGTTGCTGATTTTGGTGTTGCGCGTGTAAAAGCTGAACCAGGGGCATACAAGGGAGGAAAGGAGATTAAACATAAACCCCTAATCTCTGTGTGCTATCATTCTAGCTCCATTTATTCAGTACTTTCGTGATGTCTCAAAGCCGAGAAGACCATAGTGTACAACCCTGAAGCAGAGCAGCCTCGACAGATTATTAGGTTTCAGAAATGCAGAAAGGCTGCCAAGCCAACGTCACTGGTTGATCGGCAGTCCATTCTCCCTCCAAGCAGAAAATCCACCGGCGATGTCGGTCACAGCAGTAAAACCCTAAACATTCCATGAGTAAAATCATCACATGTCACAGAAAGGCGAAAGCCAGGAACTAACTGGTATCAAAAGAGGTGATGAGATGGTCATGCTTACAGCAGAGCAAAGTTCAGCTGCTGCCATGAGAGATCTCTTGCCACTCTGGCATCCCTGAAATCGAGCATATAACTTAGAAATATGATTGGAAAGAACAGAACTTGTTTCGAAACCATGATGTATTCAGTAGACGTACGATGATGATCTCATCGTCCCTCCCAAAGATCGCCGACACTTGCTCAAGAAAGTGTGTGTTTTTTGTCATTCCTAGGAATGATAGAAAGTACAATGTTTCAGATGTGAATCAAAACTTAATCAGAGTACAGAGAGGAAATTTCCTCAAAACTGTCAGTATGCTCATCTTAGAAAAAAAAAAGAACGTCAGCAGGAAGTGACATTACAGTCCAAAAGACAAATCGGTGTACAGTAAAGCTGTGTCCGGATGAGTCTGTTTCTAAAATGGATTTGATCTAGTTGGTAACCTTAGACAACTATAGATCTGCACGTTGGACTATCTGTATGCTGTATGATGTATGCAGATCAGACCAGATGAAGGACCTAACAAGCTGATGGTCTCAAAAGCAATACTATAAATCGAGATGATCACAAATCTTAACTAGCATATATTGACTAGGTGTCAGAAGAGAAAACGAGCAGCGAGTAAAACAATGTGTTGGGGTTAATTACCCGAGCCGGTCTTGTACATGTATGGGATATTTACAGCTCCTACTGGATGCCCACCACCGAACTCACCTTCAGTTCTACAAAAACAGCAGCAAACAAAGGACACAGGGATGCAGATAATAAGCCATTCCAAATTTCCGATGCAAAAGAAATCGCACACAACTAGCGACATAATCCTAGAAGGAATTAAACTTGTTCGATTTGATCTAGTAACTATCATTTGGACTCGTGTTTACTAATTACTAATACCAAATGCTCAGTGAATTCAGCTGTCAGTCGTCACCGCACAGAGCAGGCAGCAGGCAGTGATTCTGTAGTTGTCTGTACCTGACGTCGAGATAGCGGTGGCCGGCCTGCTGCATCTCGTAGGCGACGCGCACAGGCACCGACCGCGGCACGGCCACCTCCGCCTCCGCCCCGGCGCCGTCGATGCCGCACCTGGAGAAGAAAGAATCGTCGGGAGTGTTTTGACAAGAAGCGCGCGCATGCTTTCTTCGTCGGTCGGGGACGCTCACTCACCTAACGGAGCGGAGCAGCCTCTTGGCGCCCGCTGGCCTCGCGGCGGCGACGAAGCGAGGAGTAGTTGCGGCGCCACGCCGCAGCCTGCGAATTAATTGAACAGCGCGCACGCGCAGCATTGCTAGTGCTTCAACGGAGACGGACGCACACATAACTAGCGAAAGAACGCAAAGGATTCGAGGTGCTTACCGGGCGAGGGCTGCGGGGTGGGCGAGGGCCAAGGTCTCCATTGCTAGCTATCTCGCGGTGTTTCTCCTCCTCGGAGATGCAAGCCGGCAGGCGGAGGGTTTCTGGACAGGAGCCTTGCACTGGCACTGGTGTTTCTTGATCTCTCCTCCACTTTGTTTAACGGCGATGGAGCCGAGCCGTCTAGAGCGGTCCTATTCAGGATAAGATTTTCTTGCCACGTCTGAGGTTGCCTCGTTTGTTCCAACTCCACGCCACGTGCCATCCGCGTCACTTCTGTTAGACAGATCATCACGGCGCTCCCAATACACCCTACGACATTATCCAGATTGCTAAATACGTACAATTGATACTGAGGTAAAAAGAGGATTAAAGAAGAGAGAGAAAAACAATATCTCGGACAAACATAAAAGACAACACAACAAAAAAACAAAATATAATTGGTACTGAGGTAAAAAGAGGATTAAAGAAGAGAGAGAAAAACAATATCTTGTACAAACATAAAATACAACACACAAAAAAACAAAATACAATTGATACTGAGGTAAAAAGTGGATTAAAGAAGAGAGAGAAATAATATCTCGTACAAACATAAAATGTAACAAAAAAAAGAAAAACCTATATTAGAAGGGGATTAGTGCTTATCTACGATAATTATTGCATTGGAGGAATGTTATGAATGTATTGTTTGGATCCACCAGGAAAAATTATGCACTAGAGTTATAGCGTTTATCGTAGTGTTTACATGACATGAAGCTATTAGCATTACTGTATATGTCCTTACCATTCTCGATTGGTGTCAACAGTTACCGCTTGAAGCTGAGCGAGCGGCATGGTGAACTCTGTCGGGCCAGGCCGGGCCGTCGTATAAGGCTTGTTGGGGCCCAGTTGGGTGGAATGCGCCCAGTCCCAGAACATGTTGGTACTATACTCTGCTCGTGTAGAGGGTCGAGCCTCTCAGTCCCAGCGCACATGACAAAACCCTGCAGGAGTCACATCAGAATCACTACGATTTTGCTCGTCGAATCCATCAAATTGGAAGCTCCATCTTACCGGCTGCCAATGGTTGGCGAAGCTGACTTGCGTCAAGCCGTAGGAGTCCGCGAATCCTTTATATACATCATTATCATGTACGGCTAGATTAATTAAAAGGTTACTATTAACAATGAAACAAGTTGTTGATTATTTACAACTCTATTATCTTTACTAACTAGTTAAATGCACATGCATTGCTACGGATTTTTAAAATTTATCATACTATATATTTTAAAACTCACGGGTGGTAAAAAATTTTAGAATATGCATACAAACATGTTCTAAAAGTTTTTAAATCCGTCAAGTAAGTCAGAAACCGTCGATTACACCTCGTGATCATAAGTCGGAAGACATCGACCACACATCGTGGTCGTAAGTCAAAACATTGACCAATGCTTGTGGTCGTAAATCAGAAGTTGTCGATCACACCTCGTGGTCGTAAGTTAAAGGCCATTGATCATCGCGCGTGATCGTAGGTTGGGAGCGGTCGACCATTGCTGGTGGTCGTATATTGGCAGACCTCTGGTGCGCTTGTGCCTTATCGCCCGACTACTGGTGTTAGCCTGCTCGGCCCTAACGTTCACCACGGCCCTTTAACGTCAACCACGGCCCCGACTTCGACCACGACCTTCGACTTTGACCACTGCCCCCTTTGACTTCAACCATTGCCCCCTTTAACCATTGTCCCCTTCGACCACGACCCTTCGACGACGACCACTTCCCCCTTCGACTATGACCCCCTTTGACCACGGATTCGACTTCGACCAGCGCTCGTGGTCGTAAGTCGGAAGACATCGACAACACCTCGTGGTCGTAAGTCGGAAGACTACAAGTCTCATTTGTACTTTATACGTAACATGAAATTACGATTAATCACTATGGTGACACACATGACTAGATCTCACTGGATATGTCATCCATGATATGTCATATTTCATAGGTAGTTTTTTGAAAACCGACTATGGTAACCACCTGTTATCACAGACATATGAATTCAGACGGTTTAGGAATCGTCTAAGTTGCCATAACTGGCTTATACGATTATTCTGCTTTTGAACAACTTATTGTTACAACCAGCTCGTTCAAAACTAATTAAATTGTACAAATATTTAAGCAGTAGTACGAGTGTTACCGGTGCGGCTCAACTGTTGTCGAAAAAATATATGGGTATATAACGGACGTGTACGAGTAGACGCACGTATTCAGTCTATATGGAGGAGTAATATATAATCCTGTAATGAGTCTAGCTACTAGCCAGTCTTGTGCATGGCCAGCTGCTTGAAGTTGATGGGAATGGTGAACTGGGCGGGGCCGTCGTAGTAGGCGGCGGCGCTGAGCTTTCCGGACCGCTGGGAAGGGTGCACCCGGTCCCAGAAGACGAACCGGTCGTGGTTGGCGCAGAGCGTCGCGTTGGGCAGGCAGTCGCTCTGCGCACCCAGCCGCCCGCTCCCGCAGCACGCGCTGTCGATGTTCAAGTACCCTGCGATCACAGTTAAAATCTTATGAACTCGCAATCATATATCGATCGGTAAGGACTTGGAAAATGAGATTTAATTACCAGATGCTTGTGGGTTTGCGAGGGTGGCTTGTGTGAGGTTGTACGAGTCGGCGAGGGAGTAGACGAGGCCTGGCAGCTTGGGGGCGAGGCCGGCCAGGAGGGACCTGAGGGCGCCGTCGAATCCGGCGGCGAGCTCGTTGAGGCCGTCGTTGCACGCGCCCGTCGCGTTGAGCACCCGCACCGTCGGCACGCACCCGACCGGCCCCACGTTGATGATCGCAAACTTCCTCGCGCCCACCTTGTACAGATCCTGTGTATACATATCACCGCTGGATTAGAAGGTAACTATACATTAACAATGGATCATGCAAGTTGATTAATTAATTTTCTTTTCTGTTTAATTTCCAGCTGCTGGTCGATCCTTTATAAAATACAATATTTCTAGTTAGAAGGATGCGTGTCAATGAGACTGAGTGTAGGAAGGTCAAAGAAGCCATCTACTAATTATATATATACCTTCGTATGCATTTTGAATGATTGTTGCTACCTCGTTGAGAATGTACTATATATACTAGCTAGCATTTCGACTTTTCAAGCTAGGGAAAAACGCAACAGTATACCGTGATGGTGGCCGAGTAGTTGGAGATGAGGCTGCCGTAGAGCGCGGCGACCTCGCTCCGGGATGCCGACCTGTTCTGCGCCCGCCGCGCGGTCGCAAAGGCGAAGAAGTCGTTGCTACCGACGCCGATGAGGAAGAAGGATCTGGCGAGCAGGTCGCGCACCACTCCGGAGCCCGCCTTGGCCACCATCCCGGCCTTGGTCGACTCCAAGTGCCGCACCTGCTTCGATAATGGGACATTGTTTCCAGCGTTCTGCAAAACGCATGAACGCAAAATGCATATGTTAATTCGCTGCTGGCTAGTTACAGTTATTGTATAGTCATATATGAATGAGCTAGTCGATCGTATCACTTACAGTGGAGTCGAGGATTCCAGCTCCTGCCGAAGCATAGCTTACTCCTCTAAGTAGAGCACTCGGGATCAGATAGTTGCGTGCTGTAAGCGACAGATAAGCCGGAGGGCTCTTCTCGAATCCCAGCGTCTTTGCTGCGCGCATACATACATATATACACATGCACCAATATGAACACATGATCTCGAGACCAATATATATGCATGATATATATATATATACATGTACATATATGCATGCATACAGACGCACGAAACATATATATATATATACGTACCGATGAAGTCGGCGACGTTGTAGCCGTTGCTGAACCTTCCTGTGGGCCTGGAGCCCGGGAAGTCGACGCCGTAGTAGGGCATGTTGGCCCTGGGGACGTCTTTCCCCGGCAACAAGTTGTTGTTGCCGACGTCCAGCGTCGAGTCTCCAAACACGTACATCGCCGGCACCGGCCGTATGGTACTCGGCCGGACGCCGGCGACGGCACCGAGCACTTGCAGGACGGATATCACAAGGAGGCTAAGAAAAACAAGACCTTTCATCTTCACGGCCAGGTCGCGCGCACCCGGTTTTCTCTGTAGCTACAGCCTATAGCAAAGCTAACTGGGAAATTAAGCTTCTAAGCCTTGTGCACAATATTGTGTGAAGGTGCTAGCTATTTGATCATGCACTCAAAATTGCTTGTAAGGTTGGCGCAATGGGGGCAGCTACTTATAAGGCCAAGTTTTCAACTCTACCAAGTCCAGGTCTTATTGTACCGCACTTTATAATTCTCTTCAAGGTGAGTATGGAGTTTTGTATGTATATATGTGATGCCTCCCAGAAAAGTTCTGCTCAAAAGGGAAAAGAAATGAACAAGTGTAGGCAGGGGTGGAACCAGCTACAGTTCAAGCCCTGAGCTGGCCAGCTAGTTTTAGGTCGAAGCTGTTTTTTTATATAATTTTTCCACTAATTCTTTATAGGCTTTTGTTCCTAGACCTCGGGCTATAGCCCAAGTAGCCCGAGGCTTAGTTTCGCCCCTGAGTGTAGGATGGATGTGCCAGCAATCAGAGAGGATAAATAATTACTTTTCAATTTTTCTTAGCCTTTCACTACAATGATTATGAAAGCCAAAAAGATCAGATTACACTACCTACTCTAGCAAGAACTAAGCTAGGCACTAAAATCTTCACCAAATCTTCAATCCTCGACCAAATGATCTCAAATTTGATATATTTAAAAATTCAAATAAACACTAAACACAAAAAAATTATAGCATGTAATTAAACCAGCTAATTAGTCGATTTAATCACCTGTCGCTCCCTCACCAGACGACAGGCTTGCCTGCCGTCCCCCCAACGGGCGGCAGACTGCCTACCGTCTGTTGGCGGGGCAGCAGGAGCCTACCGCCGTCAGCCTCATCGTGTGTCGCCTCGCCGGCGTTGCGGCCCGCCCACCGTACGGTAGAAGTACCATTTTTATAAATACGATACGTATACGACTAGTTTTGAAAATATAGTACGTAACACTGTTAAATCTGACTTTAACTCTACGTTCACTATCAATGGGGAATATGTATAATCCGGCCATTAGCTGGTATACATATGCTTTCAGAATGGCTGGGGCTGGCTTGGACGTATACGTAACTTGTTAGGTCTGCAACGATCGATCCATCCATCCGTTAGCGTGTCTGCTGTCTCGTTTTCAACACGACCATTTTATATTATCAGCAGCACGAGCTTCCTTTAGAGTATATATTTGTAGATCACATTCTTTTTTTTTTTTGTTTGATGGAAGTAGACCACATTCTTAGAACGTCACTTCTGACGTTGTTTATCACGCGTTGATTACTTGTACTACTATATAAAATATAAAACGTGAATACGCTAGCTGTGACCAAGTGCTTTTGACTTTCTTCCGGGGGGCAAGCGTAAACTCGCACACTACGTTTTCGTTTTTTTAATAAAAAATTAAAGTACATTCATCTATATGCGGAGAGTTGAGTTTGTTAATTGACGTATTTGTTTATCAGAAGCTAACTACCCCGACCGAATCAAAGCTAAAGCTACTGTACACGAAAACTGTACACGCTTTTGCCTTGATCTGGATCATTTACTGTTGTACAAGCTCCTAGCTGGAAAATCCATACGCATGTCATTGTCAGGTTCCTTCCGTTGCATTTACAGTGGACGCTTCCATTGCAGGAGGGCGTGACAACCTGAAGAATGCTAAGGAGGAGTTCACGAAAACTGTAGATGACTTGATGTGCACGAAGTGAGTTTTTATTTCACTTCCGTTTCTTTCACTGGATTTGACAAACCTGTGCACCAAGTGAGTTTTTATTGACGTCGCATTCATGTGTTGGAAATCGGAAGATTCCATTGATTATATTGGTTTCTGGACGAATGTTCACTCTTTTATGTCTGTGATCAGTTATTTACTTAAAAAGATCAAAATACGCTGAACTTCCCGGTAAAGTAATTCTAGTTTGTACTCGGTGCTTCCATAAAACTCTCTATCTTCTTATACAAAGACATGCATATGATTGTCGTAGGTGCTTCGCAATTATGATTTTTTGGTCTAAACATATTTCCCTCCCTTATTATATTCAGGTGAAGATGATAATGGCAACCAATCGGCCCGACGTTTTGGATCCTGCTCTATTACGCCCTGGACAGGAAGATTGAGATCCCTCTTGCAAACGAACAATCTAGGGTGGAAATCCTAGATTGAGATCCATGCAGCAGGGATTGCCAAACACGGTGAAATTGCCTATGAAGCTTTCCGAGGTGAGTTCATCCTACTTGTGCAGAGCTCTCATTGCGTTTTTAAGTTATCATGCCTAAAATTTTGGGTTTTTAGGGATGCAATAGCGCTGAACGTCTGCACCGAAGCTGGCAATCCGTGCAGAGCGCGACTACGTCATTCATGAAGACTTCATGAATGACGTGGGCGTTGATCTGCTCATCCTCTGGGCCTAGAGTGCTACTATCATCGCACTATAAAAAATTTTTTAAAACAACTACTAAACAATTTAAGCAAACTATACTTTTTCATAAAGCAACGACCACTTACACCATATCTTTTTTTAAGCAACTATTCTAACTTGCTAGTGAAGTTAAACATACTAACAAAAGTTGGTTAAGTGACGTGCTGCAAGAACGTGAAGATACTCATGTGCTACACCCGCCCATGCATGTCGTCCTCAACGGTCACCTAAAAACAATAACAAAGCAAGGGTGAGTCGAAAGACTCAGCAAGTACATAATAGCACGATAAAAATACCAACACAACATGAAGACAATTTTAATCCAATCAAAATACTTTGCATACATAGCCATGCTCGTACCACCATTCTCAAGGTTCCACATTGCCAAATCATCAATGCAATGCAATGCAATTCATCCCTGCTCTACATACGCATTTGCTCATCACAATGCAAATACCGGTATTGCCGAGTGAACACCCGTCGATGTTCACCCATAATCTTGGGCCCGCCCTTTTCGGCACGGGGACCTATCCACTCATGTGGAGGCCTACCGAAGTAGGTCTTACTCAAGAGCACTCCGGATTAGTCCGCTAGCTTTACTCGTATCTAGGGACTTTCTCACCGCCCTCACTCTTGAGTGCACATAATGCAAATGCATATGCTCTTTGTCATAATCAAGCTCATCATTAACATCATTAGCAGGTAAGCATCATTGCCCACCTTACTCCATCATCATTACCATCACTTACCACGCAACTTTACGTCATGTAAACCTCACATTTGCACATAAATATCATGAAATCATCGCCTTTCCGCATAAAACATTATCACATCATGTAAACATAGCATATTCATGAACTCTATGGTCTATCGCTCTACCATGCACTTACCTGTTAACCAAGCAGAGCGGAACGACGTGCGGACGACGTCGGCTCAGGACCTCCACCTGGACAAGCAATTAGTTTGATTTAACGCATCATAACAAAATCATAGATAAAAATAGGCGACGACGATACTACACGCATATCCCGATTCTGGCGTAATAACGCACGGGTCTCAGGGACCTGTCGCGCAGACACCAAAATCCCCCTTTTTTCTTTTTTTTTCTTTCTTTTTCTCCTCTTTTCTTTTCTTTCCCTTTTTTTCCTCTCCTCTTCTTTTTTTCTTTTTCTTACCCGGCCGCTCCCTCTCTCCTTATCCCCTTCGGCCGAACGGCCTCACTCTCTCCACCCCCGCACTCTCTCTCTCTCTCTCTCTCTCAAGACGATCTGCGCCCAGGCGCCTCTCCGGCGGCGCGAGGCCCAGCTCGGCGTCGCCGGCCACCTCCTCCTCCGCGACCCTCCCGCACTCCTCTCTCTCCTCCCTTTGCCCTGACCGCTCGGTCGGGCGATGCGACGGCGCGCGAGCGAGCTTGGGCTCGCCGGCCGACCTCCGCTCGTCCCCGCCTTCCCCTCACGCCTCCCTGCTCACGGTCGGATCGGGCTGATCTCCGGCCACCGACCGCTCTCTACAAGTCGAGCTCACCGGCCTCGGCTTGCAGCCGGCCGGCCGCCCCCCTACTACTGCCAGGACGGTTCGCCCCTACTCTCTGTGCTTCTTATTCTACCTTTTGCATGCGATTGCTGTGCTATGGAATTGTGGGAGGAGTGGTGAACGTACTCAAAGGGTTGGCTTGGAGTGGGTTCGGCGGTCATGGTTGTCGTCCTCACGCCACCGTCGCGCCCCTACCTCCGGACACTCTCTTCCTCACCGCTCTTTGTGGTGTGTCTATCTTTTTGCTTGACTGTGGCTTTTGCTCAGGCAGAGAAGGAAAAAGGAGTTGGCTTTCTTTGTTGCTTGACTTAAGGAGGGAGGCTCACGAAGCTCTGCAAGCTGCAAGGGAGGTGGCAGTCATGCAGGCTATGGCAAGCATGTAGCTCGCTACCTCTTTGGATAGCTGGCGGGTGCAAATGGGCAGAGGTGTCCTGCTGGCGAGCTGGTTGGCTAAAGGGGGAAAGACCGTGTCTCTTGGCTTTGAACAATGACCAGGCTGCCTCCCTTATCCTCTTTTCTTTTCTCATGTGGCTGACTACCCCAAGGGCATTTTGGTCCAACGGGTTTACACTGTGCTACTACTCCTTTTCAAATCAGTGGTATTACATGATCACCGTACCTCATTTCTTGCAATAACTGTTTTCAGGCGGTGAGGAAGCTCAACGACGCCCGCTACAACGCTGCTGACTAAGCGTGATCGTGTCGATCCAATTCCAATTCAACCAAGCTTCTCGTGACCGGGCAGGTCGATGTTGCTCCCGTGAAGCTTCTCGTGAGCGAGGATTTTGCGCGGAATACTCTGATTTGATGTTATGAGCATGAGAGCCCATGCGTCTATGCATGCACTGCTAGGTCTTTTGTTCTATTTCTTGGCAGTTTGTGCATGTGAATTGCATCGTCCCGGTCCAAACCAACATTTTTTTTCTTCCCAGACCATAAAATGGAGGATTTGCCAACCTATCATTGGGTTTAACAAGACATGCCCATACCATTATTTGTGATTTTCTTTGATGTGGAAAACGAAAAAAGATGTAATTTTCAGGTCTACGCTTGAGCGCATACCCAACAAACCAAGATGCATGGAGAACTATGCGACCAACCAGCAACCATCGTGGCCCACTTCTTTTCAGCTGATGATTTATGTGTTTACCCTACACAAATAAATGATACAGTTTTTTTGTCGTTTTTTCGAAGCGACTTATCGATATTCGGTTTGTTCGTACACACGTTCACACTAAGTTATTATCTATAGCCATAAGCCATCCAAGGTAGTGGAAAATAACATTCCTTGTGATCCGCTCGTGACATCAACCCCTGTATCATGTACATCCACTTCGAGCATAAATAAATCCTCTCCAACTATGGAGAACCAGCGAATACATGATCATCCACGGCTGCTAAACTATGTACGTATATAATTGCATATTGCTACTCGGAATCCCATATGGTATCCGTCCACAACTACGTGTGTACTTATAAAAATCGCTGCGCATCGATCGTTGATTTGGCTTGCCATTTTGTTATGCAGTCCATGACCATTATTAAACCACCATCAGCAAACCAAGATCCACGGAGAAATCCAAAAAACTATACATGTGACCTCAAACAGTTTCAATGTAGACATAATTATGGGAAAATCCTCTCTTGAACAGCCTTTTGTGTGTTTACATGGACTAATGAAAACAAAAAATTACATGCAGCTTCATGGCAGGCACATCGTGAAGGAGACTTTTGATTCTAATTTTTTTTTGTTCCAATCCCACCACCGGCTTCAATTTCATTTGAATACATGTAGAAATGTTCTTCCAAATAATCGATCTCCACAGTTCCTACTCCACATGGTCGCCGTTCATGAGAAACTGAAGGGATGACCTTGGTTTACTGCGGTCTTCGTCTTCTCCCCTCGTGTCTCCTACTCTCCTCGTAGTTCTGCTTTTGTTTTTATATATAAAAAAAGGTAATTACCATAAAATGAAATCAGATATTTGAATTAACAGGAGCGAGAGAAGGGTGTGTGATGCGTCCGTGATCTCTTTGTCTTATCTTAGAAGCGAGACGGAAGTCAAAATAGTAGAGAATCTGTTTTAAAAAATCAGATATTTGAATTAACTTTTGATTTCTCTAAACGGAATAAAAAAACAAACGAACATCCCTAACATATAGGAACAGTTCCCCAATCCCCAGTGAGGTCTTCTCCGGTCCAAATCGAAAGATTCGCGCCTGCCGTTCTTCTTCCACCCACAGGAATTTAGGATCTGTTCAGCCCGTGTGCTGAGCCCCTGAGCTACACTACACAGACAGACGCTGCTAGTGTTGCTGACCGGTCAGGTTTCTTTGTTCTACTCTGATAAATTACTCCTGAAACTATCCTAGCTCATGTCCTGTTCCTTTTGGTGATGGTGTAGCGTCCACCTCTCGCAAGTCACAGGCCTCTTGTTCGCATGCATGCCATGCCATGCCACCTCGCTCCAGCAAGAATTTTTCTCGGGAATAGAGAAGCAAACATGCATGGGCAAGAAAAAGAAGCCATTTCTGTTCTTCCAGGCTCGCACACCGATCGACGTGTGCTCCTCTCCTTTTGCTCCTACTTTGATGCCCCCACGTTCACGAGCTCGCAGAGACTCTTTGAGTTCAGTATCTCGTGTACCATCCATGTGCTTGTGTCTCTTCTCCTCTCCCTCTCTATCGGCCGCCGGGAGCCAGCTTGCCTTCCTTCCTTGCTAGTAGTTTCTCCATCTCCATGGACGTCCATTTCCGCTACAGCACCACCGTCGTCGTCGCGCTGCTTCTCCTCGCCGCCCAGTTCTTGTTTTCTCCGGCGTCGTGCTCCTCTGCTGCTCCCTACCACTGCGACTGGTGCCCTCGCCACTCCACCGCCTCTCTCTTCCCCTCGGACGCCGGCCTCTTCGACGGTGCCTGCGGGTACGGGCCCATGGCAATGGAGCTCGACGGAGTCTACTACGTTGCGGCCGCGAGCGCCGACGGAGGCTGCGGCGCCTGCTATCAGGTACGCACTCTGCTTCAGTTAATTCGTTGCAAGAACAAACAGAACAAAGGTCTGCACGTACGCCAGCTGCAAGCATCTCTGACACGTTCGGTGCTGATGAAATCAACCGTAATTTCGTGCGATTAATTCTTGTTGTTGCAGTTGAGGTGCAGAGACCGGAGGGTGTGCGGGGAGGGCGGCGTCAAGGTCGTGGTCACCGACGTGGTGAGGGGGGAGACGACGAACCGGACAGCTGGGCCTCACTTTGTGCTCACCAAGGACGCCCTCACGGCCATGGCCAAGCACGCCGTGTCGGCTGGTGATCAGTTCACGAGCCTGGACACGATCGAGGTCGACTTCAGGAGGTAGTTATTAGAACTCGTCGCAAAACTATACTAGTAGTACAGTAGTCGTACCATGCTTCATATCTGAACAAGACAATGGCGCCGTCTTGAGTCGAGCTGAGGACGGCACAGATGGATGGAATCCACTAACACAGGCTAAGCTGGCGTGCGCGCAGGATACCGTGCGAGTACAGGAAGAAGAGCCTGGCAGTAAGAGTGGAGGAGACGAGCAGCAGGGACCGAGGCCACCTCGCCATCAGGTTCCTGTACCAAGGAGGCCAGACCGACATCGCCGCCGTCGAGATCGCGCAGGTGCATACCCAAGCATCCGTTCCGGTGCAAGCTCCACCCACGCGTGATGACCATGTTGGCGCTGTGATACACGCATGCAGGCGCAGGTGGGAGCCAACGCCATGCCGTCGTGGCGGTATATGACGCGGCGCAAGGGCGCCCCCGCGGTGTGGCGCACGTCCCGCGCCCCGGCCGGGCCGCTGCAGCTCAGGCTCGTCGTCACGGCCGGCTCCGGTGGCAAGTGGCTGCGGACAAACAGGGCGGTGCTGCCCGCGGACTGGCAGCCCGGTGAGGTGCACGACACCGGTCTGCGGGTCACCGACGTCGCCGTGCGCACCTGCAGCGTCTCCTGCGCGGCCGTGGACGACGAGGCCGAGATGGAGCTCAGATGAGACGCACCAGCATCCATGGATTGGAGAGACCAGGCATACAACGGCACAAGCCAGGCTGCTGCTTAATCTGTACTGCAGATAATTTGCGGCGGAGCCAGCAGATTCGATTCGGAGAGGACCGTGGGCCGTGGCAGGCATGAGTCGCACAGGGTTCAGGTTATTTGGACGCAATGATTCGAGAGTAAGCTCTCTGTAAACTGGGGGATGTCGTCGCATGTGTGCAGCCAATGCAGTATAATCCGTCGTCGTCGGATCACATGACCCATGTTACAATTTGTTGCTGGATCCTCTTCTTGCTTGGCACTTGAGTAGTAGTAGTAGTTCGTCTCTCTCAGTCTTTCTTTCCTTTGCTAAAGGGAAAGGCCTGGGCTTCGAGTTGATTGCTTTTGTTTACGTTTTCCGAGACAACAACAGAGTAGACGATAGAGACATCAATATAGGCGACGTGCATAATTTTTGAGTTGAGAAACCGCTTAAAAAATCCGCGTATGAAGAATCTAGCTACGCCGTTTCTTTGGGTTTTCAAAGAAACCAAAGGCTGTGAACAAGGCCGAGGCAAGGGGATTTGGGCACTAGGCTAGTGGGCCGGGCACTCAGCATTCTCCGTCTGGGCGCAAAGAGAGCAGAGCACTAGGATGCAATTGGAGCGGATACGGTCGATAATTGCTTATTCTATACCATATTTTTTTATCGGAGTCGAAGTCAGACACGAATAGTACCGGATACGAATACGAACGCGGAAAGTATCGGTCACGAATACAGAATGAATACGGAACGAATTCGATACGGTAACTATATTTCATCGGATAACACGCGAAAACAAAGATCCTAAATAATTAAATATGGATCATGTATTTCAGGATAAATAATTAAATATAATATAGAAATATCATGCATTTGAAAGTTAAGTACAAAGAGTAACTTGTATACATACTGATAATAATGAACAACATAGTCATCTGAAACCACTTCCTGAGGAGTATTACTGTGGTATCCCAAAAATTTGGTTTTTTAATTAATTAATTAATTGGTTTAATTAGATTTTCTCTAGAAATTAATCTCCTTTTTCTTAAATCCTTTAATTAAAGCCTAGAGAGCAAGTTATTAATTTAATTGAGTAATTGTGCCTAAAACAAGTTGAACTTATTTTATTTAGGTTCCTTACTTTTTTTTATTTTTGGGATTTATTTAGAGTTTCCTGCTATTTTCTAGCTTTTATTTTAATTTTTGGGCTTTTCTGAAAAATAAAACCCAAAATAAAATTTTAAATCCTTTACCAATTCAGGTATTACTGAATAACTAGCACCGGATATTACCGATTATATATCCGGATATTCTCCTATCTGTTGAAACTACTCTCCCAATTTCGATTCCGATAATCACTATCCAATTTCAATACCATATCCAATAAAATCATCGATTATAGCTATTTTTCTAAAATATCACCCAAACTGACTCGGCCGAGCGTTCGTTGGAAAATATCCGAACCGATCGCGCCCTACAGAGCACCAGTACGGACCGATACGCTATCAACCGGAGAGCCGACAGCCAAGGCAAGGGGGATTCGATCCATCCTGATCCCGGTGCGAGACCGAGGCGATGGGCGGCGGCGGCGGCACGACGTACAAGGGGTACACCATCCCCCACAACAAGCGCTGGCACACCGTCGCCGGCAAGGGCCTCTGCGCCGTCATGTGGTACGCTCCCTCTCTTCTCCATCCCCTTCCCCCGTTCATCTCCGATCCCTCCAAATCTTGACTGGGAGCCAAATCTCCGTCCCTGCTCTTCCAACGCCTGCCTGCCTGCTTTACTCATAACGGGATCCGTCCTCGGCGGGGGCTTCTTCTAGATTTGGGGATCTTGACTGGGAGCCAGAGGTTTGGTCCTGTTTCGTCCATGCGATCGAGCGTGAGCTGCTGCTTGGTGTAGTGATCTCTGCCAATCGTTTCGTTTCATGCCCTCCCTGTAAGATTGGGAACACCATCTTGCGCTTTAGGCTGTCATTAGGGGATTTGAAGAGGACTTGCGTAGGATTCCAGGGTCTGAGCATGCCCGGCTTTCATTGCTTCTCCTCAGTGCTGTTGGTACCAAGAGTTTGAGAAGAAGCTAGCTCTCTGCT
Source organism: Bonia amplexicaulis (assembly GCA_036346245.1). Lineage (NCBI taxonomy): Eukaryota > Viridiplantae > Streptophyta > Magnoliopsida > Poales > Poaceae > Bonia > Bonia amplexicaulis. The sequence continues at coordinate 83,827 of CM070750.1, read as the reverse complement.
GTATCACTCTCACATCAAACCGGAATGAAATAGTATACTCATCTTGGTACATCCTTAAGACCATAATCAAAACCACGCGGATAACATAGTAGCAATAAGCATTAAGGAGGGTGGTGGTTTTCTCTGATTCAGGGTTATGTCTTCAGTAAGAAGATGTAATGCTGAGCATCAGCTTCCAATACCCTGTATTTGCTCATGTTTCTTTGTTGTATCGTCATCTTCATTAAAAAAGACATCAGGAACAAACGAACAAAAAACCATCCGTGCTGAAATGACGGTGATACCACTGAACCAATCACCGTGTCCACAGCAAGTATCAATTGACAACCAGAATGCCATTAGTTCATAAAGCCTAGTCCACAAAGATGCATGATAGTAAAATCTTCACTCCCACTGTGCACTTTCTTCTTCAGCCTCCCTTATCCTTTTTTAATGTACCTACTGATGAATTCATTCACTGCCTCTTGTCCATATCCTGCCTGACTACCTTGCCTTGACCACATGAGCATAGATGCACTAGACAGTAAAAGTATCAAAGTTGACTGGTTTTACAAGCTAGAGCTTGACATCCTTGATTGTATTTATCTTGTTTGATTTGGAGTGTACCCAAGTACGATCATCGTTACCCATATATTGAGGTCCAATTATTTTAGCAGCAAGATTTTGGCATATTTTTACATCGTAACCGAACTGTGTTGTGTGCAGGTTTTGGGTTTTCTACAGGGCTAAGCAGGATGGTGCTGCGCTCTTGGTAATATTCTCTTTCGATTCTGTTCCTTCCACTCTACACTTGTTCTTGATTTACTTTGATTTGTGTTTAATAATATTAATGTTTATAGGGTTTGCGTCATCCTTGGGATGAGCATGACGATCACTCTCATGGTCATGGACATGAGAATGAGGTATTGCCATCTGACCATGTTGTGTTCACTTTGTGTAACAAAAATATATGCTTGAACCCCTTTTGTCAGCGAGTTAAAAAGCTTCTACTGCCTGATTCCTGTGCTTGCCAACAATCTGTTGTCCCACCCATCTTACACCTGGATATATATTTTTTTTCCTCATGAATCTATTCTCTTTTTTTCTCACTTGTTTTGCTTTTGAGAATGTGAAAACCAAATTGGACGAAATGTTGCAACTTGCAAGATTACTGACATGCCGGGTTATTGCATATGTCCCTATCCTGTAACATTTACAAACACCTTTTGACAGGTAGTTACAAAACCACATCTTTAAGTGTTCAGTGTTGCATTATCATTTGAAGGTCGTCATTCTGTAGTGCTTCAATTAATGAGGGATATCAGTTCATGTACTATTTTTTGTGCTATTAGTGAGGGATTTCAGCCAGCTAAGTTCATTGTCACATGCATCATTATCATGACATGCTCCTTTTTTCCTTCTGAAACATAGATGCAATACATACAGTTGTCTGGTATGTGGGATTGGGAAATGCCCGAGCAAATGTTTTAACTGGCCTTTATGTGCTAATAGCATGCCTGTTTGATAATATGCAGCAATAAAAATGATGTAGTGCTTTTTAAGCCGGAAGAAATAAAGAAAGAAAGAAAGAAAAGAGTTATTTGCCTTGCTGGGAACTTATGGATTCTTATTATTTTGTGCAGGCGTCGTCATCATCATCATCTCATTAAGTTCACTGCTCAAGGCGGCTGAGGGAGACTCGCTGCTTCGCATGTTCCAACTAAAGTGTCAGTTAATAAAGTGTACTCATTGTTTGCAACTTGTTTAGTACAAACTGGTTTTCTTATGGTCGTGCTTATGTATTTGCTTCGAAGGCTCAGTGGAAATGTTGTGAGAAACAATTTGTGTATGTTGTTCGCTCGTTGTCATCAGTACTTGTGGTGCCCCTTGATTGCTCTGTTATTACTTATGACCCATAGGGAACATCACGACACACACACTCTACCAGATCATATCTTCACAAATAAGTAAATAAAAAGAGAAAAAAATATGTTAAAAAGTAACAGTTCTAAGTAGATTTTAGCTGCTGTGCCTTGATCTATCCGAGATAGAGCCCCTGCCTGCATGATCGTTGAGTAGAGCGGCCATTTGAGCCATTGTTTTAGATGCGATGGAATGGGCTAGCGAGCCGGCTGATGAGATCCGATAAACGCGTGGTGCAACGTTCACTTGCAGTCTGCTTGATGATCGTACTCCTTGGGTTTGGAATTGGGACCAGCTAGGAATCTCTGCTAAATACAGTAAACAAAATAATAGACTGGGACTAGCTGGGATATCTTAACCCTTGCAGTCTGCCCGTTGATGTATATATAGGAGTACTAGTCTAGTCGATACCTATGATGGAGCTCTGCTTATCTGTCACCGCTGTCGTGTTGTGCTAATGTATCCATTAATTGCTTAGTTGTGTAGCTTTGTTTCCCCCTAATGTATCCATTAATTGCTTAGTTATGTAGCTTTTTTTTCTAATGTAGCCCCATAATTTTTTGTGTTTTCTTTCTCCGGTTTCTTTTCCTTCTCCTAGTCTTCTCTGAAGATTCCTGAGCAGTAAGAACCTTTAAAGCATTTGTCTTTATCTTTCGAGCACTCAGCTAGCCAGATCTTCCGATCAGAACCCTCGACCAGAAGGAGTTGACTCGCCCCGAGTGCCAGTTACCAATCTTTGCTCGAAACCACGATCGCCCCTTGGTCACTCCACCCTATCATGTGCTACCTTGTTTATCCTGCACCAAACTCATTTTCCATGTCCCTTTGCTATCCTAGTGCATGAGCGCCATGTTGTTAAGTTAGATTATTGTTAACGCGTGGGACACGCATGCCGCTTGCAAAGCGTGAGAGAAGCTGAGTTCAAGAACTCGAAATCGCCCTGTTTCCCTTCACTTTTACCTTCTCGCCTTCGGCGAAGCTTTGAGCTCTTTGTCCATTGCCTCCCTTGCTCAACAGTGGTCAGCCCATTCTCTTGACTCCAAAGAAGTTTGCTGGAGCCCTGCCGTTTGCCTGACCTTTGGTCCCCCACTGAAGGTGCCCTTTCATCCATGCGCACCCTCGTGCTTTTAGTTCTCCTTCTGCAAACTCGATTACAATCTCCCAAATCCCTTCCAACCATGTTTTTCTCTGTTTTCTTGGTGAGTTTATTCGCAGTCTTGTAGTTATTACAATAGGCTTTTTTTTTGGTATTTTATGTGTTGCGCTAGATTATGACTAGGCCCCTTGAGCTTTAGGAGTTGAAGGAGGTCTCAATGACTACTCTGCAAGGAGCAATGAAGGTTAGGAGTTGCAAGGCAAATCAAGGACCCTTGATCAAGTTGAGTTCCAGCAATTAGTTATATTCTATATGGGATTACTTTCATATCCTTACTTGCTAGTGTTATTTGTTTCATTTACTTTTGATTAATCCTCTTAGTTATGCACCTCGATTTAACATGTGTTTATATTGCCATCCTTGTAATTGCTCTATCCTAACATCTTTTTTATCCATTAAGATTATTGTTGTTGCTCGCCATCATGAGTTGATGGGGTCAGTCCCTATTTCCGAGTGGCTCCCATGTTGGTGGAGCGTGGTAAATTAAGTTGGACCACTCGCCTAGAGTGGTGTCCTTGGTTGTTGTTGGCTCTGGTGCAATATGATTGCTCCAATGACATCCATGGTTTGTGTGGTGATTCACACCATAGTCGGTGGTCTCCATTGGACCAGTGGTAGGTGTAAAGTTTTTGTGCTAAGGAAGAACATACTTATCACCCAACAACAGGACTACTCTGTCGAACCTAACTCGACTACTGTAGTAGTTTTATTTGGTGCCCCCAAGGTAGATTTGGTATTGGCGATTTCCATAGACCAATCTATGCCACAGTATGACCCCAGGAACGAGTAGATGAGTTACCCGGTGTTGTTAGGGGACCTTTCTCTGTACTGGATGGCATTGGTGTTGTGAGGAGATTTTCTGTACTAGACAACATCGGTGTTGTAAATTAGTCGTAAGTTCTATTATCCCAACTCTAACTAAGTCGTGGCATCTTATGGATAAAGCTGGTTACTTTCTGTAGAGATTTAGAACAATTTGAATGTATCGTATTCAAGATAAATGGAGTTGTTTCAAGGGGTGATTTCCAAACTAATGCATGAAGCTGAAGGGCCAGTGGTTATTTTGTGTAAGCGAGCTGGTCAGAGGTGTGGTTGTGGTCTGGTATGAGCTTCGTTGGAAAGAGGCTGAGAATCATCTAATGAACTTTTATTAAATCTGCTTTAGTTTAACTGAATTGCTTTACAATAAAACTTAGTGGAGGTATTATATATACTAGCCAGAATAGATTTCTGTTAAGCTCTGTCATGACTTGTTGAGTACTTATATACTCATTCTTGTATATTTTAGCTCAAACCATGAGTATTGAGAAGAAGAAACAACTGCAGGTGAAGACTACTTAATCAGAGATGATTTCACTTTTTAGGTTGTGTACTCAAGTATATAGCATGTGGAGTACTGGTCGGAGATCTCCATTGGCCTGTACTCGGAGCCTTTGAGCGGTTTTGTAACTTCAAGCTCTCTACATTTTGACTTGTAACTTAAGTAAATTTGGCCCGATGGCTCTTGTAAAACCGTTTCCGACAGCTAAGTCGTACTTTTATATTAAACTCTAGTTTGCTAATGTATTCAGGAGTCGAATTCTGGACAGGGCGCACAGGTGAGAGTCAGCTCCCCGGGTCTATGTCGTATCCTAGCTAGGTTCCAGCGGATGCGGAGCACCAGCAGCACTGCTCCGATCCATCTCTCGCCGGCCGGCATGCGATGGGTGCAACGGCACGAAGCATCTCCCCACCAGCCGAGATCGAAGTTGCCAACCTCCTCTTCCTCCTCCTCACGTCGCGGATCCTGTCTGTCTCTCGTCGATCAAACCACTCACTGTTAATCACTGATCAACTGACGATGATCCCTGCTAACCACCCACTCCCACTCGTGCGCACGCACTCGATCCTTCCCCTGTCCTCGTCGATCAGATGAAATTAAGCAGTACAACTCATCACACGACCTTTTCTAATAGCACATACATATGCAGAGACGACGATCTATGTCCGATAAACTAATCCATTCGATCTATGGCCGCCAGGCAAGTTGTCCCATCTGGCAGCCTTGAGATCTGGACGCGTTAGCCCCTCGATCGATCGCCTCGCCTCGCGGATCATGTCGCCGTCGCTCCTGCATCATGCGCGCAAGCCACCCGACACCTCTCGTGCAGCGGAGCCACCCTTCCTTATTAATCCTAGCTAATTGGTGTTGCGACAAACACACACATCGATGATGTCTAGCGTTGCTGATCTGTGTACAATGCTACCACTGCTAGCTAGCTTAGTTCCATGTATCATCTTGGGATGTCCACCAACCAAGTTGCTCGAGAAAGCTTAAATTTTGATATTGATGGAATTTAAGTGCCGAAAATAACCTAGCTATTTAATCTCGATCAGGGAGCTGGTTTTATTAAGCATAAACAGAAAATGAGAAAGGAATACGGTAGGACATAGTTAAAATAAAGTACTTGTGTGACAAAACTGTGAAACATGCTAATCATAAGCAGAATGACTCTTCATGTTGATCTGGTTTTCTTAAGATTAAAAGTGAATATCTTAAAGAGAGACATATGCTTGTGGGGAATGGAAAAACACCCACTTTTGGGAAGATTGTTGGTGTGATTTTATTCCTTTATGTGAGCAATTTAATAATCTTTTTGCTATTAGTAATGACCATGGTCTATCGGTTCATGAGTTGGTTAGTAATGGTTGGAATTTATCTTTTAGAAGATGGTTAAATTAAGATAGACAAACCGAACTAAATCAGCTCAACCACATTTTATTGACTATACCTTTGGGTGTAAATGATGACAAACCTCGATGAAAGTTGAATACATCTGGAAGGTTTTCGTTCAATCGGTTTATAAACAACTTCATAATCATCTTGCTAATAATAATCTGAAAATGTTTTGGAAATCAAAGATCCCTCTTAAGATTAAAATATTCATGTGGTTAATTAGAAACAATGCCATTTTAACAAGAGATATATTGTTAAAGAAGTGGTCCGGGGATCCAACTTGCAGCTTTTGCTATGAAAATGATACTATAAATCATCTTTTTTTATTGTGCAGTTGCCAAATATGTATGGGGTATTATTGGATCATTTTTAGGAGCTAATTGTAGGTCTGATTCTTTTAACCAATATCTGTGGTGGGCTAGTCACTATCTACCTAGTACATCAAGTTTTCATATGATTGGTTTGTCAGAGGGCTATGTGGAAACTAAGGAACAAGGCAAGTTTTGAGAAGAAATTGACTAAATCTTCAACCGAGATCATATGTTATATACTAGCCTCGTAGGCGCGGCGCCACGCCGCACCAGCACCGTACGTACCAAAATAAAAGAGACGATAATTCGTGAGGAGCTTTCTAGGAAAAACCGCGAAAAAACGGGGACCCAAGCGCAATTCTAAAAACTGCGGGGGCTATCCTGCAAAAAACGGGGACCTGTGCATAATTTTAAAAACCACGGGGGCCATCCTGAAAAAAACCGGGGACCCGTACGCAATTTAAAAAACCACGGGGGGCTATCCTGGAAAAACCGCCCTCGGTGTACAACAATGCGACCGTCCACAGCCGCATCAGTGAGTACACATCGATGGCAAGGGCGGTCCATGGGCCAGAGTACGATCCGAGCACCCAGGACCTTGATGGAGAAGTCGTCATGAGGGTGGGAGGAGGCAAGAAGCATGGGCGATCTTGGATTGGCGACGACACACTCGACGGCCACTACTCCCACTCTCTCCCAGATTCGAGCAAGGAGCACGAGCTCAAGCCCGACCATTCGCCCACGGCCGGACCTTGCACGATCCGGATGGAGGCACTCCAGTTATTTTTGTTTTATTAAATGTTCATTAATTTTACATACCTTTGCTTTGCATTGTAACATTGGGGTGAAATATTGTAGGCCCAGCTGGAAGAAGAGAAGAGGCTACGGGAGGAGATGGAGGCGAGGATGGAGGCCGATCGGCAGAGGAATGAGGCCGAGCGGCAGAGGATGACGCAGATGTTTCAGTGGATGCAAAGTCTTGGCGAGAGGATGGGTCAACCTCTGCCACCGGAGCTATTCCCTCCACCTCCTCCTGCAACTACTCCTGTGAGTTTCTAGTGGAGTATGAATGTTTAAGTTTGTATGTTCCTACCTTAAATCTTGTCTCACACATGCAATCTCTTCTCTTTGTGCGAGAATCAATCGTGACTTGAATAATATGCCTCATGACCCACCACATCAGTCGGGGTGACTATATGTGACTTGTGATATGTGATATATTGTGACTATATGTGATATATTGTGACTTGTGGTGATATATGTGATATATTGTGACTTGTGGTGATATATGTGATATATTGTGGACTATATGTGATATATGTGATTACTTGTGGTGATTACTTGTTGATATATCTGTGATATTGTGATTTGTTTGAGTGGGGTGCAATAAACATTTAAAATAGGCAGTTTTTGGCCACTTTGCCGTGTGTTACACTCGGCAAAGGGAGGCTTTGCCGAGTGTCATGGTAAAAACACTCGGCAAAGTAACGTTTCTGGGCATTCTGGGAACGTACTATGCCGAGTGTTGTTATTTTGCCGAGTGTCATGGTAAAAACACTCGGCAAAGTAACGTTTCTGGGCATTCTGGGAACGTACTATGCCGAGTGTTGTGATTTTGCCGAGTGTCGTGGTAAAAACACTCGGCAAAGTTTTAAACTTTGCCGAGTGTTTTTACTATGACACTCGGCAAACTGCAAGCAAGTCAGTCCTCGTCCACATCGATCATCTTCTGGCCAAGCAAGTGACAGAAAAAAAACGAGTGCAAATAAGAAGAGTGTAAATAGAAGAGAGTTACTGTGCAGTGGTTCCGTGCGTCTGTGCTTGTTAGTGGAAACTGCTGCATTGTAAATCGCTGTATACAGCAATCCATATGGTTGATCCCAATTGTTATGACCAGTCCAGTCATACTAGTCAGAAATATCTCTGGTGGTCAGATCTGATTGAATTAGAATCATAAAATACAACAGTAAATTTGGGCTAATGGATTGATTTCTGTAGTAGAGCAGGGAGCAAGGTTCAGGGTCCAAAATACAAAACAGAGGACATGTTGGCGTCGGCCTCCAATGCCACCTCACATGGCTGGCTGACTTCCATTCTTTTTTTCCTAGAGGATCAACAGTATATTCCCAAATCTGCATTGTTTGGGACAAAATACGAGGGCCACCTCATTTAATCAAGCAGTTCCCTCCATAATGTGCAATGAAATTTGCGTGGTGTTCAAACTAAACCAAACGCTACGGGATCTTAATGGCGTTTTAGTCAACTAATTGTATGGTATATCGATTATTCAATGATGCAGTCCGTTCGTGCAAAATTGTCCTAGAAATAGAATCAAACCTCTCTCTGGAATTGGTGGTTAGCTCTAGTGTTCACGATTATCCAATAGCTAAGATGCCCTCCAAATTAAGCTATACTAGTTGATCCATGGAGATATGGTCTAGCTCAATGCCGCATTTAGGTGCGATATAAGCACGATTTATTCCTGAAGGAAATCTCTAATAAACACAGCAGGTAGCTTGGCCGGCCGGCATTATTTGATCCAATAATTCAGCTACATACATGACCTCTCGTGTATGTGCAAGGAAATCTCTTGATCGATCTGGATGGTAGATGAAAGACGCAAATAAACGCATGCATGCAAGCGTGCGCAAACAAACGCAACCTAGCTGCTGCTGAAGCTACCAGACGTCGGGTAGGAGAGGATCGAGATCGCTAAGCATGCAAGAACTGGAACTGAAGACGACAACCCATTCGTGCAACATGTGGTGACTGACTGCCATGCATGTGCAATCATGCACGAGAGAAAACATATGAGCACGCACGTACGCACATACAGATTGGATTTGCCATGCAATGCCTGCTCGATCTACGTACCATCCGTTGGCATGCCTGCATGCATGTGCACCTACATGGCGATGGGCACGAGGTGGGAAACATTTGGAATCTCATGTCCCCCAACTTGCAAGGGACTCTGCATCACACGTGCAACCACCACTTGCCGAGCTAGCTAGCCCAACCTCCTCGCTTGCACACACACACACACACACTTCTCTCTATATATATCTGTATCTAGCTAGAGATCTACGGACATCGCACTAGCAGCAGCAGCAGCAGCAAGACGCAACCACAGGAGAGAGAGAAGATCGTCGCAATGGCTCCGAGCTTTGGTCGATCCATCTCCTTCCCCCTCAGCCCGGCGAGGTCCAAGCCACGGACGCCGCCGTGCCACCTCCGGTCCATCAGCCTCCCCTGCCGCTCCCACCCGCTCCTCTCCCACCTCCGGGCCCAGATCGGAGCCGTCCGCTCCTGGATCCAGCACCCTGACTCCCTCTCCGCCGGCCTCGCCCACATCCATGCCCTCCACGCCGCCCTCGCCGAGCTCCTCCTCCTCCCGGACCCGCAGGACACGCTCCGCCGCGCCAACGCCGCCGCCGCAGACCGCCTCCTCGACGCCTTCCTCCTCCTCGCCGACGCGCACCGCGGCTTCCAGGAGACCGCCCTCGCGCTCAGGCAGGACGTCGCGGAGGCGCAGTCCGCGCTCAGGAGGCGCGACAGCGCCAGGCTCGCGTCCGCCGTGAGGTCGCAGCGCAGGGCAGAGAAGGAGCTCGCGCGCCTCGCCGCGGCCGTCTCCGGCTCCGCCAAGTGCGCGCGCCTGGGCCTTGGCGCCAGCGCCGAGGAGACCGAGATGGCCGGGGCGCTCATGGAGGTGGCCGCTGCTAGCACCGCGGCGTCTGCGGCCGTATTCTCGGCTGCCGCGTCCATGTCGTCGGCCGCGTCCTCTTACAAGAAGACCGCGGCCTTTGCTGCCTTCGCTAAGAAGGCCGCGCCGGAGACGGTGGAGGTGGCTCTGGAGAGGTTGGAGGATCTGCAGCGGTGCATCGACGAGTGCGAGAGCGGCTGCAACAAGGTCTTCAGGAGCGTTGTCCAGACTAGGGTTTCACTGCTCAACATTCGGACCCCTGCCATTTAGAAGTGAAGAACGCGAAAAAGAAGAAGAAACTGAACTAGGCCATGTATATCTTGCTGACTTGCTCATTAGGGCAATGTACACTAGCACGCTGTACATAGAAACTGTTAAAACTTTGCTCCAAGAGAAAACGCACATATCACAAATAAATTGAGAGAACATATAAGAATTTCTGATTTTTTCTATTTTCTTACTTGCTCTTCTTTTTTCCTTGCTTTTCTCTTCTCTTGCAAAAATGGCTATAAGCCTCCTCAATATATAGGCTAATAATTTCCTACTAGTATATGTATTCGGACTTCAAGTTGGACACAACTTTAACTTGAGTTACACACGGAGATGAATTCTACTACATCTTGAACTCTAAGTCAAGATTATTTCTAACAAAAACAGAGAACAAATACAGAGGAAAATTTTGCCACACATCTGTTCAGAGTTTTGCCTTTGATTTCAGTTGTTCACATGCGTGCGAAAAATAATGAATTAATTAATTTGCACTAATCTGGAAGGCATAAACTGTTCATCACCGTGTGTCCTGGACAATGCCATTGGTAGAGTTTAATTAGATGAACAATTTGCTTTTTCTTCATTTCAAGAGATATAGTTCTTGCTAACAAAAAAAACAGCCAATTTCCATTTCACACTTTTAGAAGAACGGATTTGCTAAATCGTAGGTGCTTGAAAAATCATAAAATTTCAGTCGAATTTTCTCACATTTGGATCTGTATGGAGATTCGTGCTCCGGCGAGCTTGTCTTCCTCCTCTCCGGTGCCACCGTCTTCTTCTGCTGCCGTCAGGTTAGAGCTCAGGTTCGTGGTGCCCCCCGAGCTTAGAGGGGGCTGGGGTGGCGACAAATTGATGGTGGCGTAGCCGGATGTGGGCGAGGAGGAGGGCAGTGGACGGTGGAGGTCAGCAGGGGCAACGAGGATGAGAGAGGTTAGGAGGTGACGGTGGATTCAATGGTGGTAGCCGCCGGAGATAAGAAAGAGGGTGGTGCGGGGGCAACAAGATCACAATGGTTAGGAGGTGGTGGCGAATCCGACGACGACTGCCACTGGAGATGAGGAAGAGGGCGGTGCAGGGGGATCTCACCGAAGAGGAGAAAAAAGTGCGGTGTAGTGGTGGGAGGGAGGCCGGGTGAAGTAGAAGGGCGGTGGGGAGGAGCTCGTTGGCACCGGCGAGGTGGTGGGAGGTAACCCACAGAGAGGGGCGATGGCGCGGTGACAGTTCTTGAGATGGTTGGGTCGAAAGGAGAGAGGCGCGAGTGCCGGGGAGAGGGGGTAGGATTGGCCCGCGAGGCGATGAGACGCAGCGCGCGGAAAGGGGTGGCGGTGGTAGCTGAGGGTGAAGGGTTAAGGTTAGGGGGTACATGGGAGTATATATGGGGGAGAGGAGAGAGATCTGGATTATTAGATCAAAATCCAACGGTCTACAAATTAGCTATGATTTTAGAATAAAATAAACAGACGACTATGGTATAATCAGCTAGCCCCTTGGAAGAATCATGATCTGTTCGTCTCAAATTGCAAAGTAGAATAAACAAAAAACACAAAGACAGAACCAGGCTTCCAACTCAACAACCAGGTTTCCAACTCAACCAGTTGTAGCACTCCACATACCAATATGAGATACTACTATGGAACACTATCGCCAAAGTAAAGAATAAATAAGAACAATATTGGAAATTACAAAGAAATAAAAATTTTAAGAGAGAACCAACGAAACTGAAATAAAAGTTTGAAATATGGTATCAGTCTACTTCTAACCAAATAAGGGCAAAGGAAACAACAATGTAGTGGCAAGCCACGATGCTGAAAACTCGAGTGCTCTCACCCATGCATGATGCTATCACTCCATTGGTATTTTACCTGAGAATGAAAAGAGCAAACGTGAGATTTGAAAATCTCAGCAAGTACCCAACAACGGTCGCAACACGGTGAGTAAATGACAGGTAATGCAAGCAAGATATGTAAATGACAAACAATATAAGCAAGTAATTGATGCATGTTAATTGCAATAAAACCAGGTTACCGGAAACACAGATAAATATCAGAGATAGAGGTGACATGATCAAATGAATTAAAGGTAAATGTTATTTAGCAAGTTATGGTAATGACACTGGCGAGAATAGTCAGGCATAACGCTGTCATCGACTGTATAACTGCAAACGGGGTGTAATATCCTGAGTAACGAGAGTGTACGGCCCCCCTATATGTGGGTAACCACAAGCCAAGTAACTGTTATATTGTTAACATATTATATGGTATGAATTTAAGGGAGCTAAGGAAAGGATAAGATAAAATTATGAGAAGTGAAAGAATGTGCTACGGTTGGAAATGGAGAGACATAATTTCTGATATGAGGGCAATGTGGTATGATGATGTGGTGATAGTGATATGAGAGTTATCCTAAAGAGGTATCATAATATAGCCACCGCCTCGCGTCGATTCCGCTGCCGCGCCACCAAGTCACCGCCCGCCACGGCCACGCGCGTGCGAGCGCCGCCGCCTCGCGCCACGGCCGTGCGCATGTGCGCGTGAGCCTTGCTGCCGTCGGCCGACCGCCTTCCACCATCGACGCCGTGCCCACGGCGACACACCGTCGCTGGTGCCGTGCATATGGGAGGGGAGAGAGAAAAAGAGAGAGAGGAAAAAATGAAGAGAGAGAATAGTATATTGATATGGATGTGAGGGATAGATAGAGAGATAGAGATAAGTAAGGGAGAGATATAACAGAGAGAGAGATTAAAGATAAGAGATAGTTTTTTTTTCGGCCTATCTTACAGCTGCCGTTTGACATTGTCACAGCAGTACTTATTTGATCTAGGCACACATGGTCTAATACTAATAAGCTGTAACAACTGTGTAGTTAACAAATCACAGTTGGATCAACGGATGGATCGGTTGAGTTGTCACAGAGGCTTAATTAGGTGATCTGATCTCTAGGAAACAGCCTGTTTGGGTGTGGAGTAGACAAAATAAAACGAGGCAGTTGATAGCTTGAAAGTTTGCTCTTCCCTAGGTCAAGCCCCATGGTCGATCCAGATTCGCTCGTGCTCCGTATTATAAGCGTCCGCTCGACCGGTCGCCGGCACCACCGTGACATCCACAGCTGGCCGGCATGGTGCCTGCCAGCACTACGTACCCCACTCCGATAGAACAAATCAAAATCCATGGCGTCCAACTCTCTGCTTCCGTGTACATGGCCTTCATACAGTGGCCTCCAACACGACAACTCAACCACTCCTGTCCTGCTTGGATTGCTACGTCTTCTTCTCGTTTATATACGTCGCACGCACACGCTTGCCTCCTCATCTCTCCTCCATTCCGTCGGTCACACTAGCGCTAGCTTCCACAGCTCGATCCACGCCTCAGCTGAAGACAGAGAGACGCTCCATGGCGCCCACGATGACGAGTGTGCCGCCGAGCCCCGGCAGGCCGATGCGATCGCTCGCCGGCGGGCACGTGCGGTCGGCGAGCGTGCCCTGCCACTCGCACCCACTGCTCATGCACGTCGACGACCAGCTTCTCGCGCTCCGGTCGTGGACGTCCAACCCCGGCCAGAACCCGCTGTCGCTGGCCCACGTCAGGGCGCTCCTCTGCGTGCTCGACGAGCTGCTGCACCTGCCGCTGGCGCAGAACGCGCTCGTCTGCAGCGCCGCCTCCACGGACCGCCTGCTCGACGGCTTCCTCGTCCTCGCCGACGCCTTCGGCTCCTTCCTCGCCACCCTCCTCGCTCTCAGGCAGCACGCCTCCGAGCTCCAGGCGGCCGTGCGCCGCCGAGACACCGCCAAGCTCGCCTCCGCCGCCCGCGCGCAGCGCCAGGTCGAGAAGGAGCTTGCCCAGCTCGCGGCCGCCGTGGCGCGCGAGGCCGCGAGGTGCGCGCGTGCCAGCGTCGCGTCATCGTCCAGCGATCACGCAGCCTCATCGGAGCTCGAGGTGGCCCGGACGGTGGCCGAGGCCATCAACGACACCGCGGTGGCGTCGGCGTCCGTCTTCCTGGAGGTCGGCTCCCGTGCAGACGCCGCGGCGCCCGTGGCGGCATCGTCGTCCTCGTCCAAGAAGAGGCTGCCATTGGTGCATGCGTCGTCGAGGAGCAAGAAGGCCACCTGTGAGGAGCGTAGAGACGCGGTGGCGCTGGAGAAGCTGCAGGAGCTGGAGCAGTGCATTGGGGAGCTGGAGAGCGAGAGTGAGAAGGTGTTCAGGAGTCTAGTGCAGACTAGGGTTTCCTTGCTCAACATCCACACACCAACATTTTAACTAGACATAGCTGGTAGCCGGAGATGCACACATACCTCAACAAATCAAATAAAGTTACGTAATTAAGAGTGTTAGAAATAATCTTGACTTTGAGTACTAGACGTAGTAGAGTCTGTCTTCGAGTATAACTCAAGTTGAACTCGAATCCAACTTGAAGTCCGAATAAGTATATGCATTCGAAATTTTTATCCCTATATATTAGGGAGGCTTGTACCCAATTTTGTAAGCGAGAGAAAAAGCAAAGAAAAAGGAGGAGCAAATAAGAGAATAAAAAATTCAAAAAATTCTTTCGTGTTCTCTCAGATTATTTACGATGTGTGCGTTTGCTCCTAGGTCAAAATTGTAACAAGTGGTATCAGAACTGAGATTTAATCCCGATCTCGCTGGGCGCCGACAACACCTCATCAACGAAGCCATCGCCGCCCTGACGCGCGATCACCCGCGCGAGCTCGTGCGGAGGTGCGGCACCTTCCACACCGCTGTGCTCCCACTGGATCTTCGCCATGCACGAGAACCGCCCGCGAGATTCCGGCAGCGTCGCCTCGCCACCACCAGCGCCACCTCGCCACTGATCCTCCTTGACGCGGCGGCGGCCACTGCGTCGAGCCACGAGCACTCGGGCTGGCCCACCATCTACTTGTACGCGTCGTTCACTACCCGGACGCGGTTGCTCAAGTCCGAGACGACCGCGGGGAGCGCATCTGACTCCAACTCTGCCTCCACCTCCACCTCCACCTCCTATGCTGTCTTCGAGGCGATGTTGCAGCCCACGTCGACGACGTCGTGGACGATGGATTCGACGTGGATGGTGGAGCCCACGGGACGCACAGCCCGCGGTGAGATGACCTTAGGCTTCAGTAGCTTCCGCAGCAGGTCGAAGGACAGAGAGAGGCAAACGTCCGAGCAACCAGCCGTCAGGCCGAGTCCGTGTCGGTGTTAATTCAAAAACCAACGCAAAGTCCAAGCGAAGGCAACAGAAAGCGCAGAGACAAGCAAACAGAGAGTAAGTCCAAATAAGAAAAAAGAAAAAAAACAGCACAGTTTTTTTCCTCGATCCAATAGCCGCTTTAAAGTAGCTCAAGTTCTTGATCTGTGCTTAAGATCATGTCGCGTTCTCCGGAAAGTGGTGTCACTGGTGACGAGGCATCATCCAGTATGATGGCAAATGAGAGTTCTACTGTCTCGCTGCATTATTTTATTGTACTGACTGACTATTTTGGCTAAAATTCAAATATTTTAGCCAAAAACCATAAGTCGTAGCTAAAAAGAACAGGCCCAGCTTTTCCTCGTTTGTCAATCTGATTTTTTTATTGTACTGACTGGCTATTTTGGCTGGGTTCAGGTTGAACTTTTAGTGCACTTATGTTTGTACATCAATTATCTTTTAACAATATATTTTTTCAAGACGGGATCAACAGAAAGATTGTACTAAAAAATATATTGAGTTTAGCTGTACTGACTAAAATCACATACGACTATTTTTCTCTAGTACTACCTCACACGAACAATCAGAATTTAAAAATTTAAACCACAAGCCATAAGTCAAAATCCAAAAGAACTCACCTATCCGTGGATGAACTTGAAATGTCTTTATGCCCAAATGAACAAGATGTATTTGATGGATAATTTCTGCCAGCTTGCCCTGCTCATTTCGGTTTCTTCATTAGGTTTTTGGTTTCTAACTTCTAGTTTCTTAATTTCGTCTTTTTCTAGCCTTTTGATTTTTTAGGTTTTTTTTGCCTTTTTTTCTGTATTCATTTGCATTGTCTGTAATGGACTAACCTATTTTTTCATTTTTAATTTTTTTAAATTAAATTTACACCAAAAAAACTACTAACAGTTACAGTGCAAAAAAAAAAAGCCAGCTACAATGCCAAATATTGAAAAAGCCACAAAAAAAGTCCAAATGAGCAAGATAAGTATGATTTGGTATAACTAAATTTGGGCCGATCCATATGTATTTGGATCTTGAACTAAATTAGAAGATCCTTGGTACTACCTATTAGAGGTCAGCTCAAAACCCTTGATGGTCTTCTCAGTGCATGGGGGTTCAAGAACTTTTTAGCTTATGGTATATAGCTTCTTCGAACAAATGAATAAGATGGTTTTTTCATTGCCGTTTCGAAGCAGCTTGTTGAAACACTTTTCAAAATAGTTTATCGGTGTTCGGATTATTTGTACAAACGCTCATGCTAGAGATAAAAGCCAGCAATCGCAGTCATAATGCATCAGCCACAATAAAAAACGCCTCCTTAATTGTACCTAGGGCCTCTTCTTTTCAGCTTCTAAAAGTTGTTTTTTCGGCTTTTCTATAGTAACTAACTTTTAAACGGAGTGTCATTTTAAGGCGGAGTCTACAAGTTGATTGTAGTTTACACTATAGTAACTTCATTTATATCGCCAAAATCACACAAAAGCTTATGTACTCGCACTCTCTCCTACGAACGACTCAAAACTATAAACCGAAACAAAAAAAGAACATACCCTACGTTCAGATGATATCTCGCCTTTCTGGACTTATATATATGCACCCATGTCGTAATATCATTGACATTATGAAGAATGTAAAACTAAATTACTGATAAGTGAGTGCACTGATTACGTAATTGAATCGGTGCCTTGAACATATACAGTAAAAGCCTTTAGCATTAGGGATAGACAGATCATTGGGAAGATATGTAATGTGATTCGAGGACTAATACTAGTAGGTGGTGCGGCTAATAGGGTCTTCAGACACATCGACAACTAATCGAACAATATTCAGAGTTCAGAGTTAACAATGTTCAGAGTTTAGAAGCAGAGTTCAGAAGCCAATAGAGTTCACGAAAGAATTCAGAACGGAAAGATGCTGAGAGAATCGTTTCTATCGACGGAAAGAAGCAAAATTTGGCACAGATCTTGTACAACGCAGCAGTGATGATCTTCTGCAACGCCTCTATAGCCTACACATTGCGTATACACATATTTTTTAGAGATGATTTTATTTTTTAGAGAAAGAACTATATAATAGACTACACATTGCGTATACACCTTCTATGTCTAATCTCCAGAGTTTCTTAGACTTTGAACAACGCCTCTATAGCCTTCGCATAGCCTCTATTATTTATTGTTTGATCTATAATCATAACAAACTTGACGCTGGTTTTAATGAAATTTCTCCCTTTGAGGCCAAAGTGGCCTGTGGCAATGGAAAGCAAGTACTTAGCAGGGATATCTACTGCTTGGGTCATCACTTTGACTTTGTCCAAATGGTGTCGTGTTATTTCACAACTGTTGGATTTTATGTCGGCCCAATGATAACTTATATTCATCTAGTTAGTGTGTGCACGGGACTCTTGAATGCATTGTAATTGTTTGATTTGCCATCATGCATGTTTTCTGAGGCTCTTGTCTTAATGCTGTGCAGATAGTTGTCATAACAGTCTACGTGCATGGAAGACGACTTGGTCTTGAGTGGAGCAAGCACGGAGGAGAGGGAACCGTGCTCTTCAGTCGGCTATGGGATCTCAGTCTATTGTGCAGCTAGGTCTTGTTGTAAAATATACCGTTTTAACATAAATTTAGAATTAATTCTAGCATAGTTAAAAAAACACAAGAATGATACCAGAGGCACAAAAATGACTTAACATGTACATATATAATCTTTTGAAGTCATTCAAGTAGAATCTTATGCCCAACATATATATCATGTGAACGTCTAAAATAAGCATAATACTAAAACTTTGAATGTTATTTATTGCTTTTACATCCATAACAAAATACAATCTTAATTATATAGGACAACTTATAGATTAGATCTTGAATTTAAATCAAACTTTGCTATTAAAGAAATTAACAGATCATGAATTAAGTCACGATATAATTCAGAACGGAGAGATGCTGAGAGAATCGTTTCTATTGACGGAAAGAAGCAAAATTTGGCGGAGACACTCGCACGAACCTGAAAGCTAAACCTAGGCAATGGAAAATAAAGGAAGGAAGTTGGCTATCTATCCGTCGTAAACCAGAACGACACTTCCGCAATAAGGCCCGCATGGGCGCTGAAATATGGCCCTACACGGGCATTCGGTGACAATCTCGTAAGGAATGTCGTCGAGCTCCTCGTCTTCCCATCGCTGCCATTCCCTCAACTCCATCCTCCGCCGCGTCTGCTCCAACGCATCGGCCATCTTCTCCAACGCATCCCCCATCTTCTGCAACGCAGCAGTGATGATCTTGTCCAACGCAGTGGCAGCGCAAAACAGCAGCGATCCCATCTTCGATCTCCTCCTCCTCCTTCTTAGCAATCCTCTATAGCCTTACCCTCCAATGCTGGATCGTTGGCTAATTTGATCGATACTGGCCGATTTGATTCTTTCTCGAATTGTTTCTTTCTTTGGGTCGCAGATATATATATAGGGAGGCGGGCGGCAGAGCAGAAAGACTCGAATCCATCTTGGACTCGGGCCTTACCCAAATTAATATGACAATTCCCTAAAACCCGCAACTGAATGCTGCTGAGATTCGATAGAAAGTTTTAGTTTCCTTTTGTGATGTTTTCGTATATATACCTTTAAATCCTGCATACCGTCGAGATAGAAAGTTTCTGTTTTTCGCTATCGCTGTTTCCTGCTGTAACAGACCGATTGGAGATACGATTGATCCTGTAACAGATAATAATATGTAATATGCTAATCAATAAATAGAGGATGGACGTGTGGCTGCTTTGCACACGGCAAAGTCTCTTGTTTCTGTCGTTCCAGTTCAGAGCCACCGAAGCAAATTCTTCAGAGTACTGCTCACCGTCCGGGACTGCAGCAGAACTGAAGTTCATGGGTGTTCAGTTGAACACCCAAATTTTTCGACAAAAAACCTAGTATATATGAGGTATAATACACACACACACACACACACACACACACACACACACACACACATATATATATATATATATATATAGGAAGCCTCTTTTCTACACCCGGGTGTAGTTACACCCTATATCGTATCTCACAATGTAGGGAGTATCTCGTGTAACGGAGGGTATGTACGTGTAGTATACAAGTATTTAAGACCATCTAGGTGGTATGAATAATTTTTCAGAAGTGGTATGTACATTTTTTTCGACATACTCCTTTTTATGCGCGTATATTATTGAATTGTTGATGAATGATGACTGAATACTGACGAGCATGATGTTGAATTGTTGATGAATGATGACTGAATACTGATGTAGACCTCGGTGACTCGGTTCCCTTAGTCCCTTACTCCCTTAGCTTTAATTTTCAGAGGAAAGGGCAGTTTAAACTTTAGATGTCTGAAGATTGCATGTCAGATTGAGATTTTTGTTATGTGTTGTAAAATGAGAATGAGAATGAGCAATGCTTGTATGTGAATGTGAGTATGTGCTTCATATTATTAATCAATGATCACACATTATCCGCCGTCCAACTGATAATTTTAATGAATCTTGTAACACTTGTATTTTATGGTTTTGTAGATCTTTGAGTTTTAAAAAATGAAGAAGTCTACAAATCTGAGATCTTTGTGGGAGAGAGCTAGAAAGACACAGAAAATAGCGTCCACCTCGATGGCAAAACCAATTTATAATGAAAGTCAAGTTCAGAATGAGACGAATTCTCCTTCCATTGACAATGAGCTACATATGGTAGTGCATACACACGATGATAGTAGCACTCCAAGCACGGAACCTCAAATGGATTGCTCATTGTCTCGAATTACAGAAGAAGATGATGGATCAGGTGATGAAGCTATTTATGATGTTGATTTGCTTTCGCATGATCCAGGAAAGAGAATTCCCATCACAGACTATAATGTCAATGACCAAGATGTACTGAGAAGGGGATACATTGCATTGGGACCATGTCAACCACGGGCACATGATTTTCCAAAAAGAAATATTGGAGGTATGCGTCGCTTCTTAGCTAATTGATTTGACTAATATAATTGGCTTGAGTATAATGTGGAACGAGATGCTACTTTCTGCTTCGTTTGTTACCTGTTCAAGGATAAAACTAATTGTGTTGGTGGTGATAGTTTTGTGAATGGGGGATTTAGAAATTGGAACTATAAAAATAGATTTGACAAACATGTTGGAGCAATTACTAGTGCCCACAATGAAGCTCAAGAGAAATATAATTTATTCATTAAACCTAAAGCATCAATTGAGGAATCTTTTGCTTCAAACTCAAAACAACAAAAAGCATGTACAAATGTCGCTTGACCTATTCACTTAAGTGTTTGAGATTTCTTTTGCGCCAAGGATTGGCTTGTCATGGACAAGATAAAAGTGAAAACTCACACAACAAAGGAAATTTCCTTGAGCTTTTAAATTGGCTAGCAGAAAATTTTGAAGAATTTAACAAGGTCGTTCTAACAAGTGCTCCAAAGAATAGTCAAATGATCGCACCTACGATACAGAAAGATCTCATCAACTCTTGTGCCAAAGAAACTACTAGACTAATTATAAATGATCTTGGTGATGATTATTTTGCAATACTTGCTGATGAATCCAGAGATGTGTACCAACAAGAACAATTGACTCTTTGTTTGCGCTATGTTGACAAACAAGGAAGGGTAGTTGAGAGGTTTCTCGATATTGTTCATGTTGAAAACATTACTGCTTTGACACTTAAAGCAGCAATTGAGTCTTTGCTTATGGACCATTCATTGAGCTTGTCTATGGTCCGTGGGCAGGGATCTCACTACAAAATTGTTATGCATGTTATCTATTTATATCCTTCAATCCGGCAAGTTCTTATAAAGATTGGAGAAGATCACTCTTCAAGCACAGAGGCTATACATGCTCAAATTATGTTGACATCATTTGAGTTTGTTTTCATGGCATACTTGTTGCTAATCATATTTGGATACACATATGACTTAAGCAATGCTTTGCAAAAGAGAGATCAAGATATTGTCAATGCTATTGATCTCATTTATTTGACAAAGACTCAATTGCAGTTATTGCGGGAGGATGATGAGTGTGATTCTTTTCTTAAATATGTCACTTTCTTTTGTGTGAAGCATGGCATCAAAGTTGCTCAAATGGATGATTTATATAAGCCGGTTGCAAGATCCAAAAGGTTCTAAAAAAAGTCAAGAAAATCCATCGCTTCCATGTTGAAATGTTCTTAAGTGTTATTGACAGGCAGCTTCGAGAACTTAACGACGGGATTGATGAGGTAAACAAATATTTGCTTCTTTGCGTGGCGTCATTCAATCCAACTAATTCATTTGCTGTTTATGACAAGGACAACTTGATTAGGCTTGCTCAGTTTTATCCTAAGGATTTCTCAAATACAGAGTTGATGCATATTCCATTTCAACTTGCACACTTCATTATTGATATGCGTAGAGATGAAAGGTTTAGAAAAGTGAACAACCTTTCTGAGCTCTCTGTTATGCTTGTTCAAACAAAGAAGAACCTCAATTATGCAATTATTTACAAGCTTTTCAAATTGGTGTTCATTCTTCCCATAGCAACTACTGGTGTAGAGAGAGCATTTTCTTCAATGAATTATGTGAAGAACAAGCTACGAAATAGAATGGGAGAACAATACCTGAATGACTGCTTGGGTAAACTTCTTGAGCGAGAATTTTTTCTGCAAGGTAAGGATGATAACATTATATCACGCTTCAAAGGCATGAAGCATCGCCGAGTTAATTTGTGAACTTTTGTAATTATTTTGTAATATCTTTATATTATTTGATATATTATCCCTAGTACGAATAATTATCCCTAGGACGTAGTACTCGCTCAACTTCCGCGGATCCCTCCCACCCCACAGCTTCAAGGGCGGAGGACTAGTCGCGTCACCCATCATCCATGAGTGACACCGGTGGTTCTCATCGTAGAACTGTTCGAGAAGCTCTGGTAAAGACATACATTTCAACAAATAGGATAGACCAAATATTAGTGCGAAGATTGATAATGGCACTAAAATACTACAAGTTAGTGATTACATGCATGTAATTACATACGAATAATTCATTAGTTACCAACAATTTGATTATCCATCCGAAAAATTACGAGTGATTCATGGCAGTCTTCCTTAGTACTTTACTTAGCACTAACTCATTATTTAATCCTAACTAATTGCCACTACGACGGTTGACAAAAATGATATTTTTATCAATACGGCAGGCATACGGCCATTTTTGTAATTAGCAAACAGTGCTAAATATGTCAAAAACTCTTCAAAGATTTGTCATATATATTTTTATAATTAGCAAACAATGCTCTCTCTGTATATATACATACATACATACATACAGATATATACATACATACATATACATACATATCACTGAAATAGGGCACCCCGTGATGTCTGGGCATCAAGCCTCTGTGCCTTTGGGTTGCTTTTAGATACGTGCAAGTGCAATGATATATAATATATCAGGTTAACCCGTTAACATTCATTAATTTGAAAAAGCATCAATTTGGAAAGGAAGTCATTGATTTAGCATACTGAATCAATCATGGATGGAAAGTCTCAATTATGAAGGTTGGGCACCATGGTGCTTCTGTTATTTATACTACATATATGTGTGTGGAGTATATGCAAGTTATTACGTGTATTTTGCAGCAGGGCATAGGAGGAGAATAAGATGCATGCCTTGATCTTTTTTGCTATAGTTTACGACTTTTGGCTGCAGTTTATAGTTTTAGATTGTTCGTGAGAGAAAGTACGGAATAAGATAAACTCGTGTGTGATTTTGGCCGATATAAATAAAGTTACTATAGCATATACTATAATTAATTTATAGATTTATTTTAAAAAGATATTCTGTTTAAAAATTAGTCACTGTAAAAATATCAAAACAGTTTTAAAAACTAAAAAGTAGATGCCCTGTCGTCTCCTCGTGTGGATGATGCATGTACTGTTTCCTTCCTATCCTGCAGGCTCCAGGTCCTCGTTGCATTGTTAGCCCGCCAAGGCTGCTGTCTTCTTCATTGGGCCTCTGCCGAGCTGTGCATGCACCTACTACTTTTCGATCAGTCATTGCCCACGACTCACAAGGTTACGTCCTTACAGAGGATCAGGTCATAGAATCACAACTTTATCAATTTTTTAAAAGCATATATATTTTATATAAAAATTAAATTATATTTTATACTCTTGGCCATTACATCCATAACAAAATACAATCTTAATTATATAGGACAACTTATAGATTAGATCTTGAATTTAAATCAAACTTTGCTATTAAAGAAATTAACAGATCATGAATTAATTCACGATATAATTCAGAAGGGAGAGATGCTGAGAGAATCGTTTCTATTGACGGAAAGAAGCAAAATTTGGCGGAGACATCACTTTGACTTTGTCCAAATGGTGTCGTGTTATTTCACAACTGTTGGATTTTATGCCGGTCCAATGATAACTTATATTCACCTAGTTAGTGTGTGCATGGGACTCTTGAATGCATTGTAATTGTTTGATTTGCCATCATGCATGTTTTCTGAGGCTCTTGTCTTAATGCTGTGCATATAGTTGTCATAACAGTCTACGTGCATGGAAGACGACTTGGTCTTGAGTGGAGCAAGCACGGAGGAGAGGGAACCGTGCTCTTCAGTCGGCTATATATATCATGTGAACGTCTAAAATAAGCATAATACTAAAACTTTGAATGTTATTTATTGGTTTTAGAAGGCTAGTTGCACAAGATTTACTCTTGGCCATTACATCCATAACAAAATACAATCTTAATTATATAGGACAACTTATAGATTAGATCTTGAATTTAAATCAAACTTTGCTATTAAAGAAATTAACAGATCATGAATTAAGTCACGATATAATTCAGAACGGAGAGATGCTGAGAGAATCGTTTGTATTGACGGAAAGAAGCAAAATTTGGCGGAGACACTCGCACGAACCTGAAAGCTAAACCTAGGCAATGGAAAATAAAGGAAGGAAGTTGGCTATCTATCCGTCGTAAACCAGAACGACACTTCCGCAATAAGTCTATCTATAAGTATCTCGATATGTCTTTCCGAACTAGCCAGGAGCGTATCTCCTTTGCTTTTTCGGCGTACCTCTGCCTGATGTACGGTATGATGCCAGTCTCCTTCTTCCTCTTCTTACGGTGAAGCATAGCCCAATCCATTGGCTCTACTACAGGAAGGTACATAGACTCAATGGTTTCGTACAGCACCCATCTGACAGGGCCGTCGTCCGAATGGTTGTCCATGATGCGCAACTGCAGCTCACCATTGTAACCACCCATGAAACGACGCGAAGCAGACCACTGCGTGGTCAGACCGGCGCCTCTTGACGCTGCTAGGTCCTCGGTAGACGTACTCGTTGTCACCGTTGCAGCGGAAGTAATCGTCTTCTCTGCCAACAAAGAGGCTTACCACCATAGGGCCGTGCGATAAGAGGAGTCTCGCAGCTTTCATGGGTTCCGGCCTTCCTGCACCCCGGAAGATCACAGAGCTTTTGATGGGGAGGTGGGTGTTGTTGGGCACTCTCTGGGTCGGTATGCCTCTTCCTTGAGCGATAACATGAAGAACATCTTCTACCCATGCCCCCACCTCACTGTTCCATACGCCTTTCCTGAAGCAGGCGGCCTTGAGATCCCCCGGGGACTTGGCTTTGAACGTGAAGGTGCCTTTGCCGTATAGCCTCTCGAACGCCAGTCGGTGCTGCGCCTCCACGCACATACTGGTCGCCGAGATGGTGCAGCTCCCTGTATGCAATTTAACTAGTAAGAAGCTACAAGTCATACATTGCACAGTCATTGTACCTACATGCATGCTAGCTAGCTCAAATTATCAAATTCTTACCGTCACTGGGCTGGACGATCGGTTCTCCCATCACTTCAAGCCAGCTCCACTCCACCGGCGGTCGCCGTGGCTCCCGTCGCCGACCAGTACACGAGAAGACCCACCCGACGATCGTATCCCACAGTGTCCAGAGGACGCGCAGGACCAGCCGCCCTTCCGTCATCGCGGCTGCTACGTAACCTCCACCAGTGAGCTGCTCCGGCACGAGGGCTCCAGCTCTCAGTCTGCACCTCCTCGCACCTGCAAGCAAATTGCAGTGAACCAAATTATCCTTATATATATATATATATATATATATATATATATATATATATATATATATATATATATATATATATATATATATATATATATATATATATATAGAGAGAGAGAGAGAGAGAGAGAGGATTTCTTTTTGTGAACGTTTGGCTGGCATATTTGTGAATAGACCAGTGAAAATTAACGTGCCAGAATAGTCTACTGCAAACTAGTGTGTGTGTGTGTGTGTGTGTTTTGAAGGATGCAATAAACAATGTTACTGAAATCAGCGAGATGAAGAAATGTGACAGTTATCAAGAGCAATGTTACGGCAGCTGCTACAACAGTAAAGCAAACTACAACTCTTAGAACACTGAACTCGCAAGACAGCATGACAACTGAAAGCATTGGGAACAACAATTAATGAAGTCAACTAGTAAAATAAACGACCCTGAGTTTCTCACCTGGTGTCCCGTGCGAGAGCACGACGGTGTCGATGTGGTCGTTGCCGATAGGCAGGACGATGAGCAGAGGGGAGAGCCCGGCGAAGCGACCGGCGAGGACGCAGAGAGTGTTGTGGAGCACGTCCCTGTTCTGGCCCAGGCGGTTGGCCAAGGTGAGCCGCAGCTGCATCAGGCTGTTGATGTTGACCCGGATCGCCCTCCAGGCTTGCTCGTTGATGTTCCCGTTGGCGTCGGCTCGGAGGTAGCTGCCGTAGGGGCCGAGGAGGAGGACGAAGAGACCGCCGTCGAGGTCCACAAAGCGATGGAAGGCCCACACCGTGTTGTGCACCGCGCGCTGGTCGGACAGGCAGATGTCCCACCCGTCGTCCTCGACAACGAGGCACATGCAGCGGCGGAGGCGAGACCGCCTCCGCACCAAGTGCGCGCCCTGGAAGACCTCCATTGCCGATCGAGGGGGAGCTTGAGAGAGACCAGTGGATTCCAAGAACTGGTTGGGTTCTTGATTTGTCGCGGGATGAGATGGACGAGGGAGAACCGAGAGCTGGATGAAGTGGTAATGCTTGGGCGCCAAACATATATAGAGAGAATTTGAAGCCCGAAATGTGTCACTGACATGGTGGGTCAGGCGATTGGCAGCGCTGACCGGTGGGCCCGCCGTTGGGAGCGGGCGGCAGAGCAGAGCAGAATATCAACTCGACTCCATGTTGAACTCGGGCCTTACCCAGGCCGTTTCCCACTTGGACTCGGACCCAACTCACATGGCGGCAGAGCAGAGCAGAATATCAACTCGACTCCATGTTGGACTCGGGCCTTACCCAGGCCGTTTCCCACTTGGACTCGGACCAACCCAAATTAAGTATGACAATTCCCTAAAACCCGCAACTAGTAAGTATATCAATTCATCACTGAATGGTCGTACGGCAAATCTCTTCCTATTGACAAAGTATGCAAAGTGACATGAATTAATAGAGGATGGAAAACCAGAAAACGTGTGCAAAATCTCTTTACGTCGTTCGATTCGAGCCACCAAGCAAATTCTTGATCTTGTTCACCGTCCGGGACTGCAGCAGAACTGAAGTTCATGGCAATCCGTTCTGCCGATTGCTTTAACATATGCATTTTTGGTTTACGGCTGACGGGCATGACTGAAAACTTTGGACGCAAATGCTGACTCCTTTTTGCCTATAAGATCAAAACTAGTACTACTAGAGACTAATGTATGATTTTAGTCAGTCTTCTAGGAATTGAAGCTGAAGTAGACACCCACTTCTCTAAGGTCCAGAGAGTAGATTTTACAAATATAACGTACAGACTGAATGCAAGGTCGTAACCAATAAAACTATTGTCAATACTCATGTCCATTCTTTCACGGTGCATTGCAACTTCAAATTTCTGCATCCACCAGTGATTCCTCGGGTATTTCCCAACATGTCAAACAACGTTCATTGGCCTTGCATTACATCTAACTAAAATTGTACGTTAGACCTTTAAGCCCAATATTTGGTTTGGTTTTTATTTTTGGTCTACTCTAGGGCTATCCGCTGCACCACCATGGCTATCGGTGCCGATCCCCTCATCTTGCCGACTCCCTCCTCACCGTGCCCGAGCATAATATTTGGTTTGGTTTTTATTTTTTGTCTACTCACCCGACCGATTCAACACATCAATTGATGATTCAACCTTTTCTTTTTCTGATAATGACACTAAAATACTACAAGTTAGTGATTACATGCATGTAATTACATACGCATACTTCATTAGTTACCAACAATTTGATTACCCATCCGAAAAATTACGAGTGATTCATGACCGTCGTCCTTAGTACTTTACTTAGCACTAACTCATTATTTAATCATAACTAATTGCCACTACGACGGTTGACAAAAACGATATTTTTATCAATACGGCATGCATACGACCATTTTTGTAATTAGCAAACAGTGCTAAATATGCCAAAAACTCTCCAAAGATTTGTCATATATATTTTTATAATTAGCAAACAATGCTCTATACATACATACATACATACGTACGTACGTACGTACGTACGTATGTATGTATGTATGTATGTATGTATGTATATATATATATATATATGTGTGTATATATATATATGTGTGTGTGTGTGTGTGTGTGTGTGTGTGTGTGTGTGTGTGTGTGTGTGTGTGTGTGTATGGGGCACCCCGTGATGTCTGGGCATCAAGCCTCTCTGCCTTTGGGTTGCTTTTAGATGCGTGCAAGTGCAATGATATATAATATATCAGGTTAACCCGTTAACATTCATTAATTCGAAAAAGCATCAATTTGGAAAGGAAGTCATTGATTTAGCCGCTCCAAAGTAGCCCAAGTTCTTGCTCTGTGCTCAAGATCATGTCGCGTTCTTCGGAAAGTGGTGTCACTGGTGACGAGGCATCATCCAGTATGATGGCGAAGGAGAGTTCTGCTGTCTCGCTGCATTATTTTATTGTACTGACTGGCTATTTTGGCTAAAATTCAAATATTTCAGCCAAAAGCCATAAGTCGTAGCTAAAAAGAACAGGTCCAGCTTTTCCTCGTTTGTCAATCTGATTTTTTATTGTACTGACTGACTATTTTGGCTGGGTTCAGGTTGAACTTTTAGCGCACTTATGTTTGTACGAGTTACATCAATTATCTTTTAACAATATGTTTTTTCAAGACGGGATCAACAGAAAGATTGTACTAAAAAATATACTGAGTTTAGCTGTACTAACTAAAATCACATACGACTATTTTTCTCTATGTACTACCTCCCGCGAACAATCAGAATTTAAAAATTTAAACCACAAGCCATAAGTCAAAATCCAAAAGAACTCACCTATCCGTGGATGAACTTGAAATGTCTTTATGCCCAAATGAACAAGATGTATTTGATGGATAATTTCTGCCAGCTTGCCCTGCTCATTTCGGTTTCTTCATTAGGTTTTTGGTTTCTAACTTCTAGTTTCTTAATTTCGTCTTTTTCTAGCCTTTTGATTTTTTAGGTTTTTTTTGCCTTTTTTCTGTATTCATTTGCATTGTCTGTAATGGACTAACCTATTTTTTTCATTTTTAATTTTTTCAAATTAAATTTACACCAAAAAAACTACTAACAGTTACAGTGCAAAAAAAAAAAGCCAGCTACAATGCCAAATATTGAAAAAGCCACAAAAAAAGTCCAAATGAGCAAGATAAGTATGATTTGGTATAACTAAATTTGGGCCGATCCATATGTATTTGGATCTTGAACTAAATTAGAAGATCCTTGGTACTACCTATTAGAGGTCAGCTCAAAACCCTTGATGGTCTTCTCAGTGCATGGGGGTTCAAGAACTTTTTAGCTTATGGTATATAGCTTCTTCGAACAAATGAATAAGATGGTTTTTTCATTGCCGTTTCGAAGCAGCTTGTTGAAACACTTTTCAAAATAGTTTATCGGTGTTCGGATTATTTGTACAAACGCTCATGCTAGAGATAAAAGCCAGCAATCGCAGTCATAATGCATCAGCCACAATAAAAAACGCCTCCTTAATTGTACCTAGGGCCTCTTCTTTTCAGCTTCTAAAAGTTGTTTTTTCGGCTTTTCTATAGTAACTAACTTTTAAACGGAGTGTCATTTTAAGGCGGAGTCTACAAGTTGATTGTAGTTTACACTATAGTAACTTCATTTATATCGGCCAAAATCACACAAAAGCTTATGTACTCCGCACTCTCTCCTACGAACAGCTCAAAAACTATAAACCGAAACAAAAAAAGAACATACCCTACGTTCAGATGATATCTCGCCTTTCTGGACTTATATATATGCACCCATGTCGTAATATCATTGACATTATGAAGAATGTAAAACTAAATTACTGATAAGTGAGTGCACTGATTACGTAATTGAATCGGTGCCTTGAACATATACAGTAAAAGCCTTTAGCATTAGGGATAGACAGATCATTGGGAAGATATGTAATGTGATTACTGAGGACTAATACTAGTAGGTGGTGCGGCTAATAGGGTGCTGTATTGGCTACTGACAACTAATCGAACAATATTCAGAGTTCAGAGTTAACAATGTTCAGAGTTTAGAAGCAGAGTTCAGAAGCCAATAGAGTTCACGAAAGAATTCAGAACGGAAAGATGCTGAGAGAATCGTTTCTATCGACGGAAAGAAGCAAAATTTGGCACAGATCTTGTACAACGCAGCAGTGATGATCTTCTGCAACGCCTCTATAGCCTACACATTGCGTATACACATATTTTTTAGAGATGATTTTATTTTTTAGAGAAAGAACTATATAATAGACTACACATTGCGTATACACCTTCTATGTCTAATCTCCAGAGTTTCTTAGACTTTGAACAGCGCCTCTATAGCCTTCGCATAGCCTCTATTATTTATTGTTTGATCTATAATCATAACAAACTTGACGCTGGTTTTAATGAAATTTCTCCCTTTGAGGCCAAAGTGGCCTGTGGCAATGGAAAGCAAGTACTTAGCAGGGATATCTACTGCTTGGGTCATCACTTTGACTTTGTCCAAATGGTGTCGTGTTATTTCACAACTGTTGGATTTTATGTCGGCCCAATGATAACTTATATTCATCTAGTTAGTGTGTGCACGGGACTCTTGAATGCATTGTAATTGTTTGATTTGCCATCATGCATGTTTTTCGAGGCTCTTGTCTTAATCTTTGTGCGAGATAGTTGTCATAACGGTCACGTGCATGGAAGACGACTTGGTCTTGAGTGGAGCAAGCACGGAGGAGAGGAACCGTGCTCTTCAGTCGGCTATGGGATCTCAGTCTATTGTGCAGCTAGGTCTTGTTGTAAAATATACCGTTTTAACATAAATTTAGAATTAATTCTAGCATAGTTAAAAAAACACAAGAATGATACCAGAGGCACAAAAATGACTTAACATGTACATATATAATCTTTTGAAGTCATTCAAGTAGAATCTTATGCCCAACATATATATCATGTGAACGTCTAAAATAAGCATAATACTAAAACTTTGAATGTTATTTATTGCTTTTACATCCATAACAAAATACAATCTTAATTATATAGGACAACTTATAGATTAGATCTTGAATTTAAATCAAACTTTGCTATTAAAGAAATTAACAGATCATGAATTAAGTCACGATATAATTCAGAACGGAGAGATGCTGAGAGAATCGTTTCTATTGACGGAAAGAAGCAAAATTTGGCGGAGACACTCGCACGAACCTGAAAGCTAAACCTAGGCAATGGAAAATAAAGGAAGGAAGTTGGCTATCTATCCGTCGTAAACCAGAACGACACTTCATAATAAGGCCCGCATGGCGTGAAATATATTTCTACGGGCATTCGGTGACAATCTCGTAAGGAATGTCGTCGAGCTCCTCGTCTTCCATCGCTGCCATTCCTCAACTCCATCCTCCGCGTCGCTCCAACGCATCGGCCATCTTCTCCAACGCATCCCCCATCTTCTGCAACGCAGCAGTGATGATCTTGTCCAACGCAGTGGCAGCGCAAAACAGCAGCCGATCCCATCTTGATCTCCTCCTCCTCCTTCTTAGCAATCCTCTATAGCCTTACCCTCCAATCTTGGATCGTTGGCTAATTTGATCGATCTTGGCCGATTTGATTCTTTCTCGAATTGTTTCTTTCTTTGGGTCGCAGATATATATATAGGAGGCGGGCGGAGAGCGAAAGACTCGAATCCATCTTGGACTCGGGCCTTACCCAAATTAATATGACAATTCCTAAAACCATAGCGAATCGAATCTTGAGATTCGATAGAAAGTTTTAGTTTCCTTTTGTGATGTTTATATATACCTTTAAATCCACACACGTCGAGATAGAAACCTTTAAATCGTGATACCGCGAGATAGAAACCGTCGAGCTAGAAAGTTTACATTTTTCTCATCATTGTTCCTTTTCAGACTATCATTTGTTTCTGCTTTATGTGAGACCGATTGGAGATACGATTGATCCCGTAACGAGATAATAATATGTAATATGCTAATCAATAAATAGAGGATGGACGTGTGGGTGCTTTGCACCAGCAAAGTCTCTTGTTTCATCGTTCGATTCGAGCCACGAAGCAAATTCTTGATCACGCTCACCGTCCGGATATGACTGACGAAGTTCATGGGTGTTCGATTGAACACCCAAATTTTCGACAAAAACCTAGTATATATGAGGTATAATACACACACACACACACACACACACACACACACACACACACACATATATATATATATATATATATATATATATATATATATATATATATATATATATATATATATATATAAAGATTTAGACGACTAGATAGAGAAATGGACACTTAAACTGACTTATGTAACTAATACAACTATATGACATAATGAGTCATACACGATTGACATTGCTGATTACTAATAAAGAGACACTTTTAGAAAGAAATGTGATCATTCATGCATAATGTAATTACTTACGAGATCATAACTTCATGAACGTAATGAACCGATTGGAGATACGATTGATCCTGTAATGATCAGATTCTGAAGAATGAACATAGTATTACTAGCAATCTGTCATATGGTGATCCTGTAATGAGATAATAATATGTAATATGCTAACTTTCTACACGGGTGTAGTTACACTATAATCGTATCTCACAATGTAGGAGTATCTCGATGTAGTGGTCGCTTTACACGGCAGTCTCTTGTTTCGCTGCATTATGATGCAATGATAACTATAATCTGGTATTGATAACTCTTTGAATGATAGCTTATGCATTGAATGAAACGAATTGCATACTTTATGCAAGTATCTGAAGAGATTAGGATCTTGATAATGTAGATTGATATTAACTTTTTAGAAGATAGTTCATAGAACATATACGTAGTAATATTAGAGGAGTATGTAATGTAGTATGCTATTAGACTTAACAATTGAGATCTTGCCAATGAAGCAACTTAATAAGTAACAATAATATGTAATATGCTAATCAATAATATAGGAAGCCTCTTTTCTACATGGACGGTGGTCGCTTTGCACACAGCAAAGTCTCTTGTTTCGCTGCTCCAGCCGAGCCACAAGCAAATTCTTGAGTACCGCCACCGTCGGGACTGCAGCTAGAACTGGTTCATGGGTGTTCG
Organism: Bonia amplexicaulis; assembly: GCA_036346245.1. Classification (NCBI taxonomy): domain Eukaryota; kingdom Viridiplantae; phylum Streptophyta; class Magnoliopsida; order Poales; family Poaceae; genus Bonia; species Bonia amplexicaulis. The sequence goes on along the minus strand of CM070750.1, from coordinate 50,899 downwards.
TTGAACACCCAAATTTTTGAGTACCGCCACCGTCCGACAAAAACCTAGTATATATGAGGTATAATACACACACACACACACACACACACACACATATATATATATATATATATATATATATATATATATATATATATATATATATATATATATATATATATATAGGAAGCCTCTTTCTACACCCGGGTGTAGTTACACCCCTATCGTATCTCACAATGTAGGGAGTATCTCGTGTAACGGAGGGTATGTACGTGTAGTATACAAGTATTTAAGACCATCTAGGTGGTATGAATAATTTTTCAGAAGTGGTATGTACATTGAGGAATCTTTTGCTTCAAACTCAAAACAACAAAAAGCATGTACAAATGTCGCTTGACCTATTCACTTAAGTGTTTGAGATTTCTTTTGCGCCAAGGATTGGCTTGTCATGGACAAGATAAAAGTGAAAACTCACACAACAAAGGAAATTTCCTTGAGCTTTTAAATTGGCTAGCAGAAAATTTTGAAGAATTTAACAAGGTCGTTCTAACAAGTGCTCCAAAGAATAGTCAAATGATCGCACCTACGATACTGAAAGATCTCATCAACTCTTGTGCCAAAGAAACTACTAGACTAATTATAAATGATCTTGGTGATGGTTATTTTGCAATACTTGCTGATGAATCCAGAGATGTGTACCAACAAGAACAATTGACTCTTTGTTTGCGCTATGTTGACAAACAAGGAAGGGTAGTTGAGAGGTTTCGATATTGTTCATGTTGAGGTTTCGATATTGTTCATGTTGACATCATTTGACATAGTTCTTGAATCTGTTATTAGATCAAAACTAATGCATTATATGGTATAAAAGAATTATTAGTTGTTCAAGGAATACAAAGATTCATTATCTGAATACTTATTTGGCAAGACTAAATGATAGTTCTGATAATTAGATGTTCACATTCGATTGCATTTCATTCATTACGCAGATCATTATTGTATCTAAGTGAATCAGTAGAGCACTTGCAATGTCTTATAGTGTAAACAAGAACCTATTGCATAATGTTACAAGGTCAAGTGTAATTATCTTCAAGCTAAGCGTTGAAAGAGAATTTGTGCTTTTAGCTAATATCATACAATAGACATTGGAATATCTATATGAAGAATGTAATCTAGGACTTGTGATCCGAAATGTAGATTGCATTCAGACTGAGCAGTGGTAATGTAATTGACCAAATTGATTTGAATGCTTATTGTATTTGATATGAGCATAGTAGAATGATGATAACTCTAGTGGCAATATGCTAAACATTATCGCTTTGACACTTAAAGCAAGAATTGAGTCTTTGCTTATGGACCATTCATTGAGCTTGTCTATGGTCCGTGTCTATGGTCCGTGGTAGGATCTCACTACAAAATTGTTATGCATGTTATCTATTTATATCCTTCAATCCGGCAAGTTCTTATAAAGATTGAGAAGATCACTCTTCAAGCACGAGGCTATACATGCTCAAATTATGTTGACATCATTTGAGTTTGTTTTCATGGCATACTTGTTGCTAATCATATTTGGATACACATATGACTTAAGCAATGCTTTGCAAAAGAGAGATCAAGATATTGTCAATGCTATTGATCTCATTTATTTGACAAAGACTCAATTGCAGTTATTGCGGGAGGATGATGAGTGTGATTCTTTTCTTAAATATGTCACTTTCTTTTGTGTGAAGCATGGCATCAAAGTTGCTCAAATGGATGATTTATATAAGCCGGTTGCAAGATCCAAAAGGTTCTAAAAAAAGTCAAGAAAATCCATCGCCCATGTTGAAATGTTCTTACATCTTGCACGAGGACGTGTCTGCTGCAGTTCGAAAGACAAATGACCTGCACAGCTAAGCTCAACGGTAGGACGCTAGCGAGTACGGTCGTCATGCGCTCACCGATAGCCGGACGACCTAGCAGAGCGCTATGGCACGCTATTTGCCTCCGAACAGCGTAGCTAATTAGCATTTCATCTATTGCCTATTCCGTGAGTATATATTAGCTGGATACGAATCTGGATATATAGTATAATGACTGAATTGTCAAAACCGACAGGCCGAAGCGATTGTCGCACTGCACAGCATAGTCACCTGTACCCGAGCAATAATCGTAGCACGCAGCATGCACCGCGTTGACATGAGCCTTGAGTATCTCGATGAGAGGTTCATCAAGAATCGACTTGCAAGCTGCAGCACTAGCTTGGTCGCACTAGATGGCTAGGAACAGCGGAAGACAGTCGAAGCTGTCAACCAATAGCGATCAGAACATCAAATGCTGAACTTGGTCAATGCTCAGTTCGAGTCACGTCGGCAGCAGACGAATACATTGACATGATAATGGCATCTATCATATTCAGAGACGTCATCGGATCATATACCTTTGGCACTATTGGAATCTTAGTGAAAGTGATGCAAGACTGATCTTGGTGACCCGGCATACTGTTGGAATTGCCCTGCGTAAAGTCCGCAATAAGTCATGAACTAAGTGTAATGCTTTGTGAGTAACATCGCAGTACAAGTACATGAATCTAGTTCCAGACCAGTGATCGTGCATGCATTAATGGGCAACCAGGCCTCTCTGCATCAAGATCAGAGCCACAGAACCAGATTGCAGACACAGACCCTCCGAGGAGCTTGACCAGACATTCAACGTCTGGCATCTTAGCATTATATTACATGAATTTTGCTAGATTAAGAAGTATTAGGATTAATGTTTCTAAATATATAGTACTATGAGGATAAGTCCAATGTGTAGCGGCAGTGTTATTGATGCAGCTTCTTGAGAACTTAACGCGGGATTGATGAGGTAAACAAATATTTGCTTCTTTATGGCGTCATTCAATCCAACTAATTGACACAGTGAAGCTATATATCCAAGATGCTGTCGGCACCACGAATCGATCATCATGACCGTCATCCTAACACTATTCCGAACTGGTCTATAAGTTGTCACTTCATGGCTACGCAACAGCGCTATTACGATCTGATCTCCAGTCCTGACCTGGTCAGCGATGCTAAGTGTGCAGAATCTAGTGTCACAATTACTAGAGTCATGTCGCGACTACAAGGATAACGCGTATGCAGTGGAACTGATCTAGTAATCTCATTTATTTGACAAAGACTCAATTGCGATTATTGCGGAGGATGATGAGTGTGATTCTTTTCTTTACCCGTCATCCTCAAGAAGCATCAAATTTCAAACGATATTTCGTCGAAGTATCATCATTTGCTTTATGACAAGGACAACTTATGTCACTTTCTTTGTGTGAAGCATGTGAGTAGGTAATCGTGTTGCAATTAGTCTGTGGCTGGTCCAAATTAGAGACCTTCAGCAATGTCTCGACATAGTTGGTTCTCGAGTCCGATTATATATTGTCTACGGAGGATGATGAGTGTGATTCTTTTCTTAAATATGTCACTTTTGTGTGAAGCATGGCATCAAAGTTGCTCAAATGGATGATTTATATAAGTCGTTGCAAGATCCAAAAGGTTCTAAAAAGTCAAGAAAATCCATCGCCCATGTTGAAATGTTTAAGTGTTATTGACATGATACAGGACATTTGGCAACATTGTATATCCTATGTCATATTGAGCATTATTACATACTGCTTGTATTATATAGAGTTATGGTCAGATTTCTTGATTGTTAATTGTTTTGGTCTACTGACAGGTGCGTGGCGTCATTCAATCCAACTAATTCATTTGTGTTTATGACAAGGACAACTTGATTAGGCTTGTAGCAACAAAAGAAACCATTTGTTGTTTATGACAAGGACAACTCACATAAAGCTTCGAGAACTTGCGTGGCGTCATTCAATCCAACTAATTCATTTTTGTTATGACAAGGACAACTTGATTAGGCTTGCTCGGTTTATCCTGATTAGGCTTGCTCGCTTTATCCTAAGGATTTCTCAAATACGAGTTGATGCATATTCCATGTTGAAATGTTCTTAAGTGTTATTGACGGCATATGCCTACATTTGCTACTTGTTCAGATGCTCCATTACCTTATAGCTTTACCCTTAACTTTCTAATAAACTACTTCACTTAACAGAGCATTAGCCAAGATTACCCAAGTCAATTAGTGCTATAGTAGCATTTTTGGCATCAAGCTATGATCTGCACTTAGAAATCTCAAGATACCATAAATCCACGTTCACGTGTATGAGGACTACTTTGCAATTACATTCAGTAAATGATATATGTATGTAGTATGACTGAGATTTGTTTGTATCATTTGATTGAAGCTTCCATGTTGAAATGTTCTTAAGTGTTATTGACGAGCGACTTGAGAACTTAACGCGGGATTGATGAGGTAAACAAATATTTGCTTCTTTGCGTGGCGTCATTCAATCCAACTAATTCATTTGTTGTTTATGACAAGGACAACTTGATTAGGCTTGCTCGCTTTATCCTAAGGATTTCTCAAATACGAGTTGATGCATATTCCATAAGGATTTGATGCATATTCCTCAACCTAGTAAATAAAATATTTTGGGACTTTTAAACTTTCTTAAAAAATGAGATAATAACTTCACCTCATACCCTTTTATTAGGTTTTTCATTCTAAAAACTTCCGTTTTTAATTCTCGAGCAGGCTGGAAAGCTTTAGGATTTTTTACTTGAATTTTAAGAAAAAATTTTAAACCCCCAAAATTTAAAATTCCCAAAAAAAACACGCGGGGGCCCAAACAAAATTGAAAAAAGGGCCCCCGGGGGAGAAGTTTGGGTTAACCCCAAAAACCTTGATTTGGATTAATTAAAAATTTGGGAAACCCTTTGGGTTTCAACTTGCACACTTCATTATTGATATGCGTAGAGATGAAAGGTTTAGAAAAGTGAACAACCTTTCTGAGCTCTCTGTTATGCTTGTTCAAACAAAGAAGAACCTCAATTATGCAATTATTTACAAGCTTTTCAAATTGGTGTTCATTCTTCCCATAGCAACTACTGGTGTAGAGAGAGCATTTTCTTCAATGAATTATGTGAAGAACAAGCTACGAAATAGAATGGGAGAACAATACCTGAATGACTGCTTGGGTAAACTTCTTGAGCGAGAATTTTTTCTGCAAGGTAAGGATGATAACATTATATCACGCTTCAAAGGCATGAAGCATCGCCGAGTTAATTTGTGAACTTTTGTAATTATTTTGTAATATCTTTATATTATTTGATATATTATCCCTAGTACGAATAATTATCCCTAGGACGTAGTACTCGCTCAACTTCCGCGGATCCCTCCCACCCCACAGCTTCGAGGGCGGAGGACTAGTCGCGTCACCCATCATCCATGAGTGACACCGGTGGTTCTCATCGTAGAACTGTTCGAGAAGCTCTGGTAAAGACATACATTTCAACAAATAGGATAGACCAAATATTAGTGCGAAGATTGATAATGGCACTAAAATACTACAAGTTAGTGATTACATGCATGTAATTACATACGAATAATTCATTAGTTACCAACAATTTGATTATCCATCCGAAAAATTACGAGTGATTCATGGCAGTCGTCCTTAGTACTTTACTTAGCACTAACTCATTATTTAATCCTAACTAATTGCCACTACGACGGTTGACAAAAATGATATTTTTATCAATACGGCAGGCATACGGCCATTTTTGTAATTAGCAAACAGTGCTAAATATGCCAAAAACTCTTCAAAGATTTGTCATATATATTTTTATAATTAGCAAACAATGCTCTCTCTGTATATATACATACATACAGATATATACATACATACATATACATACATATCACTGAAATAGGGCACCCCGTGATGTCTGGGCATCAAGCCTCTGTGCCTTTGGGTTGCTTTTAGATGCGTGCAAGTGCAATGATATATAATATATCAGGTTAACCCGTTAACATTCATTAATTTGAAAAAGCATCAATTTGGAAAGGAAGTCATTGATTTAGCATACTGAATCAATCATGGATGGAAAGTCTCAATTATGAAGGCTGGGCACCATGGTGCCTCTGTTATTTATACTACATATATGTGTGTGGAGTATATGCAAGTTATTACGTGTATTTTGCAGCAGGGCATAGGAGGAGAATAAGATGCATGCCTTGATCTTTTTTGCTATAGTTTACGACTTTTGGCTGCAGTTTATAGTTTTAGATTGTTCGTGAGAGAAAGTGCGAATAAGATAAACTCGTGTGTGATTTTGGCCGATATAAATAAAGTTACTATAGCATATACTATAATTAATTTATAGATTTATTTTAAAAAGATATTCTGTTTAAAAATTAGTCACTGTAAAAATATCAAAACAGTTTTAAAAACTAAAAAGTAGATGCCCTGTCGTCTCCTCGTGTGGATGATGCATGTACTGTTTCCTTCCTATCCTGCAGGCTCCAGGTCCTCGTTGCATTGTTAGCCCGCCAAGGCTGCTGTCTTCTTCATTGGGCCTCTGCCGAGCTGTGCATGCACCTACTACTTTTCGATCAGTCATTGCCCACGACTCACAAGGTTACGTCCTTACAGAGGATCAGGTCATAGAATCACAACTTTATCAATTTTTTAAAAGCATATATATTTTATATAAAAATTAAATTATATTTCTAAATATTCAAGTCTATAGTAGATTTTTTGAATTTAATTTTGTAATTTGAGTACACTTATTCATGTTTTATTGAATTAAGATTGATTTTTGAAACTAATTTAATTATTTTAATAAACTGATATCTAAAAATGTAATATGTCAAGGAATACTTTTTACCCTAGAACAACATGTAAACAACAGAATAAAGTAAATTAAAGTAGTGCAACTTAAACTAGCAACATATAATATCGAATTTTATATGGTAATATAGTTTGTTGATCCTATTGCGATCCTAATGATCTACTTCTAGTAGAATCGTACGATATTATGATACATATCGTGATACTGATATCTTTGGTCCACAGTCCTTAATTTGTTTTTGTTTGATGGTCGCTAGTACTGCTTCCATCAATTCAAATGTATTAAACTACAAAACAGATGAGACACTCCAAATATACGATGGCTAGCTTAGCCACTTACTGAAATATTGAGCCCTCATCTCCATCTTAAAATTCGCAAGAAATTAAACTAGTACTATACAGAGTGACAAATGATTCACCAGCTAGCTCTCTGCTCCATTATATTCATTCATTCTACTCATGTTTAACTGCTTGTACAAACAAAAACATGCACGTCTAGCTTATATGTGATATCCATTTATATCTATAAACTCCATTAATTGTCCATGCGTGTAAATTCATCCTTGTTCCTAATTGATTTTTTTTTTTGCTTCTACAAGTTTTTTTCTCGATCGAAGACATTTTCTTCTAGAAGTTGAGCACGCTGCCGGCGTAGTATGGAGACCAGCTCTCCATCCAGGGGCTCCTCAGCTGCGTCAGGAACGGGTCCTGCATCCACTCCAGCCCGCCCCCGCCGTGCCTCGCCACGTCCAGCTGCGGCAGGCTCAGCGTCGTCGGCCTCACCACCGCCGCCGCATCATCCGCGGCCTCTTTCTTCATGCCGCCGCCGAGCATCTCCTCGGTGGCATGATGGACATCGTGGTCCGACGAGGAGATGGAGTCGACGGGCGAGCCGGTGTTGTGGGAGGCGGCGGACGGCGTCGCGGCGCGCGAGCTCCTCCATGGCCACCCTCTGCTCCAGCTCCTTGAGCGACACCGCCTTCCGGTAGATCTTGCACAGCACAATATCCTCCTGCATTGCACGCATCAGTTCAGATAAAGAATTAGCACACATTGATCTGTTCAAGTTCAACACGCGTGCAGTCAAAAAACATTGCTTTCGATCGTAGCACAAGCTAGACATGGAAAAATATCCCTACTTTTCAAAGCACGCGCGCCAGATACTTTGACTACGACGAGCAGGACAGAGTTAATTTCCCACAGCATATATGGACTACTTCTCTGTCGAACTTACTAGCAAAGACTCGCGCGAAAAGCCCAAGTCAAACTCTAGCGTTTCACAAACTCGAAATCACATATACTAGTAGTTATATACCACTACACTGAATCTTCCAAAATAATTGAAGACTGAATTTTTATTCTCCTCAGGTTCATGAGGCTTGCAAACTAATCATCTTGGGTTATAGATGTAACATGCATGCATGCATATATGTACCTTGGGCTGGTTGTTGGTAGGCTCGGCGGCGGCGGCGGCGGCGGTATCGCAGGTGGGGGCGTCGGGGAGTCGGTACTCGTTCATGACCCAGTCGGTCTTGGTGCCTCGTGGCGCCCGTCCCTCGTAGTAGACCAGCGTCTTCTTCAACCCGATGAGCCGTTTCGGGTCGGCGGCGCACCGCACCGCGCGGTCCGACCCGGTGGCCTTCCAGAACCCCCGCTCCGTCGTCCGGCTAGGCCGCCCGCCGCTGCAGCCCCCCGCCTGCTTCCGGTCACGCGGCACGAAGAAGTACCACTCCCGCTCACCGATCCGAGCGAGCCCTGCGCGCGTACGTGCATGGACATGCATCAACTAAATCTCCATGCATTTTTCGTACTAGCTAGCTAGTCCACGTACTAATTAACCAAGGTTGAAGGACATGCACGCGCGCACCTGGTAGCTCCCGTGGGTCGTGGCGGTAGAGATGGACGGTCGGGATGATGTCGAACTTGAGCTTCTTCCCGTGCACCACCTGCTTCAGGTAGAACTCCAGCAGCTCCTCCTCCGTCGGGTGGAACCGGAAACCCGGCAGCTCCAGCTCCGGCGCACCGCCGCCTCCTCCTGCACCTCGCCGGTCCATGTTAACTGAGGCTAACTAGATAGATATCAGTGTACGTGGTGTTGTTTGTCTGTTTGATGGATGAGTTGGGAAGAGAGTGGCCTGGTTTTGTACACATATATAGGCCGGGGTTGGGTGGAGGACTGATGCGTGAGAGGGAAAGGGTTGTCTCTTAATTTCCAAGTCTTCTCCATCGTCACAGCTGACTTCTTCTACTGTCCCAATAGCTAGAGTGTGTGTGTCTGGACTGTCTCAAGGGCCTTGGAATTCTTAATTTGTACTTTGTGCTACCTAGTGATTAATTGTTAATTTGGGCAAGAGTGATTTGTTTACCAGTAAGCACTACTAGCTAGCCCCAAGCAGTTCGTACTATATTTATTTATTTTGGGCATGTCCGGGTTGAGGGTTATCATTTCTTAATTACCCGATCAGAGTGTGGATAGCTAGCCTGCTGAATTATATATAGTACTAACTGTTTATTTCTGTAAAGAGAGGATATCAATAGGGTTAGGCTGTGTCTGTAATTAGTCTCTCAAGTTGATGCATACTGAGGCTTTTCATTAGCAAAAGGAAATCAATAGGGTTAGGTTGTGTCTTTCTGGTAGTGTTCCCTGTTAAAATCCACTAGGCTTTGCACAATGGAGTTTCCCCTAGCTAAAGATCGTGGAAAAATGTAAGATTTCCATCAAGTGATAAGAAAAATAATATTCTGAGATTCGAAAACCTGTCAAGAAAGAAAAAAAGCTAGGTAGCAAATATTAAATATGTATAAACAGATTTAGTACTCCAACGGCGAGCACACCGAACATCAGGTAAGAGAAGTTTTCTCAATATGAAAATGCAAGAAGCTCAAGCATACTTTACTAGTCAAGAGTTGATCATGAATGTAGTAGTTCACTACTGTAAGGTATTAAGTATACTTTAGCACGTTTAAATTTCATGATCACGCACTATATATCAACTGGAAATTTCTACCAATGTACAATCAAGTTTGCTAATGTAATACAGTATAGTATAACTCATTCCTAGTGTTATACTCTGATCCGTCTTCTTATGCGCAGCTCCAGATCGAGTAAGAGTTTATGAGATACGGCATGAGCGTACATGGTATCAACAATGAAGTAGCTAAATCTCGTAGAGAGAACCGAAATAACGATGCTGAAACAATCACAACGAGAGAGGATGATTTGGTGAAACCAACCATAAATTCCTCAAAGCACGACCTCAAAACAGTACAAGGGTTATCGCTCTTTCACAATCCTCTCGAGTCTTTTAAGACTCTTAGATCCTTACTCTATACAAAAAATAGTGTTAAAGAATAACACAGCCTCTAATCCTCTCGTACCACTCCTGCTTTGGATGAGTTGGTTTGTGGCATGGCTTCTTGCTCGAGTCCCCACAGATGGTGCCAACTGACGTCTGTATGAATCCAGACAGTAAACTTAGAAGTACCCCTGATCAGATATGGAGACACCGAGGATGAGAAGGAACTGAAGGAGAAGTACTTAACCACCAAGTGTATTCAATATGGGTGTCTAGGGTTACAAAAATGGCCCCCTCTCCTATTACAAGGGGTCCTATTTATAGAGAGAGAGGAAGACGAGTGAAGTTACATGTTTGTCCTTGGGACCTAGTTTACTCCTAGGGGTATCCACATCATTTGCTCTATGTCACGCCCGGGACTTTAGGGTCGGTCTCGGACCTCGCCCGGGGTTGGCTCCAGACCCCTCCAGGGTGGATCTTGTATACTTTGCCCAGGATTGGCCCCGGACCCTCTGGGGTCGGTCTTATCTACCTCGCCTAACGTTGACTTGGGAACGACTCGGGGTAGACTCTCCGATGGGTGTCATCGTGCTAAGGTGATCGTGGGCCCGAGGTAGCGAGGAGATCCTCCCCCAACAAATATTGTTGAAGTATGAATCCTACTTTAAAGATAAATAGGAAACCTAATTCAATTAGCACATCTCTCCATGATTTAGTTCACACTACTGGAGGCCACACAAAAGATCCTGCAGAATAGGGAATGCGAGGGAGAAGTGAGTGGCTGCAAACCTGCAAAGCGACAAGAAGACTTGGTCCACTGGTGCACACTAATAAAAGTAACGGTGTTTCTAATTACTACTGATTACGATATGTGTGTGGCGAGCAGATTGGGTCGTCGACGTAGCTTTCGAAAGGATGCGGAGATAATCATCTGACTCGCTAAGTATAATTTACGAAGCCATTATTGACCCTACGTTAATTCTTATGCAGCCATGCAACAGTTTTTCAGAAAAAAAAAATCACAATTTAGATGGCTGAGCACACCTTTTAACTGTTTGATTTTTTTAATTAACAAATGACCCTTAATAATTACCTTTTGTTAGTCTTAGGGAAAATAATACTTGTTGTAAGTAGCATCATTTTCTAAGTAGGTTTTTAGTTGCGACTGATGAATAGTAGTGTATTATATAAGAATAATGGTGCAATAAAAAACACTGCTACATTCAGACCGCCATATGACTTACGAAATTATAATATAATAAAATACAGAGTGCGTTACAATATGTGAAAGGAAAAGTAGCGACGGATGAACAGTAGTGGCTGATAGAAGCGGTTATAAAAGCTAGGGTGTTCATATTAGCTTCGAGAAGTATAAGTTAGAAGTAGAAGTCAATATAACTCATATTGGGAATATAGAAATTTTACAAGCACTCTGCAGCCCTGTATAGAAATTTTACAAGCATCACGAGAGTTTTTGTGGTAGGCATGCTCGGCGTAGCGTTGTAGGGTTCGATTCCTTTGATATCGATGGCTTTACTTTTGACAGAATACTTTGAACTGGTAAAAGGTAATCAATATTTGAAGAATGAATGAATGGCTGGACCACTAAACTATCCAGGAAGCCTCATGAACAGAGAAAAAAAACCATTAATTTCCAGTAGGATCCGTATATTTTCGACAAGATTGCAAGAGCACAAATGGTTTGACGTGCTTACAGTCAATCCAATTGGTGTGTGTCCATTAGTCGCGTGAGGTCATGACTTCCACAAGTAGTTCCAACTGGAGAACATGATGAGGTCCTCCTGATAGTGCTATCTTCAGATATCTCCAATTCTCTCTCCATTTTTTCAAGTCTCTCTCCCTCTCTGAACACAAAAAACTGTGTTGAATTGTTCCAAGTCTTGTGATTATTCTTCTTTTGACGAAATTACTTTCCAAGTGGAAAATCATTGCAGATAGTTTTGGCGGCCGCTGCGCAAAAGACTAATGGTTTGTTAAAGTGGTTTCATTTTTCAGGTACAAGTCCATTCGCCTCCTTAGACATTAGTACATGTTGAGACTGGGGAAAGATCTGAATTGCCTTCTGCATTCTCTTGTTCTTTCATAGGAAGCAACCTACCTTGGAAATTCTCGTCTGAACGGTAAACTAACTAATAGCTAAGGAAAATAGACTGAATGACGAAGCTTCATAGGCAATGCATCGTGCTAGTTAAGAGTATCAGGACGCAAAGATTAATATGGACTAGTAATATCTGTAAACCAAATGGTTCTTGTTTGCCTCAAGATTAATCTCACAGTATCAGTCGCATTGCATGATGACTTGACAGAGCTCCTGATGCTAGTGCGGCGCAGCCATCTTAAGGAACTAAGAGGAAAAGGATCTTCATATATACTATTTTTTTGTTATGATTTAAAAGGGAAGCATAGGATAAATACCACATGGTGAGCACTGTATATTTTAGCAGTGTGACAGGTCACAACAATAGACGGACTTGTCTGGTGCTAGGAGACTGGAGACAGACAAGATTGATGAGCTTAGCTGCAGCATAGAAATCAAGAAAGGAAGACTTGGCAGTGGCAGTATACAGCAATGCATGCGTCCACATCAATTGGACCAGTTCTTCCATCAGCTCCGATCCTGCACTAGTCGTTGTTGTTGATCTCGTTAAGTCCATGGTTGCACTTGCACTCCTCTGCTTGCAATCACCACAGAAAGGAAAGGAGAAGAAGCTGGCCATGGTTGTGCTTTGAAACGGTCCAAGTCTTGAGCGATGCAACATTTGGCCTCTGCTGCTGGTGGTGGGTCAGTGGTCAGTGCTGAGAATGATGACCATGATGTCTCGGTTCAGCTTAGTACGGACACAGAGAGTCAATCACATCATGTTAATAGCTTGTGTTTTAGTGTATGGACCAGTTGAGATATTTGCTTACCGTTTAGGATATCCTCGAGGATACCATAAGAACTCGTGCGGCGCTAGCCCGAGGAGGATGCCTGAAATGACCGAAATTTTTTCAAAGATTTTCAAATTTTTATTGAATTTCCTTTTGGTTTTGTTTCCCTTCTCAATCTGGCAACTCTCCTTGAAATGCACAATCCCCTTTTGGCCTCTCCGCTTCTTCCTTCGCTTGGCGCATTTCCAGCAGCCGCTTCCGCCGCTGCTCTTCCGCCCTCGCCTTTCCACGCGGCCGTCGCGCCCCCGTTTGCCGCACGCCTGCCAGAGTTACTCAACCGCCTTCGCCCCATCACTGCCGCAGGGACCCTCTGTGCAGCCGTCACCGCCCGTCGACCTCGTTCCCCCTCTCTCTCACGCGCGTGACCTACCGCCGGACCAAGCTCTCGTCACTACGAGCCCTGCTCTCCCCACGTGACGTGAGTGCTCAACCACCCCGAGCCAGCTGTCTTGGTCCTTCACCATCGCCCGTGCGATCGTTTGTCACCTCGCCTACCTGCCCTTGCCTCAGGAAGACCTCACCCCGCCTCCTTTTTCTCCCTGCCAGCACCGCTCAAAGCTCCACTCCGCTCTCCTCGCACCTTTACGGCTCTAGAGCTCATTCCCTTCCGCAGATGGTGTAACACCCTGCCCATCCTCTGGGCCTAGAGTGCTACCATCATCGCATTAAAAATAATAATATTTTTAGAACAGCTGCTAAACAACTTAAGCAAACTATACTTTTTCATACGACAACGACCACTTACACCATACCCTTTTTTTAGCAACTATTCTAACTTGCTAGTGGAGTTAAACATACTATCAAAAGTTGGTTAAGTGACGTGCTGCAGGAACGTGAAGATATTCATGTGCTACACCCGCCCGTGCATGTCGTTCTCAACGGTCACCTAAAAAAAAAACAACAAAGCAAGGGTGAGTCGAAAGACTCAGCAAGAACATAATAGGACAATAATTACTATCCAAACACGAACACAATTTAATCCAGCCATAGCAGACTCTGCATACATAGCCATGCTCGTATCATCATTTTCAAAGTTCCACATTTCCACATCATTAATGCAATGCATCCTGCTCTACATGCACATTTGCTCATCACATTGCAAATACCGGTATTGCCGAGTGAACACCCGTCGATGTTCACCCATAACTGGGCCCGCCCATTACTGAGACGGGGTCTATCCACTCCCGTGGAGGCCTACTGAAGTAGGTCTTACTCAAGAGCACTCCGGATTAGTCCGCTAGCTTTACTCGTAGCTAGGGACTTTCTCACCGCCCTCACTCTTGAGTGCACATAATGCAAATGCATATGCTCATTGTCATAATCATGCTCATCATTAACATCATTAGCAGGTAAGCATCATTGCTCACATTACTCCATCATCATTACCATCACTTACCATACAACTTTACATCATGTAAGCACCACATTTCCACATAAATATCATGTAATCATCGCATTTCCGCATAAACATTATCACATCATGTAAACATCGCATATTCATGCACTCTATGGTCTACCGCTCTACCATGCACTTGCCTGTTAACCAAATGGAGCGAAGCGACGTGCGGACGGTGTCGACTCAGGACCTTCACCTATACAAACGTCAACCCGACTCAATGCATCGAATAAAAAACAGGACTTAAGCGGACAACGACGATTCTACACCCTGACCCAACTCGGGCAAAAATACCCGGGATTAAGGACCCGTCACGCAAGTACCAATCCCATTTTCTTTTCTTTTATTTTTCTCCTTTTTTCTTTTCTCTCTTTTTTTCCTCTTCTTTTCTCTCTCTCTTCCTTTCTCTTTTTTTTTTCTTTCGGCCGATTGGCCTTATCCCCTCCTTTTTCTTTCTTTCTTATCCGGCCCCTCTCTCTCCCCTTCTTTTTCTTTCGGCCGGTCGGCCTCCTCCTCATTTACTCACTTGGGCGCATGGCAGCGGTGTCGCCGGCGGCTCTCCCGCGCCCCTTCCTCTCCTCTCCTACCCTCACTCTCTCTCTTCCATGCGCTGATCGCATCCGGCGCTTCTCCCGGTGGCTGACGGCCTGGCGAGCTCGGCTCGCCGCCCTCGGCTCACCGCCGTCCCCTACTCGCCCCTTCTACCTCGCCTCGGATCCGCCGGCCCAGACCGGATCGCCGCCTCCCCTTGCGCTGCGACGGTGGGGCCTGGGCGCCGCCGTCCGGTCGGCATGGCCGGCTACCATCCTCGGCTCCGACTGCGCCTCCACGCCTCCACGGCTCCCGGCCCGGCTGGCTCGCCGGCCACGGCTTCTTGCGCCTACCACCCTATCGAGGCGATCTCCCCTCTCTAGCTTTGATTTGCTTTACCTTTTGCATGCTATTGTGCTGTGCTAGGGGGTTGTGGAGGGATGGTGTATGTACTCACGGGTTGGCTTACGCGTGGGCTCGGCAGTCGTGGTTGTCGCCGTCCCCGGATGGTGTCGGCTTGATGAGGGTTTGGCGGTCGCCGGCGTCCTCTGCTGCCGTCGATGTCGTCCTCTCGCGCTTGCCCTTCTGGGTTCCTTCGGGTCTCCTCTCTTCTTGCCCTCCTCCTCCTTGCCCTTGCTTGCTCTCTTCCTCTCGGTGGGAGGAAAAGTGAGGTGGAGCTAGGTGGCTCTCAGGCGTGGCGAAAAATGGGGCAAGAAAAAGGGCTGTGATGCTTGGCGCCAGGCGGGGGTGGCGACATGCAACATGCCACGGCTTGGGATAGTGGCAGATGCAAAAAGGCGAGCTTCTCAGCCGTCCCACCGCTCTCACTGCGCATTTCCCTTTATGCCCTTCCCCTTAAGCCTTGGCTGGAAATGACACTATGGGCATTAAGGTCAAACAGTAGTCCTACACTATTTGGCGCTCTCCTACTGCGGCAGATAAATTGACGACAGGTAAGAACAGAATTCTCGGCCGAATGACGAAAACCCACATCGCGAGACGGTGCCGACTGGCCCTGGACGGTCTGGGAACCTCTGAGAGCGCTACTTTTAGTCGCTTTCTAGACGGTGCCGACCGTCCCTGGGTAGTCTGGGAACCTCTGCGAGCGTTACATATTCGGCATTCTAAAAGCCGATGGGTCTGACGGCAAAACCGCTAATTCCTTTCTTAAATCTCTCTTTTGCAAACCAGTGGTATTACAGATGGCCCCTGGCCACCCTCAATCGCTCGCCAAGGCCACCCAACTGAGCTTCCCTTCGCCTTACCTCCGCCGCCAATCTCCCCTGAGTAGACAGTACACTTTTTACTCCCCTGAGCTTCCCTTCGCCGTACCTCTGCCGCCAAGGCCAAATCAGTACACTTTTTACTACCATCTTCCTATTAATCCATCTTACAAAACGCACCATTTAAAAGGTAGTTACTGTAGACAGTACGAGCATAAGCCAGCTATAAGCTGGTTTGAACCTAGCCATTATTTCACAAGTTTTGCACAAAACCTTTCAAATTAAATGCACACTAGTAGGCAAATGAGCAAGCTTCAAAATTGTATGCCCGGTAGACGGTAGTCCTACTCAAGCATCCAAAATTGCTCACGTGTAAAACAAACCGAGGAAATGTCGATTACTACTAATTTTCTCTAACTTGTAAAGAAAATGATCATGGCTCAAACCGGTAGTCCTAGTCGGACGTCCAAAATATATTGAAACTATATAAACATATTGCACCATAATCTTCAATCACAAGCTGCATAGCATACATAACATACTCCAACATCTAAATTGGATTTTCCAAAAACCCCAACCCTAGCACTAATTGTAACTCTAAACCTAATCCGAACTTGTATTGGTTGCCCACGTAAAATACTACAACATCCTAATTGGATTATATAAAAACTCTTATAGCCTGCCGCCGCTGCTGTCGTTGAAGATGAAAGCAAGCCTGCTCTGTGATCTGAACAAAGGAAACAGGCAATGAACCTTCATATCTTCAGTAACAACACCTGAGACATTCTTCAGTTCTTCAGTCAGTAGCACGAGGTACAATCCATGCACATATACCCATTAGAAATTGCAAACAAACATCAGTTTCTATTCTGGGCCGAAAGCCAGAAACTTAATTTTACATAGGACGGCCGGGGCTTGCGCATATTGGGTACCGTACACATAGCTAGAGTTAACCTTGGACTCTGCAGCCCAGGTCTCATCCCACACCAACACTTCTTATTTTCTTTCTGTAAAACTATACATGCGGTTTATATCATAGGTAACCTCAGCTAAAGAACCATAACCAAGTCCAAGGCAGCCAGAATATGAAGTTTGCACAACTCAATACCACCACCACTGCTAGCTATAACAGAAGTATTATTACAAGGGCACCAGCAGCCCGGTCCTGATCGAGAAAAGACCTGGTGCTTCATTTGCAGTCTTCGTCAGAAGACCGAAACACAAACTTCATCCCCCTTCTTGCCAGAATCATCCACGTCTGATGTCTTTCTGGAACCCCTCCCACCACCAGAAGTTGCCTCCCCATCTGACTCTTTGGTAGTAGGCGTCTTGGCGTGAGTAGCATCAACATCGATACACTCCGGAGCAATCTTTCCAGAAGCAGCTGCTCCTTCCCTCTTACGCCCTTCACCTTTTTCATCAACGCGATAGTAAGCCTGACACCAAAACATTTTGTGAGGTCGTACTGCGATTCGTCGTTGTTAATTAGTTAAGGTAACTTCACAGAATCAACATTACCACACAAGTGTGGGGCGGAGAAAGGACTTTGAATGAGTTAGGGCGGTTGTTGAAGTTTGTTTCGGGTGCTCCTGGTACTCCTTCAGGTGACGTGAAGTGATCCACATCGTGACCAACCTGCGATGCAACAGAGATCAATACCGCAAATAAGATTATCTGATGCAAATGCATCGTGACCAACCTGCGATGCAACAGAGATCAATAGGAGAAGAAGAGTGCAAAACAGATTTTGAGCATTTATTGTCTTTGCTTACTCTTCCATGTCCACCAAACACCAAAGCATCGGAGTCCAGAGCTACTTTGTACTTCCCAGGCAAATCGCATCCGACTTTGTAACTATACATTTTGCAAATGGAGACGAGATTAAGCACATTAGACGCTAAGCAGAAAGAATTTCAGAAGGCAAAGCTTGCAATAAATCAGTTACCCCTCGTAAGTTTTACTGGGATGAAAATTGAAAATGAAAACCAAATCTCCACGTTCAAAGACAATAACCTGAAAAAGAAGTTGGAATTAACTGCATAGTGTTTTTTAAGAAAACAATGGTTCACATCAAATGGCTAGAGTTTCACCTTGTTTGGTCACATAGAACGCACAAGCAGGTCAGATTTACTATTTTTCCTAAGAAAGAAACAAATTATGCAACTAGTGCCCGCACTAAAGATTCTACAGCTAATTACCTTTTCATCCTCATTCATGTCGCTGACAATCTGCTTTGATGATGATAGGAAGGAAAAGTTCTCGTCGAGCGCATTCATTGCTTGATCAAATGTGTTCATGTACTGTTCAACGTTGGTGCAATAAATTTTTTTGATATGTTAGGTCAAATTGCAAGCTTGATTGCAGAAAAGCTGGAGAAAATATGACAAATTCCGTGAAAGGATATATTGCTTATCATATGCAGAGAAAAAAACTTCCTTTGAACAAAACAACCCTCCATTGGCCTTGGGAAATATATTCCTTTGTCTTTAGAATAAATTTTGGAAAATGCGATGCAAATTTATGCATGGAAAATGTATGTGCTCAACATCAGTAATGTGTAAGAATCAATAAAATTAGTAGGTTGCCACAGGAAAGATTGATCATTGTACTGAGCAACAAGTAGTAGATCGCACAATTTACGCGAGTAGGAAAGACTTGATATAAAGTTTTACAAGGGACATTTGAGCCCAATGTAGAAGTGAGGTGAAACCTGCTGTAAATAGCTAGAATCATAGATAAAGGGAAGGTAATGATGGAAGAGAACCTAAAAGCTACCAAAACTGAAAATATATGAACATGCATAGGCAAAACCTTGTATCGTAGGTGATCAGTGTTGACAAGGCTCCACTGACGTCTGCATTTATCATAACTCCAATTGTTGCCTTCTCTTGGAAAGTCAATCCACTCTGGGTGGCCAAACTAAAGGAAAATTTACCATCACTATGAGTTAGAAAAGAGATATGAGAGCTGCGGAGTAGCAGCAATGTGCTATCTACTGCCCATTTTGTGCAAGGAACTCGTCTTATATGTAAAACATAAATAGCCTAAGAAATACTTTATACTATCTTTATATCATTTAATATCAGTATAAAATAAATCTTTCAAACAACAAATGGTCATATGTATGTGATTTCAACATACACATAGATTGGAAAAGAGGATGGCCAGCAATAAACAGAAGATGCACCATGCATAAAGACAACAATGATTTAGAACTAAGATTAACTACCAGCAAAACTAAATGACAATTGCTATCATGGAAATGGCTGTTATGTACTTGGGTATATTAGAAAACAGAGGGGGATTTTAATGGGAACAAGTTTTAACAGATTAATGAGGAAAAATGAAGGAATCATGAAACACACTAATGGGAAACAAGTTTTAACAGATCACTCAGATATTACCTCGTTTCCCATAAAATTTAAGTAGCCATCACCTCCAAGGGCCATTGTGATGAAGTGAATCATCTGAAATATTTGGAACAAAATTAGCCAAACATATTAAAATGGACTAGAACACATTATCTTCAAGGGCGAACCAGAATTCTTAGTAAACCTATGAAGATTACAACAAGCATCTAGAAATAGAACCATCGAATTCACCAATACTTAAGGAGAAATGGAACCTTTTGGAGTGCAATGCCACGATCAATTGTAGGTGAAGCAGGCTGCAAGTCTGACATGCCAGTATACATTTCCTTGTCCATCAAGATAAATGCTATAGTCTTGTCGCCAACGATAGACTGAAAAATTGTGTGAAATCAACTACTCAGTAGTTGTTCCAAATTTCAATAGAAGAACATAAAGCCAACAATATGTGCCTGCGAATTCTTGGACATGCTTACATGGGCCATCTGAACACCTATGATATTATCTGACGTTAAGTAACT
The DNA here is from genome assembly GCA_036346245.1 of Bonia amplexicaulis. Classification (NCBI taxonomy): domain Eukaryota; kingdom Viridiplantae; phylum Streptophyta; class Magnoliopsida; order Poales; family Poaceae; genus Bonia; species Bonia amplexicaulis. Next base: position 30,900 of record CM070750.1, on the reverse strand, counting down.
AAAATCCATCACCCCAAGTGTTTATTTGTCTAATTTTTCTACCAAGAAAATAAAATGCTTACAAAAACTGTACCTGATCGTGGCTCTCAGCATATGCAATGCACTTTTCGGTATATCTCCTGTCAGTCAAAATCTGCACTATTTCACCGATTGACCATTCACGGTCACCTTTGTTCTTCAAGTAGTCAATCCATATATCAGGAATAGCCATAGCCAGGCGATAGTCAAACCCTATTCCACCTTCATCAACCGGCCGACAAAGCACTGGCATGCCTGAAACATCTTCGGCAATAACAGTTGCTTCTGGCAAAAGTTTGTGCATTAAATGGTTTGCGAGCATCATATAAACAACTGCATCTACATCAGTATCCAAACCGAAGTACTCCTTGTAATTTCCAGTAAATGCCATATTGATACCATGGTGATGGTATAGCATTGATGTAACCCCATCAAATCGGAAACCATCGAACATGAATTCGTCCATCCAATATCTCAAATTAGAAAGAAGAAATCTTAAGACCTCCCAATTGGCATAATTGAACAGACGACTATCCCAGACTTTATGATAGCTCCTATCTCCTGTGTGGAAATAGGACTCCTGAGTGTTTTGTCCAACATCATAGCCATTTAGACCATCTGTCACATTATTACTCACATGGCTATGAACAGCATCCATCAGAACTCGCAATCCTAAACTATGTGCCTTGTCAACAAGATATTTGAGGTCCTCTGGCGTGCCTGATCTGCTGCTAACTGCAAACAAATTTGTCACATGATACCCAAAAGAAGCATAGTAAGAATGTTCCATGATTGCCATCAACTGAACTGTGTTGTAGTTATTTGCCCGTATGCGTGGTAACACATTGTCTGCAAATTCTCTGTATGTGCTTACTTCTGGCTTTTCACCACTCATCCCCACATGAGCCTCATAGATACGTGGAGCATCAGGCTTTGGGGCCGAGGATGCTTAAACACATACCTGCAAGACAAACAGTATCAAGTATCGTGTTGCGACATACTTTGTTTTTGTGTGTTTTTTCCTCAGATATATTGCTTATGTTTAAACTGTAGTTCAATGCACTAGAAAGTAGACCTTTCACAAGTTGGAGGATCCCAGTGAACACCGTCATAAGGAGCTCCAAATTTAGAGGCATCAAAAGTTGCATAACGAATCCATGCAGGAATTCGATCAGCCCATACTCCATCTCCATGCCTAAAGCGAAACTTAACCTTGCTATTGTGAGGGATGGCAGGTTTCCCATTGACATGGCAAATCTTAATTGACCAAACGCCGAATTTATCCTTTTCCATCTTATGGTTAGCACCATTCCAGTCGTTGAAGTCACCAACAAGCTGTGCTTCCCTACATCCACAAAGTAAAAACTTCCAAGTCAGTGCATTAATCTACTAAAAATAGAGGGAAGTAAGTGCTGCCATTAAAAAATGAGCATTAGTTAATTACAAACACAAGCAGAAAAGGGAAAACATGTTTTCTCTCTTCAGTGCATCATGATCTACCAGCGATGCTTACCTTCACAGCCGAGACATGCTGTGAGTTAAAACTCGAAATGGTTATCTGTTTTTCGCTAGCTACTACTAGACAAAGCATCCCATTGCGAAAAAAAAAAGAAAAACAGTTCATAAACAGCTTCATCAGCATTTTACATGGTAACGCAAGACCATTAACAACTAGCTCCATGACATCATTAGGACTCACTGTGCAGCAGGTGCCCATTCACGATATACAGTTTCATCACCATCTGTATTGATCCCAAACTTCAAATAGCCTACAACACAAGGAAGGCCAAAAACATATAGGTGTTAGATGATGCAAAGAAAGTAGCATGCTGGTTCTTGTATGAGTGAGTATTTTATTCCGCAGATGCCATAAATACTAGCATTTTGAAGGAATGAAGTAAACCTAACCTTTAGAAAATTCTTCAAGGCTTCCCTCATGTTTGTCAATCAAACATTTCTGGTCAAGGTATCTTTTCATCCTATAACTGAAGTGGTCCTTGAATTCCACCAACTCTGGGTCCAGTTCATATATGGGAAGGTGGTCAACATCCTCTTCCGCAGTTGCCATAGTTTTGTTTTCTTGCACAGCCACTGGAACAGAAAATTTGCTCTTGACCTTGCATTTATGAACAATGGCTAGAGTGAGTTGCAGATTTAGAACTAAACAAGCAACGGAAATATATAGCTTGATGTGGCTTATCTTCCTCCCTTGTATTATTGACTACAAAACAAGACCTCAATCATCTGATCGTTGCATATTCAAAGCACAGACATTTGATTCCTTCATTAATATCAATTAGTTTTATCACACAATGTAGCAATCAGGTGCTACGTTCATCATAGAGTACATATTTCTTTGGGTTGTATTGCAGCTAATACGGCTGTAGTAGAAAAGGATGAATCACAAAATTCCAAAGAAATTTGATCGAAATCTCATTCACGTCATAAAACAGGTAAGTACGAACCCAAGTGTATATAGACTGGTCTCACCCAAACCCGAAATAGTATTCTAACCGACAAAATCCAAACTTTTTTCGCATAATCATCGTCAAATTCCATTTGCCCTGCGATAACAAAGCCTAATATTGCAAATCTGAGTAACAATTTTATTATACCTTCCCTGGCCACGACCAGCGAAGCGAGGACGGGACAGACACCACACTCACGCGCACATTGCCGCCGCCATCCTGCGAACCACCGCACCAAAGCCATCAAGAAACCAACCAACAGCAAAGAGAGAGAGAGAGAGAGAGAGAGAGAGAGAGAGAGAGAGAGAGAGAGAGAGAGAGAGAGAGAGAGAACGAGACCAAGAAAGGATCCGGAATCACGGCGACTCACCGCGATTCCCGGGGCCGCCCGATCAGCGGGAGAGGTCGAGCGCGAAGGGCGCAGCGGCAGGAGAGGAGTCGGCGAGGAAGACGACGTGAGGCACAGCATTGCAGCTGGTGGCGCTCCTGTCAGGATCGGAGGTGAGTTCCATTTCGTCAGGCTCCGAAGTCCCTCGCGATTTATAGCGCCGGCGACGGAGGAGTGACGTTTCCTCGCAGCCCCGGGACGGCGTGACAATCGCTTTGCTTCTCTTTGCTTCTTCTGGGGCCCCTGCTCTCTCTCTCTCTCTGCCGCGGTGCAGTGGAACTGTGGAAGCAGGTGGGAGGACGACGCATTGGGCCACGTGGACGGCCAGGGTGAGCTTTTGGGCCAATCAGGGTTACAGACAGAGAGAGAGAGCTTTGATTCCCATCTATCATGTCGATAAAAGCTGCTTTCATTTCTGGCCGCCGTTGGATATATATGTTCTAGCCACTAAAGCAGTTATTAGTCTTTGAAAACGTAGCTTAGCTTTTGGTGACTCATCGCAGGACAAGCGTGTGGCCAAATAATTGTATGTAATATGCTCGTGTGATCAGCTGAAGTTTCATTCCCGTTCAAACAATGCAAACAAAGAAGAATACCATTCCAAACGCAATGCCACATGCATCATCGCTTGATTGTTTGGAGGGCGGGAGCTAGTACTAGCTGCCACATCATTCAGTACTGTCTTGTCTCTACGCTTCATACTTTGATCGATTGAGTTACACAATCTGAAAAGAAAAGATCCAAGTTAAGATGGGCATTCAGTAACTTTGGTTTATTGTTTTTGTAGCTGACGGTTTTTATTTATGCTTGCTTCCAATCCGCTTTAAATGAGTTTTTTCAAATAAAAAAATACGACGCTTGCAATGAATTGTAGAGCGATCACTGATGTTACCGCAATTGCAAGTTCAGACCTCAGAGCAGCTGTCATCTTGTCATGATCTGAAGCTGCTCAGATGCGTCATGCCATATTCCAATGATTAGATTATGACATTTACAAACCTACGGCTGAAAACCGTTCATCCAGTGTCAGGGCAGTGACGGTGATGCCCCCTTCTAGACTATATGCCGCTGGAAATTTCTATGGCAAACAAGTAGGATGAAATAATTCCCTATATGCCGCTGGAAATTTCTAAAATATCTGATTATGACTCACATGTCAGTGATACAATGACATATAAAGGATGATGCAAACTTTCGATGGCAAACAAGTAATTGTCTCATAAAAAAACATGTACAGACTCAGTGCTTCCCTCACTTGCTGTAAGCCTGTAACGATAAATATAAGATCAAGAACTTAACTGCTGAAATGTCAGCTGGAAAAAAATCAACACTGATTGCCAGCTCAATTTGCCGCATTGCAGTGTCATGATAGAGACCTTACTTCTGCAGTCTGCACCCATTCCAGATTCATCAAAGCTTTGATTGATTACTGTCTTTTATCAGCAGTTAAGGAAGATTCAAAGCAACAAACATTTCCAAGAAATTCATGCCTTTAATCCTTATTCCTTAGTAATCCATCTATGTCCTCGGATTTCATACCCACCTAAGCCATGATCGCTGCTCTCTCCGCCACTTTCTGCGTTTGTGTACCCTGATTTCCTGCGATGCCTCCGTGCTTTCTTGGGGCCACTGTTGTCACTGAAGCTCCCATTCAGGAGCGGATCATCAATTCCGCTGATTACCCTGTTCAAGGATGGTGGCGAATTAATGCAGCTATCATCATTTATTTTCTTCTTTTCTTTCTCATGCTTTTTGATGTTCTGGGATATCCTGTGAAGCTTTTCATTGATTGGTTCCACTGCATGGTTGACAGTGAACTTCAAGTCATTCACAATCTGCAAGATTCAGTCAAATATGATGTTTCAATTTTGCTACAACACGTACAAAAATAATTCAAGTAAAATTGATGAAGGGGGTAACAAAAGAATAAATAGCATCTAGTTCTTACATATTCACCTCCTCCAAGTACAACATCACGAACGCTTTCTTTTATGGCAGTGGAGCATCTGAAACGATCATCTGGCTGGGGAAGCCTAATCTTGGTTGGGCGCTCACTATCCTTAACTTCATCTGGATCTAGAGGGCAGTCAACTGAAGCATAGTCTCCAAGAACTGAAACCCCTCCAATAAAACGATCATCCATTAGCTCATATGGCTTGGCAGGGAAGACGTACAGATGGACAACAGAAGCCACACCCATCTGTATTGGAAGACAAAAGACTTCGTTGGGCTTCATTTCAAATGAACACTAAAAAACATGCATTAACAAGAATTCTTTAGTGTTACAGAACTGAAATGGTAAAACAGGAATTTTTTACCACCTCTATGCAGATAATGAAGTCCTGAATACTGGACTTGAACTGCAACTCTTGAGCTATAGGGCCTCTCAACAAGCCCCAATTGTAGAGCAATGCAATCGCCACACCTTGCCACCATGTTAAGAAGACAATAGACTTGAATGTCAGAAACTTTGAAAGAGGCTTTATATGGGCTAGCTCATCCTTTATTGCAGCATAAAACTGAACAAGACAGTATAAGGCCCATGACTGACTGAAATTGAGAGCCACAGCCGTGTAAGAGTACCTGTTAAATAAGTCATTAGTTCATTAGTAGCAAGCCAATGTGTTTTAACTAATACACCATCAGATGCACGAACAAGTTCACCAATGCTAGCACATGTCCATGCAACAAATTATATGTATACAGAAAAGAGAGGGGGAAGAAATATCACGAAGCTTATAGTTTCAGAAATTTTTAGTTTGGTGCATAAGCCTGAGTTATACATAAATGCATTCCAATACAGGAGGGACATTTCCCGGGGGATTGGGGGGGTACAGGAGGGGGAACACAAGGAGGGTGAGCACCAACCATGCATTAGATGGACACAAATTGTAATTGAATCCAGTGGTGTTAGATTCATGTATGCGGATTGTGAGAATCATCCATCAAGAATCTGAGGAGGGGGGACACAAGGAGGGTGAGCACCAACCATGCATTAGATGAACGCAAATTGAAATTGAATCCAGTGGTGTTAGATTCATGTATGTGGATTGTGAGAATCATCCATCAAGAATCTAAGGAGGCAAAGTTAACACCAGAAATCAGGTTATTCAAGGCAATAGTATAATAGGACATGAATACTAGCAGCATAATTTGACAAATATATGGTAATTGGATGCTCCAAGTCGTAACTGAATCACAGGAGCAGGACAACTGAATCTGGGATACAGCAAGTGATATACCATTATGATTATACATGCATATTGACAATTTAAAAGAAAATTACCATAAATGCAATTGGAATAAAGAATTGTGGACAAAATAGTAGTACAGTAGCAACGTAGCATAAATGAGACAAGTTCATGCAAGGATCGTTGAGCAAGATATTGAGTGAAAGAAATCGATGCCCTTCATGTGTAAGTATCTCTTACCCACAGTTCCATTTAAACTCTCCTTCACAGTACACTCCAAAGGATTCAAGAATCACCGCAAGAATAGCACAGATGGTTTTTATTATCATCTGTCCCAGGAACAGGAGAATGCATTAGTTTGAATTTCCCTCACATGCGGCAAATCAAAAGGGATGGGAGATAAAAGAGCCACATACATATTGAACAAGCCCAAACTTAATGATCAAGTAGAACCATTCACCTAGAGGCCATGGTTTCAGCAGGTAATTCATTGGAAAAGGATGGTTCACATATCGTTGTTCAGATGCATGGCCTAAAAGTGGTGCATCAGAACCTGAACCACCCTCCTTTTTCAGAAATTCAATTGTCCTATCTTCCCCACCTAGCACCAACAGGACTATATAGACGGGCAAAGATATGGATGATAGCATTGGAATGGAAATTACTAGACAAGAGAGTACCTAAGCAAGCAACTAAATACCGCCCAAAACAGTACATAGCAAATGCCTCATAGCCATCTCGCAGAATCTCGATATCGACACTAACTGATGGATTCACCAATGATATGTACTGCAACAGTAGAGTAATACAAAAATTAACAGCTAAATTGACCTCAGCCAACATTGTGACTTCAAACTTCAACAAGACACAACATAGCACCTTACCGACTCAACTGCGTAGCATGGCACCATGAGAATGACACCAACAAGGAATTTCTGCTCCTGAAAAAAACACAAATGCAGCAGCAAGTCAAACACAGCTCCAACAATTTACCACATTGTTTCCAATCAGAAATACCGATCACAACCTCTGGGTTCTTGTAGGCTGACAGATGATTGAACAGCAAGAACAGGGAGAGCGAGAGCGAGATGACGACAAAAATGCCTGCGATGATTGTAGCCCAAACAGTCAGCGCATAGCTCCTGAGCACCAAGAGCAATTGCTCGGCCAATTCCATTGCCCTCTCCTCTCTCTCCACCCACTGCTCAATTCTACTCAAATTATGCCCCCTTTGGAGCCGGCGATACATTCACAACCTTCTACTGTTCCACAGTATGGTTCATACAGCATCATAATTCCCAACTCCCAACTGATACTGAAGTCCTTTTTGAGAAGGCAGGCACCAAAAGGTAGTAGCTTTATGTTCTTCCACCTAATACTCGGTGATATTCACCTGCAAGCACCAAAAAAGGTGGCATTTTTATGGGCGATTTTTAGATCGGAAGGACCAGCAAGGACAAATCCTTCATTAAAAGGGGCAGCAGAATTTAACTCGGAAAAACCTAAGTTCATAAATGAAACGAAACAAAGACCGTAGCTTTCCAGCCAATTCCTGTCAAGGATCGAAGAAGAAGGCTAGGTAAGTAAGGAACTAGAAAGAATCGCGTAAAGCTCCACGAATCGGAAGCGGAAGGCCGCAGCTTTCGGCCGAATTCCCATCAAAGATGGATTTTTTACTCTCTAATCCCACAGGAACCGCGCTATTATCCATGAATCAGAGATGAACAGGACGGGGCGAAACAATAAAAACCTCAGCAATCGGATCTGCGCCACAGGAGAGCCAACGCAGAAGGGGTCAAGGAAGAACAACACGAGATTGAAATGTTAGTCTTTGCTATCCAAGAATCCATTTAACGTATAAACAACAGGAACTTTGCCCTTGTTTCATAAAAAAAGGGAGCTTTGCCTGCCTACCAGTTACGTCTGGATTGAGATTTGGGATTGGATTAGAGAAGGGTAGGTGTTGGAATCGTAGTTATGAGACTCACAGAGGGGGACGGCGGCGATTTGTGACGACATACATGAGAGCGGTGACTCGATTTTGATACTCTCTCACACATGCTTCCAACGTTTTGGAGCCACTGTCGCTCTCCGGGCCCTCTACTCCTGTGCGTCATCCTTTCTTGTCTTTCTTTTGCTTCTTTTCTCTCTCACACGCTAGAACGGGACACGCTTCTGTATGATCGTATTTTTGTGCATCACAATGCACACAACCGTTTCGGTGGCTGGTACACGATTGGTGTCGGACAAGAGTGTCTTCCTCCGTCTTCTCGTCTCCTTCAATCGCAACGACGACAACTTCGATGGCCGTACAGTGAATAGCCCACGGTTGGCATTGGGCCACAGCATTGCACCGCCCGAGAGAGAAGGCCTATGTACTGCGACATCGTCGTTGACTTTGCGGAATCTTTGGACGTCAACCGCATCACCCTCCGTCCCGATGATCTGAACATGGTCTGCATCGGACAAGACGACGTCCTCCTCCACCTCCCCATCTCCTTCGACCACAACGACAATGACTTCGATCACCATGCCGATGGATTTCCAACGTTACAAGCGAGACATAAGAGATAAGTATAAAAAAGATTTGCTTGAGGCTATTGTCAGAATATTAAATCAATTTTTCTATAATGTGATAAATTTATCAAATTAATTCATTGTCATTTGAATCGAGTGCCGCTATCGAAAATTCGGGGCATTAGAGTATGTGAATTCGTAGAGAACTCTACACTGAATTATATGAGCTTCGTAAAAAGATATATAAAATTCTGCACGGAGCCATGCTGCCATCCCTACCTAACACGTGTACCACGGCTGCGAATGACTGCCCCAAACGCTTGGCGTGAGTAGAGGTCTAACGCTCCTTCCGACACGTCACAAGTGCGACGAGAGAAGTCCCCACTCGCTAGCTCAGCGCCCCCCTACGTGGTTGCTTTCATTTTTTTTTGGGGGGCTCCATTTATGACTTGGTTCTCTGTATTGTTACTTTTATTTTAAGGGTCGCTCTAAGATCTTGCTCATTTGAGCTTATATTTTTTGCTTTCAGAATTATCTAGTACTATTTTGGTACTATTTAAAGTTTTTTTTATTGTAACTTTCTTTACGAATTAAATTTAAAAATATATATAAATGAAAAAAAAATAGATTATGCGGTCTCGGACAAAGCAAAGGAATAACAAAAAGACAAAAAACCCAAAAAAAAAGCCCAAAAGCCATAAAAAGACGGAATTAAGAAGCTAAAAGCATAAGCTAAAATGAGCGGTGCGAGGCTTTTAGAAGCCATAAGTCATTTGAAACATGTTAGCTTTTTAATTTTAGTTTTTTTTCTTCTTTCTTTCTTATTCCTTTGCATTGTCTGTAGAGGTATAATGGTGTGTTTTCTCATTTTCTTTATTTTTAGATGAATGATTCAGAAAAAATTAACAGTCACTATAATATAATTTCAACGAAAAGCCTACGACCAGTTGGAGCAGGGTCACTATAGTATGATTGTACTGACCTTCCCGTATCCTTCACCTCTGTGCAAGGGGTTGTACCGACCTTTCTGTACCAATCACCTTGTGCTCACACTTGTGGCCATCCCTATGACAACCATAATGCAACGTGCTCATTGCACTTACAGGTACAATGCTCATAAGCACGAATTTGCAAACTACTGTGATAGGAGTACTCCAGGGTTTTAGCTTTCTGTTTGAATCCCAATCAGTCTCCTACTTTTCAGCAGGTTCATGATAATGCCGCAGCTTCTCCATGCCATCATGAGCTTCTTTGTAGTGTTGCTACCTTTTATACGCATTTGGTATGTAGAAGAACACATTTTGAGAAACACGGGTTTTGGGCACTTTTGACAATTTTTGATCCTGTATTTACAAAAAAAAAGCTAGAGTCATGTGGGAAATAGCAAAAATGGCACTTCTGCCACCCAGTCACCGGCAGCAGCGACGTGGAGCTGACACATGGATAGTGGAGCCCTGCCGCCCTGCCACTAGACGGTAGGTAATTAAGCCGGCTAATTAGCCAGATTAATTACATGCCTTAATTAGTAGTTCCGATCGCAGCCGCTTTCCTAACCTTCGACCACCGACCACATTATCCCGATCACTGCCGTATTCGATCACGGTCATTCACAACCACAATCACTTCGACCGCTCCTGATCACTCTCGATTCCCAACCACTCTTTGCACTCTATAGTTTTCGACCACCTAAAGCCTATCGATCAGCTACTGTATATTTGACTACTGTAGATTTGACCACCTCGGCCATTTGACCACTTCAGTCGTCTGACCACGACCATTAAAACGCCTTGGCCATTCGACCACTTCAGCCATCCGACCACAGCCATTCGACCACCTCGGCCAATCGACCACTCCAGCCGTCCGATCACGTCCATTCGACCACCTTGACCATTCGACCACTCCAGCTGTTCGACTGCGGCTATTCGACCATTTCAGCCATCGACCACGTCCGACCATGGCTATTCGAGCACTTTCAGCCATCGACTAATTAAGGCCATCCGGTGCCAGGGACGGCAGGGCTCTGTTTCCCATGTGTTAGCTCCACACCGCTGTCGTGTAGTGGCCGGGTGGTAGAAGTTTCATTTTTTTGTGTTACTACGGTTATTTTTGCAAATATATGGGTTCAAAACGTGCCCAAAGTGCTAAAAAAATGAGAAACACTGTCAAAAAGTAAGTTTTCCTGCCTTTTTGAATGGAGACGACTCATAAAAAAATCAGTGAGTACAAGACAAATTGCAAACATGCTACATGTTTGAGGTTTCAATTGGCTAGAGGATGATGACGTTTCTAGGTTATGCTACTGTTCTCTACAAGTAGACATAAAAAAGCATAGAAAAATGTTCATATTTGTGTCTACTTGCAGCCTACTTCTCCAGCTCGGCCTCTACGTGCCGTCTACTTCGGAGTCATAGCCTCGATAGGATGGCTACAGTTTTGCCAATGAAAGTGCGACCTGTTCCGAGAGGTTTAGGGTGTCCAAACCTCCTGAGGGGCTAGGGGAATTGGCTACATCAGCTCACCCCTTAGGATCATCGTGTTTGCTGTTGAGGGAGTACTGTTGTGGGGGTGCGCAACCCCTTGGGTCATTAGGATTAGCTAGTGGGTCTTGGAGCAAACCCAATAGTATAGTATTTTACGTCTAAAGGAATGTATCATTATACTCGTACCATTTGTAATTATTGAGGGGCATGATAGAATATTCTTATCTTACCCCATTCATGTCTATAAATCCCTCCAAGGGGTATGAGAGGCTCGACCGACTCATTTTCTACTCATCAGCCTTTTCTCACACACATGTGGTGGTCTCTAGCTCTAGCAAGTCCATATCCTCAATGAAGGATCCATCGACGACCTTCTGTTCAGTCTATCATCGTTTTCATTAAGAAGTATTGTCAGTTCTACATGTTTTTTGTTGGAGGTGGAGTTCATTGCAATTCAGGTAATTGCACCTATTATTGGTAGTATTCATGCTGGATTAATCCATTGGCGATTTCATCGGCGATTCGTCGTCTACTACAGATTATTGTGGCAAGAACCGCACATATAGAGTCTAAGGTGGAGTTGTAATTTAAGCTACGCTTGATCGTGGAGACTTTAAAGAAAAAACAATGTCAGTTATGGAGATAATTAAATTTAGTGTTTTGTTCACCGTTTGGATATGTTGCAATTTTTATCGCTTGCACAATCATCATGGAGGAGATTATTGCATCCTCTTGTTGTGATCATCGTGGTGGAGATTATTGAATTCTTCTTTTCGCTATAGGAGGAATTCGATTCAAGGTGTAGATTGTTACATTTTATGATCCGAATCTGGTGGGGTCCGACCACTTCTGGTCTTTTCGATCGCTTGAGCATTCCGATTAGTATTTGCTTAAACAATGGGGACTGATCGGAAGTTACAATTGGGATTATCTTCGTTATCCATGATGGACTCTATGCTGACTGGAGTCAGACGTGGCTCCTTGAGGCACTTCCGACTATAACTTTTCATCGTTATCTTCTGAGACTCTTCGAGCAGGGTGTTGTTCTTGTCTCTTAGAAGGTTGTTGTTTCAGTTTTCGATAGGTCTCTGTTTTGTTGCCGATTAGGACTCTGTTCCTTTTTTCGTTAGGATTTTGATCACTAGACTATACATGTACCTCTATAGTCGCATGATTGAGATAGCCGAAATTCTCTGTGTTTGTAATATCTCATTATATAGTGAATTCTGCCTTTGTGCATCCGTAATTTTTCCTACAAGATTTTCCATGTTAAATTCGTACCTCATGTTCAATTGATCTTCTATTTCTGCCGTATATTCCATAACAAGTGGCTATTACGATCAATAAGCAGTGCTAGTTGATAACAAATACAGCACAATCCAACATAATATATGTTGCAGTAGAAAGTACCGTTTCAGGGAAACACAAGATCATTGGCACATACTGAACGGGAAATTCAATTAATGTTTATTTGCAAACTGCAGGTGTCACAGAATAAATGAAGGATTCCGCTAAGTACAGCATAATATCAAATTCCAACAGATTTAATTGGAAGCAACCTAAAAATCACGAACTCAGATCAATGTTTCATCGGTGTCAAGTTATTGAAAGTAAACACGCACAATGCACCAACCCGACCCATCAAATAGTTACTGCAACAGCTGTTGCATATATGCAGATCCCCTCTTTGTAATTTCATCAAAGCAGCCTCTATATACACCCCTCTTTCACTCTCTCCATGGAAGTAGTTAGAGTGTGTATAACCGACCAATCAGTAACAGTTCTAGGCTCTTGCATCCAGCAAGAAGACGGCGGGCTCCGATTTTGCAGCACAGCCATACTTAAATGTGCTGTACTTTCTATGAACCCCAGTAAGCTTCCCATGACCTGCTCTCTGGTGGAGTTCAACCATCATCTTGGAGCAGTCCCTGCAAGGCAAAATGAACCAAATAGCTGTGAATAAAAGAGCACAATCTAAGTTGATATGATACTGGAATGTAAGACTAGGGAGGTGGTTGTCATACATCAGCTGTTCTTCAGAATATTTTGTGTGCAGCTCACAGCATTTGTTCCAGGACTTGAACCCATTCATGGTGCACTGAGCAGTGTAGATGGCAGCCGCTGCCAGCATTGATGGCCGGAATTTGAGCATCTCATAATCGACAAGACTCAGCTCAATTATGAAGAAAGATAGGAGCTCGAGCTAAAGATGGCGAGCACGTACGTCAGAGAGGCAATACAATGCACTGATACAACAATGCTATAGCATACAAGATCCATGTACCAGTCTGTATCTTACCTTCTTGTCAGATTGTGCTGCCTTAAGGAACCTTCTCATGAAACAGTATGGTGTCGGCACCGACATATTGAACTGAAGTGTGTTCACAATCATCCTCTCCTGAAGATAAAGCCAGTGTCACTTCTCTGAAGATAGTGTGTTCATGACAAGAGTTTGTTTGCACTGAAATCAAAAGGTGAAGCATTGTTACCATTTCCAGAATATCTGCCCTAGTGTAGGCGCGGTCGCAGATTAGGATCAGATCATCCACGACAGGAACGCTCACTTCTTCATACTTGCACGCGAGCAACATAGCAGTCACGCCAACCAACTGAAGCTTCTTTCGCACCACATTTTCGCGAGCCAAGAATCTGTCTATGATATTCACAGTAAGGAACAGGGTCTCATCCAACAGCTCTAATTTATAGTGCACCTGCATTGGACAAAGAATTCTTAGTGAATTCCCAAACCATACGAAGAACATTATACTGAATTCGCCAAGCATCGGACAAAATTCTTACCTCTATCAGCCAATCAATGAGAATGCCACGCATCTTCTCATTTATATCGGTTTGGGTTGACATGTAATTAGGAGAGACACAGCTCAAATCCTACGCATACATGATTTTGCATTGAGATTACTCAGATTCACAACTTTGTGACAGCAAATAACTTCACCAAGGTTCCAAGAATATACCTCACTTCTTCTGCAGAAGCTGTAAATTTCATCTACATACTCAACTACTGCAAGGGAGTTACTTGCATCACAGCTGTCAATATCAGGTGCTGCCTCCTCAATGTCTTCCATCTCGATCTCTTTCAGCTCAGAACTCATCTGAAATAACAAGTATGACCATTTCGTAAGTCACGAAACTACCAAATGCTAAATAACGCGAATATGATGGCACTGTGTTCCAAAAATTACCATTTCGTCCATCTCAGACAGCATCGGCAATGGCAACTCATCAGATACCTTGGTACATTCCATATCTGCAGGAGCATGAAATGCAGCATCTGCATTTCTTTTCTGCCTCTCACTTCCAATGGGTGCCTGGCACAATAAAGTTCAAATTCTTGAGTTGACACTTCACTACTGTTATTTGTGCAGACAAGGTCACATTGCTATTTGGTGTACAATACTATGTATAATAATTTTGCAGCTGTAAACTGACTACAAATTGTAAGGCATTGTGCATAAAAGTCAGGGAACACGAACACAGGGTTACTAATGAGGGAAAAGGAGAAAATTCAGAATATTCAAATTCTACAGCTAAGCATTAAAACTGCATTAGCATATAAGAGCACTCAATTCAATCAGAAGGTACAGTGCATAGATAAAAAATCTGATATGCTATTTGCAATATGTGAATTTACCATCTCGAGATTCTATGCGCAAGCTTCCCTGTACTAATTCAAACTACACAGAATTTAATAGAAATATCAGAGCATGTATTATCAAATATATGGTATTTCTGCTTGCATTCAAATATAGTGGGAATGTTTAGAGAAAAGAACAGGAGTGCATGGAGCAAAATGGCAACAATTTTAAATTGCTTCGACGACTATTACCAGGGGAGCACTTGTGGGTTGGTTTGCCAGCGTTGCGGCAAATTTCCTGCCAAAAAAGTAACACAGAAACCCCATTAACCTTCCACTAAATTCAACTGTGGATGGACAGTAAAAGGAAAAACAAGCTCGCAAACCTTGTAACCGGACGGTGCCCGCGAAGCCAACTTGGTTCTTAGGATCCGCAGCATCAGTTTTTCTGAATCATGGAAAGAAATTCACAGCAATTAGGGATCCAGTACATGCAAGTTCAAATTCAGAATTCGACATAGCTCAGTGGATTACTCTAGCAAGCCCCTCTTGCTGACAGCCATGTGCTGGTGAGGAGCTCCTAGTATGTTCTTGATGTCCCGCAGGGCCCTCCTGTTGGTGTTTGCCATCTCGGGCGCAAACTTGACGCCCTTCATGTTAACACCTTCATGAAATTCACCCAAGACGGTTCTTAGAACAACAAGCTACATACACAGAATGGCCTAAATTCCACACAAATGCAGAAGCTTGATACCATGCTGGTAGTTTTCAGATCTCATCTCGTGGACCCGGTTCTCCATTGCTGGTGAACTCCTGCAGCAACAAGTCGAACGAAGTTCTCTTTCAGAAATCCAAGAAACTAGGACCCATTATAGTTGGTAGCACACCACGGAATGCCAAGATTCATACGGATCTGCAAAAAGGCAGGACCTTTTGATTTGAATCGCTCCTGATATCTCATCAAACGTCAGGAACGACCCAAAAACTTCAATTTTGACGCATACCCAGGTCCAGGAGCCGATGAAATCATTGAGAATTCCAAACCAAACCCGTTATGGTTCAGTTCTCTCGTCTCGCTGAAGAGATCCAAGGAATCCCTCAATCCCACACATAGAAAAAGAGGAAACTTGGAGAAAAAAAAGTGGACCAAGAAGCTGGCAAACACTTTGAAAACATGCCTTACAAACAAGAAGCTAAGGTCTCGGCAGTGGATCTACCCAGGCCATGGAACCCATCAAGATCCACTCCAAGAACCTGAAAGAATCCTACCAGACGGTGTAATCGCTTTTAGCCGGTCTTCCCCTCCCTGGATTACTCCATCTAACCGGAGATGCAAGGAAAACCCAGCTCGAGAGACCAAATCCAACGCGAACCCACATCAAGAACGATGCAAACCCTCGAAAGAAGAGCGCTAGCTCCTGCACAAATCTGACGCCGTCCAAGAACCAGAAAACCCACAAAGAGGAGAGGAACGAACCTTGTCGCTGTAGCTCTTCCTGCGGAGACGAGAGAGAAGAAGACGGCCTCGCCCCTCTCTCTCTCTCCGGTGCTGCTGGTGCTGCTGCTACCTTGTGCTGGAGCGGAGGAGCGGAGAGAGCTGCAGGGAGACATAAAATAGGGGAGGGGAGAGGAGGCAGGAGCCGTAATTCTGCGGGCCTCTGTCTGAAGCGTTTAAACGCAACGGTCGTGGGATCTCGGCCGTCGGATGGGGATCGTGCGGCGGGGGAGTGCTGCGACGGCCTTAACGGCTACCCGTACCCACATGCGCTTGCTTTCAAAATTATGATGAACACCACCTTCGTTTCCCCTTTTTTATTGATGAGCCAACGCCACTTTCAAGTCTCCGCTGTTTCCTCTGCAACTGCCAAATTTCGTAGCTTACACCGTGACACGACAGTGCTAGCTGGGATGCTGTTGATCTTGAGCTTGATACCGAATATGGACAGTCATTTTCCTAGGTTGTACATGTTTTGCCCTTTCTCCATGCTGGTGGTCCAATCCCACCCCTACCGAACGAAGCCCATGCAGGGCCTGTTTGACAAGTTAAAAGCCGAGCGATTTTTTGTTTTTGCTATAGTACCTAACTTTTAAACGGAGTATTTTCTCAAGACGGAGTCTACAAGTTATCTTGCAATTCAGGTAGCTAATTAATGATGAGCATATCTATCTTGCAATTCAGGTAGCTAATTAATGATGGAATGGTTGGATGATGCATTTGTTTACAGCTTTTGTATCTCTAGCTCAAAAAAAAAATTCCACCTAATGTTATGCTCCTTAATTTGGCTCTTTCTTGTTTTTGAAGTTGAACACATATCTATTGTATCTGTGCAATTCTCTTAAAGAAATTCCAGTCATATCTCTGGTACGAGTGTTTGATACACCAACCTACGAGTTTTTGGGTTGCTTTCACATCCAAACAGTGTTAGGATGTTCGACACCAAATGTACCGTAGCAATATGCATGTTTGTTGAAGTGATAATAATGCATGAATAGGTGAAGCAGGTCGATCGGTTATGGTTGCTGCATTACCGATAAATCTGTTGAGTTCAATGATGCTACTTATTTAGTGCTTTTACTTAATGACCAGCAAGCGACCCTATGTGTAAATAAGTGGAACAAATATTCCACCATTTACTATAAAATTTAATAGCTAGAGAATATATTCTCTTCTGCTCTCTCAACTTGGAAGCTTATCTGCTTTTCCTACAACAAACATGTTTGTGTGAATTTTACTCTATGACAGTTCCACATAATTAAATAGTATTCCCACTTTTCGTAATTTGAAATATGAATAGATGAAAATATTCATGAATAACTATCAAACACAGTGCAAGTGCAAATACAACCATAAGTCAATTTAAAAAAATTCTACAATAATAACAAGATTGAAAAACTAGCCCATGCAAATGTATGGGCAAACAATTGGATGTTCCCTAACAAATGAGAATAATTACTAGAAATTCTAAAAAACATCTAGCTCTTGATTAGCTTTGCACCGTGATATGCATGCACATATAGTTGGAGAACTCTGGTATGAAATTAAGGGCACATTCTTGAGCCACAAGCCCCGCTTTTGATGTACTTCTGAGACCTAACTTTTAAACAGAGTATTTTCTCAAGATGGGGCCTACAAGTTAAACGTATTACATGTTAAAAACTTAACATCTGTACAAGCCAAAATCACAAATGAGTATCGATCTCTCCGTAATCTGTACCGTAAATAGCTAAAATTCAAAAATTTCAGCCAAAAGCCATAAGCCGCAGCAAAAAAGAACAGGCCCTAAGACGTGAGATGCTACAGATAGAATTGAACCCAAACGATCCACGTAAAGGAACAAACTTGCCCATAATATCCATTATAATCTACATTCTTTTAATTGTATTAATATGGATACAACTGTTGTTTCTATTATTGGATATGCCGATTAAAAATTATAAAGAACAAGTATTTCTCTCAAAGATATAATCTATATTCTTTGTTTTAACATATACCGCTATACATTAATATCACAAATAAAACTAGTTCTATAAATATGGAAATTAAATCGAATTGATAATGCTCTAAAATTCTAATATTTTAATTCTTTTATATAATCTTCAACCCTTTATTTTTCGAATGTAGTTCTTTTATTATTATCATATATGTATCGCTAAATCAATTAAATATACTCTAAAAATGATACAGCCACTATGCTAGTTATCATGAAATGCCCATGTCATTTGCCACGATCTCCGTACTGGTCATCTACCTATCTTGAAACTATCAGGCCCACACTGTCGACTCTCACGCTTACCGACAAGCCAATACATGTGCATGCATGCTGTGATAGGTAGTAGTTAAGTTTCTTCATATTTTACTTGTAAAAATATGGTTAAAAAGGCTGGGTGTGAAATAGATAAACCAGGAGCCAGGAGCTGGATATTGACAGATTGAAATCAGATTGAAATTAAGGAATTGCAGTAAAATTGAATTTCGTGGGGGAAGTAAGTAATGAACGTATATATGTGGCTAAGCATGTCTTGCAATTTGGGTGCCTGACACATTTGTCGCTCAAGTGAGTGGAATTATATCTATATAAACAAAAATAACTAACGAAATTCAAGGCAGCCTTTTCGTTTTGAGGACAATAAAATACCACAATAATCCTAAAAATTATCGCATTAATCGAGAAAAAAAAGATAAGCATCTCCACCACTTATTTTGTAGGGCTAGATTATAACGGTGCAAATTAATCATATATGTATATTAGAGTTATATAGCAAATACAATTGTATTTTAATTATAGGAAATAGAATTGTGTACTAAAAACAAGTGTATCATCTAGCCACACAATTACACAGGCAAATCTGCTAGTTCTGATAATACACAAGTGGTAGACTCACATATTATGAAAGTGCGCACACCACTTAGCAATAGTTGCATACCGAATACATTCTTTAAAAATCAAATTGTAAGTAAAATAAATCATTACAATGAGACGAGCAACTTATGTCGCAAAAATATTAACTTTGCAGCTTTAAAAGCAAGGTAAAGGCCATCCATGAAATGTGTCTGCGCCACTTGACCCATTGGAATCCTACAAAAGCAGCATCATGGTGGTATGCGGCGCAACTTCTCTAACGTTACGAAGCGTGACTTTACTTCGTAACGTCCGTTCATTCAGCGATCCAACGACCCAGATTAATCTAGTGTTTTTGATTTTTTTTACTTCTAGGTTTTAGGTTTTGTATTTTTATCTTTTTTGGTTTTTTCTTTTTTTCTTATATTTCTCTATATTATATGTGTTAAAATAACCTATTTTTTAAATAAAAAATAAGTTATTTTTATTTAAAAATAGGTTATTTTAACACAGATAATATAAAGAAATATAAAAAAACCAGAAAAAGATAAAAATAAAAAAGCTAAAATCTAGAAGTAAAAAAATTAAAAATACTAAATTAATCTAGACCGTTGGATCGCTGGATGGACGGACGTTACGAAGTAAAGTCACGCTAACTTTACTTCGTAACGTCAGAGAATCCCTCGCGGGTGGTATGTGGTAACGGCACTTCAATTGATGTGTGCCAAGATGTGTGAAAATCAGGATCATAAAACCTCTTGGTCGGCGCTCAACGGCCACGGCGGTCTCATGTCTGAGGGCGCTTTTGGCCAATCTTTTTATGACCCTGCTGCACTCGACACTTACACATGGGCTGCAGACATGCACGCTTCTTTGCACTAACTATATGGCAATGTTAAAATATAAGAATGATGTTGTGAACATGATAATAACATGGTCGGTTATTTGCTTATATATTTTGGTAGTATTTATCGTTCTATTATGTACTTACTGGGTCTCCGAACTCATCTTTGTTTTGTTTTTTAGGTGATCAGTAAAGACGTCATGTACGGACGGGAGTAGCACATGAATAATTTCATGTATCAGCAGCACTTCACGTATCAGTTTTTGTTAGTATATTTAAACTCCACTAGTATGATATAATGGCTGTTTAGAATGATATGATGTAAGTGGCTGCTGTATTATAAGTAAAGTAGTGTTTGCTTATAACGGTTAGCAAATGTTAAAAGTGGTAATACTATGCAATGATGGTAGCACTCTAGGTCTAGAGAATGGGCAGTGTATTACAGTGTTCAGGTGGCAAACATTGACGGCGGTCGACTGGAGGAGTTGTCGTGTGTCAGGGAGAGGAAAGGGCAAGCGAGGGGGCTGGAGGCAACTGAGTACGCTAGACGGGTGGCTGCTGGAGGAGACTCAGAGAAGAGGAGATCGGGAGGCAACAACGTTCTGGACCAGAACATCTGGCAGTTAGGTTAGGAGTCTCGAGAAAGCAAGATCCCACGGCCATGATCTAAGGATTTCTGATCTGACAGCTGATAGCTAATTCAATGGGATGTTTTGGGGATTAGAATATGTGTGTGTGACGTGTTTGGTATAATTTGGACTCATCGGGAACTCTAGATTAAATCTGGCCGTTGTAACTTAGACCCAAATAGATAGAAAGATAACTCGATCTTTCTTGTTAATATGAAAGCTTTTTTAGAGTGCCTAATTATTATAGATAGATAGATAGATAGATAGATCTGTTTTCACTTGTCCAAGGTGTGCAGGAGGACTGTAACTCAAGTACACAATATATATATATTTGAAGCGTTTGCAATCTGGGTTTACTGCATCCCATTTGCTATTTTTGAAGCGTGTTAATGGAAGGGGTGGCAGCCCCCCTCCCGGGAATTCCGGCCAGCCCGCGAAAAGCATGCATCCCCCATCCCTTCCCTTCTTCCTCCACCACTATTCCTCCTATTCACCGCCAATTCCGAGGCTCTCTCCTCGATCTCCCTCCCCACCTCTCTCACGCCGAGGCACGCGCGCACTGACCGACCGATGCTGCCGTCGCCCGTCGTGCCGCGGCCGGCGGAAGCGGAGCCGGAGCCGCCGTCGGGGCGGCACCTGTCCGACGGGGAGCTGGTGGAGGAGCTCCTGGCCACCGTGAGCTCGGCGCGGGCGTTCCAGGAGTTCCGGCGGTCGCAGCGCAAGGAGTGCTTCAACCTCCTGCGCTGGCTCCAGCTCGTGCTCCCCCTCATCCAGGAGCTCCGCGAGGCCGCCTCGCCCCTCACCGACGACGCCTACCGCCGCCTCGCCCTCCTCGGCCGCGCCTTCCACGCCGCCCGCCGCCTCCTCCGCTGCTGCCACGATGGCAGCAAGATCTTCCTGGTAATTAGTTAGGTCATGTTGTTCTGGGGCGAAGGTCGAACCATGCAACGCCAGCCCGGCGGTCACGCACACAGGCACAGCCAGTACGCGGCGACCCTTCTTACCACCTTACCGCGCCGCCTCCTATACCCGATCCTCCGTCGTCTTGCTTGTTGTGGCCTCGCTGGTAGGACCCATCTAGCCCTGTGAGCAGCAGGCCCGGCGCCTCCTCCGCCGCCGCGACGGCAGCAAGATCCGCATCTCCTAAAAAAAATGATCTTTGCTGTTACTTCTCTCGTGTTTGTTGTGGATTCTTTTTGCTGATTTCGTGTTACAAGTGCAGTCTCTGGAGAGCGAGGCTGTGCTGGGGAGGTTTCGGGCCGTGTACGAGAAGATGAACCTCGCATTGGATGGGATGCCCTACTCGGAGATCGGCATCTCCGACGAAGTCAAGGAGCAAGTAGGGTCCATTAATTGCTCGCGCGCCCATCGCAAACCGGCCCCTTCCAGAAATTGGAATTCGCCTCTGATGGCAGGTGCAAACGTGCTGTCCATTTCAGGTCGAGCTCATCAATGCGCAGCTGAAGAGAAGCAAGAAGAGAACGGACACCCAGGACATGGAGCTGGCGATGGATTATATGGTCATACTCCAGAACAAGGAGGACAGGAACGCAGATCGGGCCATCTTGGAGAGGCTAGCCAAGAAACTCGAGCTGCAAAGCCTGGCCGATTTGCGAGCGGAGACGATGGCCATCAAGAAGCTCATCAACGAGAGGAACGGCCAGCATGCCGAGAGCACCAAGCAGATCATTGAGCTCCTCAACAAGTTCAAGGAGATTGCTGGCATCGACGAAAAGAACATCCTCGGCGAGGTCTCGATCCCCAAGTACCTGGAGAAGTGCCCTTCTTTGATGATCCCGAATGACTTCCTTTGTCCAATGTCGTTGGAGATCATGACTGATCCTGTCATCATCGCGAGCGGGCGGGTACTGATCTCATTATTCCTGCTTTGTTTGTGTTGTGCTATGGCATTCATGTTTCCTGCCTGCAAAGGAAGGAGGACTGATCATATCTCACTGTCCATGCTCTAATTGATCTGCAGACTTATGAAAGGAGGACAATCCAGAAATGGTTAGATGCCGGCCAGCGAACCTGCCCAAAGACGCAGCAGCCGTTGGCCCATCTATCGCTGGCGCCAAACTTTGCCCTCAAAAACTTGATTCTGCAGTGGTGTGAGAAGAACAAAGTTGAGATTCAGATGGGGGAGCCAGAGCCTGTAGCCGAACAGGAAGAGCGTAAGGAAGACATCCCGTTGCTGGTGAAAGATTTGTCATCGGTTCACCTCGATGTGCAGCGGAAGGCCGTGAAGAAGATCCGGACACTTTCCAAAGAAAATCCGGAGAATCGAGTGCTGATCACCGAGAACGATGGGATCCCTGCTCTCATCGGCTTGCTACCGTATCCCGACAAGAAGATCCAGGAGAACACGGTGACTTCGCTGCTGAACTTGTCCATCGACGAGGCCAATAAGGTTCTGATAGCTAAAGGAGGAGCCATTCCTTTCATCATTGAAGTCCTTAGGAATGGCAGTGTTGAGGGTCAGGAGAACTCAGCAGCAGCCTTGTTTAGTCTGTCCATGATTGATGAAAATAAGGTGGCTATAGGAAGCTTGGGCGGTATAGCTCCCTTGGTGGACCTCCTACAGAATGGGACAATCAGAGGTAAGAAGGATGCTGCTACAGCAATCTTCAATCTGATGCTGAACCATCAGAACAAATTCAGAACCATCGAAGCAGGCATTGTGACGGCATTGCTGAAAATACTCGATGACAAGAAACTCGGCATGGTTGATGAAGCCCTCTCCATTTTCCTCCTCCTGGCATCTCATCCCGCGTGCCGCAGCGAAATAGGGACGACGCATTTTGTCGAGGTACTTGTTGAGATCATAAAGGAAGGGACTCCCAAGAACAAGGAGTGTGCACTGTCTGTTCTCCTTGAGCTAGGCTTGAACAACAACGCCCTCATGGTGCACGCGCTTGGATTCGGTCTGCATGAGCAGCTACCTGAGGTTGCAAAGAGTGGTACAAGTAGAGCGCAGAGGAAGGCGAATTCTTTGATTCAGCTTGCCCGGAAGTGTTCATAAACAGCATTTGGAAAAAAACATCACCTTCTGAAGACTTGAGCTCCAAAATGTTTGTAAATCTGTTAAATTGAGTTGCTCACCAAAAGAGATGGAAAGGAGCGCTGGCCAGATGGAGAGAGATGCTGCATATATAGATGGCTGTCAGATAAGTTCTCCAGAGGAACACGCTACTATAGAAGCTGCAATACTTACATACTTTTGAATCAATAGACAGGTTTGTTTCTTTGCTCATCTACCAAGGAAGTGAAAGAGAGAGATGCAGGAGATGGGCTGTAATTCATTTCTTGGTATTGTAATTTCGTTGTAAGTCTTATATGGTAAATATATAAAAAGATGTATTTATATTCGATAGGAAGGAAACAAGTGATTCTCTTATTCAAACTGACAGTTTTGCAGTTGACCATGACTGGCAATATAATACTTCGTATTCTCTGACCCTCACAAAATCCTTCACTGTCTTGATGGAACTTGAAGTATCATGGCTGTCAGAACGAGTCAAAAGGAGGTTATGTATTACTTGTTGTCTGCTATGTCTTTATTCAGTCTTAACAATCAAACCCTCTGTCATTGTTGGGGAGTAGCCCCCATATTAAAGTGAATTATCCAGACTGCTTTTCGAACCTAAAAACATGTGACGTTGGTGAAAGAAGTCAGGCGTAAGAGAATCCAGACTTTCATAGTTTCTTTCTCTTGCAGTAAAGTAGATTTGATCTATTTGCAGCAGTGGCTAGAAACTCCACTTGCTCGTAAATAATATAATTACTTTTTCCTGCAATACTCACATTGCTCTACTATTTTGTTTGTGATAGCGACAATACGATTCTGCATATGAATTGGTTTGATTATATCAATAGAAAAAATGTCATTTTTCATAACAAAAAGGTGTCTCTATGTTTCTTAGCACACAACAAAGCGACTATATCAATAGAGGCAAGGTGTAAGCGCATATATCAAAATGTCTCTACAAGCATAGACAAGCAATTTACTATATCTCAACAAAACATCTCATATATCATGTTTATACGGTCTTTGACACAGTCTATAGGAGACGCCCTAAACGACTCTACCCCCCGCCGAGATGATGATGTCTCTACAAGCCTTTCCTGTTGTAGTGTAAGTGACGATTTCTATTGTCTTTATACTATAGTTAAAAATAAATTTCATGGCAAAAGTAAGAACCTACAAAATAGAAGCAGCAACACTTATTTTCATTCCAAATAACCATGGAATAATGCAGT
This sequence comes from Bonia amplexicaulis, assembly GCA_036346245.1. Taxonomy (NCBI): domain Eukaryota; kingdom Viridiplantae; phylum Streptophyta; class Magnoliopsida; order Poales; family Poaceae; genus Bonia; species Bonia amplexicaulis. The sequence continues at coordinate 6,170 of CM070750.1, read as the reverse complement.
ATTATTGAACTACTGATCTATGTGAAATAAAATCAGTGGTCATGCATCTGATATAACGATGCACTCATGCATACTTCATGACTTTAATTATGAATTCATGTAAATAGGAAATAACTGTAGGTCCATATAGGAACAAGTGTCAATTTTGCTTAATTCACATTATTCTGTTTCAATTCTACTCTGATATTTGTGATATCGCACAAAAATTAGATCAAATATAATAAATCGCCAATTCAGCACATCTCTTCTCTAAAACCTTCCTGCAGCAAATTTATATGTGTGCGTAGAGTAGTTGGACAAACATTATGAAACAAAGCTCCCGTAAAAAAATGTTATAAACAGAGGGAGTACTAGAGGTAAAAGATGCTTGAATTGAAGTACACTTACAATGGGACAAGTGTGGTGAACGGTGATATTGGTCAATGTGAAACAGAAGTCATGGAATTGAGAACCAAGCACCAGAACTGCACTGAAATGTATACCTATATATCTTATTATGATAAGCAGTTTTTAGGTTCAGGAGCATTTTAAAGAACATAAAAGAAATGCACGAAGTGAGCTAGCCACATGAGTAGTGTCACTAATGCTGTAGTACTTTTTTTCGAGTTATGACTTACGAGAGGTGTTACAAGTGAAAAACATAAGGTATGCAATGCCTCATATATTCCCATAATGAGCATATAGGAACATATTCCTACCATTTTAGTACCTAAAAACTCATACTAAATTAGAAAAATAGTACATCTTTCCGTGCAAACAGGTCATTTTCGAACATGCATAATGTCTGATCTTGCTAGCCATAGTTTCAAGAAACCATAGGTTTCAGTTTGACACCACCGGAATATTCCGGAATGCTATCTCAAGATTATTTTTTTAACAAGCTTAAACCATGAAAGTATTGTATAATTCTACTCTGATATTTGCAATCTTGCATAAACAAAAATTAGATCAAGTACATTATATCACAAAATTTAGTACATCTCTTCTCTAAAAAAGACCAGCAGCAAATTAATCTATCACCCTCCCACAAATTCCAGGTGCACTAAATCAAAAGGTTAAAAAACCTCAGTCAGGCGATAAAAAGCTAGGTACATGTAGAAAAAAGGTATTCTATGCCTAGGATATTCTCTTCATGAAAATAGTAATCGGTTGTCAGCTGCATATGCAGGCAGTGCAAGGCCATGGGGACCATTTTGCAGCATGCTGAACCAGGAATGTGTTCTGCTTCTTCACTGTATTGATATTTAGTTCTGTAGACTGCAGCATAACACGCAATCTTCTCGACACTTCACCAGAGTTATACAGGACATCCCTAGCTGAAGACAACACATGTCTCATTGCTTTTCCCTGTCTAAAGCACTGTACAAGAAATGAGGGTGATAAATAATTTATCCTTCAACGCTCATGCAAACAAGGAACCGAACTGAGAGAAGTCTTCAGAGGTGTAAAATGAAGTACCTTGAATCTAGTGCACTATCCATATCTGTATCCCCAATAGCTGCTTGGCTTTCTTGTATGCACTTCATTAGCGATGCATACAGGTCAGGCTCCTTCTGGGGACGTGCAATCGTGGCATACACCTCGGCCATTATTATCTGATCTTTCATGAGCTTCGGTGTGGAGTCTGTATTGATATGGTGGAACTCCTGCCTCCGTATGTTGTAGCAGTATCTTACTTTACTATTGAAGTTCCTTGAGCTGTTTGTGGCCACGTTTCACATGTGGAGTTCGACCTCTTTGTCCATATGAAGCAACTCCTGAATCTGCTGCTCCTTCCTTCTACGCCGAAATATCTGCAGGAACCGTGATGTTACAACAAATCCATTGAGATAATGAAAAGTTAACAAATTAGAGAGTGAACCAAAAACTTCTGTAACATATAGATAAATATCCATCATCGCTATATAAGACAAATAAACATTGACCTCAAGCTTTAATTTTATTGGATCGGTTCTTTTGGTTGCCAAAATTCCTGAACTTGAAAGATTGGTGGCTTCTGATCCAGTGGCTAGTAGCTGCTCCTCAGCAGTCTCTTGCTATTAAAACAGCAGAAGGAACACCTGTGAGGGTTATAAACTAAAACAGTGTGCCAACTTGTCCACATAAACCGACAGATTTTTGCTCAGGACATACAGTTACGGCTACCGGCCTGTTATCTTTCGGCAATAAAGGGTTCTCCCAGATAGAGGACGACGCGAATTCTCTGGCGGTAACTTTAAACAGCTTGATCCGGGCATCCTGGTCATTGTACGCAATAGCCTTATCAACATTCTCCACAACCCGCAAAGCAAACAGCATGCACATTTGGTAACTTGACAAGAAACACTGTTCAATTATCCCTGGCCTGAGAAGTCAGATGACCTGTAAATTGCGGCACCCAGGGCAGCTCCCGGGACCCTCGCGCTCGCTGGCAATTCAGGACCCCAAGATGGTAACATCAAAGTTAGAACCTTGAAACGCATCGGAATGAAGAGCGTTGCAACGGTTCTTACGTTTGGTGATGGGAGAAGAGCCATAGGGGCACCGCCGATCAGATAGAGGGGGCATGGATCACAACCTGCGGAATTGAAGAGGGGGGAGGAACAATGATAAGAAAAGGACCCCTAATTCTGTGGGTTCGTGCGACGGTACTAACATTTCGCCATTGCGGTGAGGCAGTGACGAGTGAGTGATAATGGGAGGGGTTACCTGGAAGGAGAGGAGGAGGGCGAGGAGGCCGGAGCGCCGCCGCCAGATGGGGAGAAGGCTCCTGGGATACGCTGCCGCCGCCGACGAGGGGAACGCCATGCCATTACCATGGGTGGAGCCGTGGAGGAGTGGAGGGGTGGGGATGGGATTTTTCTTTTCTTTATCTTTTTTTGGGTGGGGTGGGGGGACGAGAGCTGGGTGGCGCTAGCAGGAACAACGGGGGAAATCCATTAGCGACCGCGACGGAACAATGGTCGGGATTACGGTTCGGGCATAAAAATGTTACGTCCACCTGTGGTGCCCAAAGGGATGTGGACATTTTTGCTTTCTTTTTTAGATCCATGCATGTATGGTTAACTTTAGTTGGAGAAAATACAGCTGAACTGTCTGAACTAAAACATCAGTGCATTCTGAGAAGAATGACAAAAGGACAAAACCAGGCCAAGCTAATAAGGAAAAAAGGTTACTGCACCTCAAATTCTCGATGCAAAAAAAAAAAACAAAAAACAACTATCATGTGGCAATGGTAGGAGTGAGCTTACACAAAATATCATGTAAGCTGCTCATTTTGCCTTCTCAATCCACACTCCTGACATGGTGACTTTTTTAGAGAACAAGGAGAGGAATGGTCATTTGTCTTTCTTGTTTTTTCCACGGACATTTTTTCTGTTTTCTCAAAAGGAAGGGCAAATGAAGTCACCTACTTTGGGTCTGTTCTTTTTTTAGTTTTTTTGATAGCTTTTGTCTTTTGATTTTTCTCAGCAATCACTATTTATTAAACTAATAAATCACATTCAAAAATCAAAAGCCGCATCTAAAGTAGACCACAAGTAGAAATTGACTTGAAACATACCGGGTCAGTTCCAATAAAGTTGCAACTTTTTGACCAGCCTTTTCCCCGGTGAGACGTGCAGAATTGGAGCCCTAAACCCTACGGCATCAAAGCCCCATTTGATCATCCAAGTGCCTCGAAATCATTTCTAAATTCCCCATTCCCACTACAAAGTTATTGCTTGACAATGTAAAGCATTCTAGGCTGCCTTTGTTAGAGGGCTTCCCACTAGGAACGAAAAGAAAAGGAAAAGAGAGCCCACATTGATTTGGAGTATTTTAGATTAGTTTAGCTTCATCCAGGAGTAATCTGTAACGGCAAGCAAGTAAAGATCCACCATCACTTTTCTAAAAAGCATCATCATAGACGGTTCAAAATTATCATTATAGACGATTTTCTAAACTATTTGAATTTATGAATCAGTGATAATAAAAAATTATCACAGACGGTTTGTAATATAGAATCGTCTGTGATAGCCCTTCATAGATAGTTTATACCATAAAACCGTCTGTGATAGTTTATACTATACATAAATGTTTCTGTTTTTTGGCTATGTCTTTTGAAAACAAACAAATACAAAAGTAAATACAGCATCACATTCCATTAGAATCCACCATTACAAGATAATGAGTAGGTTACCCATCTAACACAGCAAGAACACATCCAAATCCTACAAACCCAACTCATAAACATGGCAGGAACACGTCTCCTAATCCTACGAACCCAACTCTTAAATATGGCAAGAACACATCTCCTAATCCTACGAACCCATAGCAAAAATATAGAAGGAGATATCCTAGCAGCGCGCGAGCTAGATGTCCTTAACGCCGACTTGAACACCGTTTTGGTACTAGCTACTTCCGCGGTGTTTTGCAGTGAAGGAGAGACAGTGGTAGCATCACCCTTGTGTCACGACGGTGAGATTGCACAAGACACTCTTATAACACTTACGACAAGAGTGTGTTGTGCAGTCGATCGTGGTGTCATAACGGAAGCACTAACTCACGGCGCTAGTCAGCGTCGTCGAGGAACAAGCTAAGAGTGGATGAACTAGTTAGGAATAGCCGGTAGAACTCACGCATCTCGGAGTGACAGGGAAAGGGGAGTAATTAATAAGGGGCGAGAGATGGGAGGAACCGGTGTCTGCCGTTCGATGCGGAGAGAATGAACGGGTGATATCAGAATCCTGGAGGAGATGTCACGGATCAGTGTCGTGGCATTATTAGAGATGGTTTGTTATATGAACCATCTATGATAATGTATATATCACAAACGGTTTTTATAAATAAACGTCTGTGAATTATCACAGATGGTTATTAATACGAACCGTCTGTGATGTCTTACATTATCACAGACGGTTTATACTAACAACCGTCTGTGAAAATATCACAGACGGTTATTAATAAGAACCGTCTGTGATGTCTTAGCTTTATCACAAACGGTTCGTATAAATAATTGTCTGTGAAAATATCACAGACGGTTGTTAGTATGAACCGTCTGTAACGTAGCCATCTAGTATAACCTCTTTTGTAGTAGTGCATGGTACTTGAGTGGAAAAATCATTGAATGTATGCATATGGCTATGACAACTATTAAGTCTCCGTATATTGCTATATATACTGTTACATTGATCATCATGATCGGTTCAAACTTCGTCATGACAAGAAGAATTGGGGTCTAACTTTACATTCTCCACATGGTTATCAGTTCATCCTATCCTCATGATCATCTGCCCCTAGAGCTCGTCCTAGCACTGTCATTCCTTGGTGAATGCCCCAGGCCACGCTCCAGCGAGGAGCTGTTTCTATGCTCCCTCGACTTGCTCTTCATCGACTCGACCTGCTCGAGTACGTCGACGACTTCCTTCATGGATGGACGGCTCTTGGGGTCACCGGACAGGCACCTGAGAGTGAGCTGAGCAGCGTGGCGGGCTCCCCTGGAATGGTACTGCCCCTCAAGCCGACTATCCATCAGCTGGCTCAGCTTCCTCCGGTCAGCCAGTAACGGCTTTGCCCATTCCACCAAGTTCAGCTTCCCACTGGGGCGACTCGGGTCCAGCGCCCTCAGGCCGGAGAGCATCTCAAGCAGCACGACGCCGAAGCCGTACACATCGCTCTTCACATACAGGTGGCCTAGCATGTCAGATACACGCAGTGTCAGTATTTAGTGCTATCAGCAGATGCGGTGTTACGTGCCTGCTGCTCTAGACTGAGGGATTAACTGATAACCATACCGGTAGCAACATACTCTGGAGCTGCATAGCCGTACGTGCCCATGACTCGTGTTGTCACATGAGACTCTCCACCATCTGGGCCATGCTTGGCCAATCCAAAATCTGAGAGCTTTGCATTGAAGTGCTGGGCATGACACGGTTGTAGGCTGATTAGAGAATTATTCAGACAAGAGAATTTGCTATTAATAGTCCTCACAAGAATATATACCGAGTCTAATAAGATGTTGGAAGCCTTGAAGTCCCTGTAGATGACCTGTCGTTCGGATGAATGAAGGAAGCCGAGGCCACGAGCTGCACCAATGAGAATCTTCAGCCTGAGGCTCCAAGGCAGTGGCTCGTAAACTGCCCCTCCTGATGATGTTGACAAATTAGCACCAGAACTGAGGTAAATGGGAAGTTTGATCGTAAATTCCTTGA